>OX465296.1:44675708-45200708 GCA_949987735.1 Leucophora obtusa
CTTCTCCCTTATTAAAATAATTTGATTCATTTATTTAATTATTTATTTTATAATTATTACTGGTATTAATAGTTGGATACAAATTAAAGCATTACAGACTTAATTTTTGTTTAAAATATTAAGTTTGGAAAAGTTTGGAATGGTAATTTTTGAATTTGTTACCATTCCAAACAAAGCATTGTCAGCCTGTCCTATTGTAATACTAATTCCTTTTCCAGTCTCAATCGTTGGGCCATATAAATAACATCTTTCAAGTCTAAAACATGTTGATCACCCCTAGCAACCATGAAAAATGACAATCAGCATATTCTGAATAATCAGCCAACCATTTCCAGATGGCATCAACTTGTTGAAATCTTAAACTGCAATGCAAATAAAAATTAAAGTTATTAACTATTTTAGTTTTACTATCCGAAAAGTTTTAGGTGAACCCATTGATGAAAATGTGGACGATAAATTTGTAAACGCACCGATAGTTGTGTCTTATGTGAATATAAAGCCATTTGAGATTGTCCTTTAGCCTTACCCACCGACAATTCCATATGATATTTAGCATAAAATTTTATATTATTTATATTATTTATATTATTTTATATTTTTTTCTAACTTTTTTCACTTTTGGCATCTACTTTTCGCCATATTGTTTTATCTTCTTTATTTTTTTTTTTAACAATTTTCAACTTTGACAATTTTAATGCTATTTTTAGGAATTATACACATTTTACAAACATCTGGCAACAAATAAATGAATTGTAAAACTACATAATATTATTTTGGGTCGCGTACATGAAATTTTTTATCATTTTCCCATAATGTAACTAAATATTGACAGTTTTTCAAGTAGATAAGAAAAGAAAGTGATTTAACATAATGTGCAAAAGAATTTATAATGTTATATTTTTAGGTGATTTATATAAAAATTTAAGGGTTTGATTTAAACTAAGCTAATGAAAACTATTTTTTTTCTATAGGAAATCGTTTTTACCAAGCATGTTAGTATAATATAACATACGCTAATTTTTTGCGTGTAGAAAAATAACACCAAGAAGTTTCATTAATATCCACTCAGGAATATCTGTTATATTAATATGTTTAAAAAAACATTAAAATCTCCTAAAATTTGACCTTTGACCATACACAGGGGCTATTTAATGTATTTATATTTTGCCCTAATTTTCAGGACTGAAGTATTTATTATTATGTTGTTATATTCCGCCCAAAATTATTTGGAATTAAAAGAAGAAAAAAGAAAAATTTGTCTTAAAGCTAAATAAATGCCAAAAATCGCTGTTTTCTTGAAATCCGCTGAAATAAAATCTCTGCTCCAGCCAAAAATAAAGGAATTCCTACAACTTTTGTAGTTTTTAAACTCCAATATGTTTTAAATAAAACCTTAAAGTCAAATCGTTGATTTTTTAAAATTTCTTTAAAAAAATTTAAAATTGTAGATTTCGAGCTATCAAAACACTTTCTGAGTTTCTTGGAACTTATAGAATAAAAAAGTGTTTCTGTAGTAGATTATTTCAATAAATTTTAAAATTTGGACCCGAATTTCTTGATTAAGTGGTCTTCGACTCATCAGTTGCCTGGGGAAATTGTAATAACTCGGCTGTTTTTTAACCGAATTAAAATTTTATTATTTATTACAAAGAGAATTCACTCTACATTACGATTCTTTAATGTTTTTATTTCGAATTAGTTTAAAAATATCAATATTTTCGAGAAAATACACAAAAGGTCATATTTTCCCCTTGTAATCCGTGTTCCAAACTTCAGGGCCGATGCGGTACGCATTCCCGATATCCGATTATCCTATTGTTATGGGAGACATAGTTTTACACCCAAATAAATATTTACAGGGGATAGCCCGATCAAAAACTCCAAAAAATATTTTTTGGAGAACCCTAGTACCTGTAGCGTGTACAGTTGGTAACTTTACGCATATAATGTCAATCTTCATACTCGTATATAAAAACGAGTAAAAAGGTTAAAGTCGGGAATGCCGACTATACAATACCCTACACCAGTCTGGTTAAAAGCCAACTAATGTTTGGATCCGAAATTCGAATGGGTTAAAATGGGGCTTGTGTCACAATTTTCTATAATGTGAGTCAGCGCACCAAATTTCATTAAAATATCTTAATATTTGCGACTTGCAGTTTGTAACCAAGCCAATTTTGGGGGGGCGGGACCCTTATAGGCACTAGGTCTAAACATGGACCGATGTTCACCAAAATCAATAGGCTTCGTCCTTGGGCCAACATAGGTCTGTGTACCAAATTTCATCAAAATATCTTAATATTTGCGACCTGCAGCGTATAAACAATATAATTTTGGGGGGACCCTTATATGGGCACTAGGTCTAAACATGGACCGGTGTTAAGCAAAATCAATAGGCTTCATCCTTGGGCTGACATAGGTCGGTGTACCAAACTTCATCAAAATATCTTAATATTTGCGACCTGCAGCGTATAAACAGTATAATTTTGGTAGGACCCTTATATGGGCACTAGGGCTAAACATGGACCGATGTCCACCAAAATCAATAGGCTGCATTATTGGGCCAATATAGGCCTGTGTACCAAATTTCATCAAAATATCTTAATATTTGCGACCTGCAGCGTATAAACAGTATAATTTTGGTAGGACCCTTATATGGGCACTAGGTCTAACCATGGACCGATATTCACCAAAATCAATAGGCTGTGTTATTGGGCGAATATAGATCTGTGCACCAAATTTCATCAAAATATCTTAATATTTGCGACCTGCAGCGTATAAACCATATAATTTTAGTAGGACCCTTATATGGGCACTAGGTCTAACCATGGACCGATGTTCACCAAAATCAAGATGCGTCGTCCTTGGGCCGACATAAGTCGGTGTACCAAGTTTCATCAAAATATCTTAATATTTGCGACCTGTAGAGTGCGCACAAGAATGCATGGACAGACAGACGGACGGACGGACAGACGGACATCGTTAAATCGAAATAAAAAAAATTCTAAGCCGATCGGTATACTATAAGGTTGGTCTAGGACCAATATTTTTTGGTGTTACAAACATCAGCACAAACTTATAATACCCTGACCACATAGTGGTGTAGGGTATAAATAGAGTTTACATACCCGACTAAAAAAGATGTTATATAATCATACATCACCATATATAAACCAATATATATGTCCATATCTAATTTGATCCGAATATTGGAATATATAATTATATCAAGCGAGATAAGCATGTTATCTCACCTGATACAATTTGATCCGAAAAATGGGTCTATCTAACTGCATCAAATTATATATAAATACATATATTTTAATGAAAATTTTCAAAGAAAATTTTAGTAATTATTATTGAGATCACTTATTTCATTCATATTAAATCTAATGCTTAATGTTTAGAACAATTTTTGCTAATAAACTTGGAAATAGGTGACAAAATAAAACATTACAAAAATTTGTCGGAACAACTTTTTCTAGGTTAGAGTTTTTATCTTTCTTATAAAATAACTGAATTAATTAATTAGAAATTTATTAATTCAGTTCGAGGCCAATTTACTTATTATGAATTAATATAATAAGTACTTTTTTTTAAAAACTGTTATTTTTCTTAATCAGGATACTCTCCTGACAAATACTTCACAGAGTTTTTGCTTTCAATAAACCTCTACACTTTCAGGAATGAAAAGAAGATCGTTTCGGGGATTACGCCACCACTTTCTAAAGAAAACTGATGAAGGGGAACTGGAAAATCCCCGAAACGATCCTCTTTTCATTCCTGAAAGTGTAGAGGTTTTTTGAAAGCAAAAACTCTGTGAAGTATTTGTCAGGAGAGTATCCTGATGAAGAAAAAAAAAAACAGTTTTTGAAAAAAGTACTTATTATGTTAATTCATAATAAGGTAATAGTCCTCGAACTGAATTAATAAATTTCTAATTAATGAATTAAAAAGGTCGAAAAAAAAATTTTATTTTTTAAAATAAAAATTAAAAACCAACATGATAAAAAATTATCTTTCAGAATTATTTTTTTTTACGGAAAAATAAATGAACTTAAACCATATTTATTTCAACATATGTTTGTCTAATTTTTAAATTTAAAAGTAAAAATAATTATTTCGACCTTAAATTCCACAATGAAAAAAAAAATTTCCTTTATTTATTTCTTAAAAATTATTTTGAGTTTAATAAAGAGTATTTCGCTAACTATTTGGAAAATATATGTTAAATTCAATTATAAACATTTATTTATATGTCAAAGTGCAAAATTCAAAACCAGATCCACAATTTCGGAGTTTTTTTTTTTTAATTTTTATAGTGCAATTAAACTTTATAAAATTTTGTATAATTAGATATCATGTCAGATAAATTTATACATAAAATTAATACAATTTTATATTAACTTTGTTATATATTTTGATATAAGATTGTTTAGACAAGCTTATACGCCATTATATATAATTATGTATAAAGTATATTTGCAGATCTCTTAATATATGCCTGGAGACCAAATCGCATATGATTATATATAACGTCATATCAAACATATTTATAAAACCAAAGTGTTAATATAAATGTATATGGTCATATAAAGCCACACATATAAACATTTATAATTATATCAAATCATATAAGATTATATGAAAACTTTTTTAATCGGGTAGTTAATTTATATTTTGTGTGTGTTTATATTGTAACATGCTGATTAGTCTAAGGGTGCGTACAGAGGGCCGCTTGTTGCCGAGCCGAGCCGACTGACGCTTATTGCGAGAACTTGTTCATGCGAGAAACAAGTTTGGGTGTGCATAGTGGATGCGAGAATCAGCGCTGATATTTTATCTATTATTTGTGTTTTATGTATGTTTGTATGCATTTGGGTTTGTTGTTCAAACTGACATTGAGTTTCAAAATTTTACTTATTAACGCTTCAATTATACTTCAATTATTCTTTAAATTTTTATTACATTTTTTTATAATTGTTATAATTTTATTTCATTTTTATTATTTATTTGAATTTTTATTTTTTTGTGTAATTTTGATTTTATTAACATAACATAAACAATGTTTTCGGCGCTGAAATACGCTTTGGAACTGTTTTCTCGCATTCAATCAGCTTTGCGCTCTGATCAGCTCGGCGCCCACTATGACCTGTTCGCGCTTATTTGTACTAATTTGTATACAGTAATTTTGACTTAGCTGCACAACCAACTTTTGCAAGAGTTTTTGTGCAGGTAAGCCAAAAACGCAGCTAAGTCAAATTGTTTACCTGCCTTAATGTGCAGGTATACCAATACAGACTGAAAACAAACAAAACAAATGAAGCTAATGATAACAAGTTTGTGCTTTGCACCAGATCTTGCGATTTTTATGGTTAAAAAACGACTAAAGTAGAATATTTTTGTCATAAAAAAAGTTGACAACACATTTATTTTATGTGTTTCTTTTTTTCCTAGAATTGAAAAACAAAGCAAAACACAAGAGGCAGCTAATGGTGATCTTTTTTATGACAATAATGTAAAACTGCCAAAAATATGAGGCAGTTATCTTAAATGTGCAGGTACAAAAAGTGCACTTAAAGACAATTGCGTACATAATTTTGTAAAATAGAAACGAAACCAAAATTTTGTGCAGTTATAGCAAATGTGCACTTAAGAAAAAGGCAGTTAAATCAAAACTACTGTAGTACCAGTTTTCTCGCATTGGTTCTCGCAATAAGCGTCAGTCGGCTCGGCTCGGCAACAAGCGGCCACTCTGTACGCACCCTAAGATTTTCTTTTATATTTTTTTGACAACCAGACAATTGAAGCATACTCTTCATCATACTTATATGATAATATTGGAAGCGGCTTAATCCATAGTGCTCTTTAATATCTTATTAATATGTTAATATGAAACCACCAGAAAAGTCCTTAAAAATATTACATATGTTCCGCTTCTCAATATAATAAATAAAGATATTTAAAAAAGTCGTATGATGTATCTATTATTTTGATCAGGTGTGTATTCATAAATATATATTGCTTGTACAATGTAAATTAAGACCCACTAGTTATTATTAATAATACTTTGATTTTGTTTACATTTAAATTATAAAAAATAACAATTCATGAAAGCCAAACAAGCGCCATGTGACAAATATTAAGGGTTTACATCACTTTAAACAGCTAAAGCAAATTTAAAAAGTAATGTTGACACATTAATTTGTATAGTTTGCTTGAACTAGAGTCAATCATATTTATTTTAATAGGACTCATACTTAATTTTAAAACTGTTTGAGTTAAACTGCGTGCCGATTTAAGGAAGGTTGTTAAAAAAAAATTTACAGGTCCGACAATCTAATTTTTTTAGCCTACTTCCGGCTATTGAATATTTAGAAATTCAAAGAGAGCCCATCTAAGAAAAAACTTACAAGAGCCAGACAAGACGAATTTTACGTGCGAAATCATATAAAAATTAGTAAAAAGTTAAAGTAGTGCATGCCGACTACATGATACCTGACAACAGTTGGGTTAAAAGGCAACTAATATTTGGATCCGAAATTTGAATGGGTTGGAATGGTGTCAAAATTGGTCTATAAAATGGTAAAATGTTAGAAAATCAGTAAGAAATTTTCGATTTTAGGTGCATTTCAGAGAAACCCGGAAATATAGTCCATATGGGCGCGAGGTTCAAATATGGACCGATTCTATTTAAAATCGATATGCTCTATCCTTTCGTACACGGGGGTTAGTGTTCCAAACTTCAATGAAATATATATTTGCCAGATATAGGGCGCAAACAATCATAATAGCCAATTTTGATGGGCCTCTATATGAGCAGCAGGTCTAGTGAAATAGTGTACCAAATTTCATTAAAATATTTTCATATTTACGACCTGTAGCATGCGAACTATCTTAAGAGCAAATTTTTGGGGGGCCTTTACCGATCTTTTTCATCAAAATATCTTAATATTTTCGATTTGTAGCGTGCGCACAAGAATACATGGACAACCAATCAGAGAGACGGAGTGGCAGAAGGACATTGCTAAATGGAATTAAAAAGTGATTCCAAGTCGATCGGTGTACTAAAAGGTGGGTCCAGTTCCAATATTTGACAAACATCGGCACAAACTTATTATACACTGTTCACTTAGTGGTGTAGGCTATAAATATTTTATTGTATTTAAAAAACATGAAGGAATAATTGTTTATCAGCAGATATGCTCTCTGTTAGGTCTTATATTCTGGTGTCTGAATTGGTACACTTAAAAAAGTTTGTAGGTAGCATCTACCAAAAATGATAGTTAGAATGTTTGCAGGTAAAAAGACGCAAATGTATTTTTTACCTTTAAAATAACTAAAACTGTAGTTATTTTTAACTGTTAAAAAACAAACGACAAATATCGTAAAAATTATTAGTTACAGTTATAATGTAAAAATAACTGATAAATATTTACTATAAAAAATGTTAAAACGACTGACAGACTTACTAAAAACCACTGTTTGTGTACTCTACAACACTATGTGGATAGACAATATTTACAATAGTTTATGCTGATGTTTGTAACATCAAAAAATATTGCACCTAATTCCACTTTTTAGTATACCGATCGACTCATTTCTTGATTGATTTAATGTTGTCTGTCTCTCCTTCATTGGTTTCATTAGTTTAGTACCCAGCAAAAGCAGACATTTCCAAGTAATTAAGCGAGTAAGTAGCACACAAAGGGTTTCACTGGTTACCAGGCTCTTTACTCGCAACTAAAGAAATAGTTCGCAATGTCCAAAAATTCATGGGTGGTCATTTTCGTCTCGCTTACAAAAAAGTGAGAATATTGAGTTAGCCATAGTGAAATAATAAGTAGTTACTCATAAAGATAGAATAAGTGGTTACTCAGAAGTTAGGATATAAGTGGTGACCCTACATTGTGAAATAGTTGGTCATATTGGTAAAATAACTTTTTACCTTAGAAAATTTCCTATTTAGTTCAAAACAAATTAATAAATAAAATATTAATATACAATAAAAAGACTAAATCGGTACTTATTTAATCAATTACCAGTAAGTGATTACTTTGCATGAATTTATAAGTACTTCTAAAACTTATTATCAGTAAGTCATTATTTTGTATTTTAAAGTAATGCAAAAGGTAATGACCTATCATTACTTGGTAATCCGTATGGTAATGACCTGTCATTACCATGTTTTTGATGGGTAGTACCGTAAAGTATACCCAGCAAAATCTTTCATTACCAAATAAGTGGTTATATAATAGAAATTCATAGCTCCGCACAACTTATTTTTTGGCGTCTAAACTCATTATTTTTGTTTGGCGTGGTCGTTTTTATAAGTAGTCACGCTTACCCGCTCGCTTACGAAAAAATGAGAAATAAGTAGTTATGAGATTGTGAATAATAAGTAGTTACACACATGCTTAAAAAAATTTTAATTATAAGTGGTTATCCGATTGCTTACTTGATTCTTAAAAATAAGGAGTTAGGCAAATACTATTAGCTTAAGGAAATATATTCAGAAAAAGTTAAGTTTTCTCTAGTGTGTAATTTTATGACTCGTCATAAAAATTTGAACATAAAACATATTTACATATAATAAATAAAAATGTATAAAATTTAGCTATGTAAAAAGTACTTATTTAAACTATTACGCGTAAGTCATTATTTTATATTTAAAAACATTGAATACAATAGGTTGTTATTAGGAAGTCATTATTTTATATTATAAAATAATGCAAAGGGTAATGATATATCGTTTTTGGTAATGGAGATAGTAATGAGGTGTCATTACCAATATTTTGCTGGGTAGTCTCAACTGTTTACTTTTGTCTATTGATAGTATAGATTTGAAATAAGAAACTCTATTGAAAATAGATTTCTACATCACGATACCTCATTTCGATGTACTTTACTTGCAAAACTACATAGTTTGGACAGGGTATAATAAGTTTGTGCTGATGTTTATAACACCAAAAACTATTGGACCTAGACCCACCTTTTAGTATACCGTATAGAATCACTTCGATTTATCGATGTCCGTCTGTCCGTCTGTCTGTCTGTCCATGTATTCTTGTGTGCACTCTACATGTCGCAAATATTAAGATATTTTGAGGAAATTTGGTACAAAAACCTATGTCGGCCCAAGGACCTAGTGCCCATATAAGGATCGCCCCCCCCCCCCAAAATTGGCTTAGTTACACGCTGCAGGTCGCAAATACGAAGATATTTCAATGAAATTTGGTTCGCTGACTTACATGGTCCCAAGGACAAAGTCTATTGATTCTAGATAGGATCGGTCCATATTTGGACCTATCGCCCATATGGCCTATATTTCTGATTTTCTCTTCTTTTATAATTTTATAGAAAATTTTGACACTACCCGAGTAAAAATATATATATTGTTATATATAATGTGATTGGGTTACATCTGACGGTGAATGGTGTCACATTAAGATACATATCTTTATATATACAACTACATCTGATATTATTTTTTCAACGAATTTTTTATATGGTAATTGATGTTATTACATATCCCCAAATCTGACTCCATATATAACTTCTTAAGCCATATAAAACTAATCAAAATATATGTAGTGACCGATATGATTATATATAGTTCGATACTAAGTTATATAACACTGTATGTATCGTCATACTAAAAATATATTCTTGTAATTTTATATAACTTTCTATATGATCCCATACAAATTAATAGTGGGCGCTGTGGTGTAATGGTTAGCGCGTTGGACTGTTACACGTGAGGTTGCGGGTTCGAGCCCCAACCAAGGCAACATCAATTTATAAAAAATAGTAATATGTATGAGTTTTTTCTATCCCTCATACATATTGCAGCGTCCTCCTTCGGTGTTCCCATAGCACTTAACCCCACCGAAGTAAAATAATATAACAGGGCTATGAACAAAAAAGCTTCAACAAAGTTCGCCAACTCACCATCAGATGGCGCGCAACAACTGTTCTAAAAATTCAACATCTCGCGCAATTACAGTGTTGCCATATTTGAAGCCCTTCATCTTTCACCACCTTTCAATTCTTCTCTCTCCCCTTTCCAAAGGAAGCAACACATTAATTAATAGGAAGAATTTCCTGAGTGTTGCTTCTCTTTAAAAAAAAAAAAAAATATATACCCTATTAAAAAAATTAATGAGGTACAACATACAATCATATCTTTTTCTGATGTTGCTCAAAACAAAATTTGATCCGAAAAATGGTGGATCATGCTGTATTCATTTATATGCACCGTGCATCTAATATGATGAAATACGATCCGAAAATGGGTTTATCTAATCATATAGAATTGGATGTGACATAATGACAATCAAAAACTAATTTCAATAGAATAGACGATTTAATGCAATATTAGCGAACTTTGAATGAAGTATTTTTGTCTAATGGTATCAAATAAAATGTAACTTTATTGTACTAAATCTAATTATATATAGTAAGATAAACCCATTTTTCGGATCGTATTTCATCATATTAGATCCAAGGTGGATCTAAATTAATACAGTATGATCCACCACTTTTCGGATCAAATTGTAGTTTAGGCTATACCAAAAAAAGATATGTTTGTATTTTATAACATCTAACTTTTTTTACTCGGGTAGTTCAACATCAAATTTAGTTATCTGCAAATTAAAAGTTAATTACTGCATTATCCAAATAATTTTCACGTGATTTTTTCTATATAAAATCATATTAAAAAATGATGCGTACGATTTAGAAGACAAAAGCATTAAAGTTTTTATTTTATGTTATAAAATTTGGGCCTTTAAAATTGTTCAAACTATAGAAATTTCAATGTCAATTTAATAGCCCGTATGCATAATAGCATACCTACTATTAGACAAAATTATATAAAATCAGATATTTTTATATCGAATTAGATATAATTTGATGTCCTGGATATGGACAAATCTCGGATCAAACTGTATCAAATTATATATAATTTGATATAATTAGACACATGTAGATGACCCATTTTTCGGATCAAGTTGTATGTCGTTGCATATGGGGACTTATCAAATAAGATATAATTATATATGACACCATATTAGGATTTTTACCCGGGTAGTCTCATTTTAACCCATTCGAATTTCGGATGGCTTTTAACCGGATGGCTTTTAACCAGATTGGTGTAGGGTATTATATAGGCGGCATGTCCGACTTTAACTTTTTTACTTGTTTTTTTATTTAGAGGGGGTTTCTACAAGACGTTCATCATGAGACGAATGAGTAGCTACATGTAAACAAAATATTGCCATCCAAACATCAACAAATATATCTACTCTGCGCAGCGAGACACGGCATGTGTTTTTGAGAAGTTTTACTTTAGTTTGGCTTATATCGATGTTTCTTTAAGGATATGTTCTACAAATAGAAAATTTAGTATTTTGTTAAAATATTTGTCAAAAATGTGTATTCCAGTTTTTCTAGACCAACTTGTTTAATCACATAAGCCGCGAACGTGTATATTAATAAAATGTTTGTATGGTTCTAAGTTTTAGGACATGGTCTAAGTTTTACGACATTGGAAATTGTTTTTACTCAGCGTTAATGTACCCTTAGGAATATAAAATTTGATACGCTTACTATTTACATTTTATTTTGCAAACAGAATTGTCACTATATCAAAAAAAAAATTTGTATCGAGAGATTTAGAGACTAAACAATACTGCATTTACAAAAACTCTAGAAAGTTTTCTCTCACGTCTAATTGTGCCCTTATAAAAAAATGTGACGCTTCACATCTAGCTAAGCTTAAGTTTATAATAAAACAGGCTTATTTGCGTACTTCAATTTAAAATTCGTGACAATATTTTCACAAGTAGAGTGGCCAGATTTTAGCTAATATGACTCTTAAAAACTATTCCTTTAATTCATAAATGCTTTGTAAAGTTATAGCAGGTTTACAAAACGTCATTTTCATACAAAATTTGGTCAATAAACCTCCTATAATTTTACAAAGCGTATATGAATTTAGGGGTATAATTATATTTATTCAAAATTGAAAATCCTCCATTGGATAAACCCCATAGATTCACCAAATAGGAATTTTAACAACAGGATGGATAAAAAATAAAGTTTAAGGAGCCACAGAAAGGGATATTACGCAAATGTACCATAAACACTAAATGAATATAGTTTTATACTTTTGACCAACTTTGTAAATCAAAACTAATAAAAAAGTTAAAGTCCGGCATGCCGACTATATGATACCCTACACCAGTCTGATTAAAAACAAACAAATTTTTGGAATGTGTGGAAATAGCCTTGTGTCAAAATTTGTTTATGAAATGAAAAAGTAAATAAAATAATGGTAAAAAATTTAGATTTTACCTAATGATAGGTGAAATTAAAAAAAATCTTCATGGGCGATAGGCTTAGTTTTTGTCAAAAAAAGCCAATTTTGGGGAGGGACCTCTATATGGGCACTAGGCCCAAACATGGACCGAGCCTATTAATTTTATGTAGACTAGGTTTACACCCAGTGCCCGTATAAAGATCCCCCAGAAATTTTCATGTTCGCATAGTACCCTTAGCAAATATTAAGATATATTGATGACATTTCGTACAGCGACTATTATCGGCCCAAGGACGATTTAAGTTTAAATGGGTCCATGCTGATTTGGTTTAAATCGGTCCATGTCTGGACACATATAAGGGTCCCTCAAAAATGTGCATGTTCGCACTCTATAGGTTGCAAATATTAAGGTATTTTGATGAAATTTTACACACTGATTCATGTGGGATCATAAAAAAAGCCTACTGATTTTGTGTAGAATCGCTAACGCTAACTCACATGGGCCCAAGCACAAGACCCATTGATTTTATTTAGAATCGGTCTATGTTTAGACCCAGTGTCAGTATAAATGTGCCCAAAAAATTTGCATGTTCGCACGCTTAAAGTCGCAAATATTAAGATATTTTGATGAAAAGTGGTACTCCGACTTATATCAGCCTACGGACGAAGTTATTGATTTTGGTTTAAATCGGTCCGTGTTTGGACCTAGCGGCCATATAAGTTCACCCCAAAATTGTTTTTTTTTCGCACCTACAGGTCGCAGATATGAAGATATTTTAATGAAATTTTTCTTTTGTACATATTGTAGATTCTAACAACCACAGAAAAATCTTTAAAGACATATTAGATTTTAAGAACTATTTATTAACAAAATGTATCCAATTTTGTAATGGTGCATTTACATATGCACCCAAATCCCGAGATTTCGACTAAAATTGAGATTTCAGAAAATCTCATGTGAAATCCCGAGATTCCCCATACAAATCCCGTAAATTTGCGAGATTTCTAAAAAATCTCATAAAAATCTCACAAATGTGGAGACATTTACAGAATACAACACTGCGTTTCGCTTAGTTTTTGCATGAAAAAGTGGCAACGATGGTCAACAGCTGACTAAAAAAATGACCTAAAAATAACACAAAATAATGAAATAAAAAAATTATTATAAATAAAATAAATATAACTTTAAACGCAATGGAAATGTACTAATGATTATAAGAAATGCTGCGTGGTTCTAATTTTTGCTTCCCGCGAAGCATAAACATGAAGAAAGCATTGGGAAGTGCATGTCTTTCTTTCGGCAAAATATTGCAAAATCTGGCTTGTCGTCCTTACAAAAAAAACAAATTTACTAACATATTTAGCGTTACATCTTTATATAAAATAATGTAAATTGTACTCCGTCAATGAATAAAATGGTTTTTAGAAATATTTTCAATTTGAGGTTATTTTTTATGGTACTTTGTTTACAAAAAAAATGCAGCTGTCAAATCGAAATCTCGCTACTGTCATAAAGTGCAGATGTAAACGGCCGAGATTTCGGGTCGATATTTCCATTGAAATCTCGGGATTTGAAAATAGATGTAAACGCAACTTAAGTTTAATAGTAATCCGACTTTTACGAGATTAACTTTTTTCTCTAAACGGAGTATTACCCCCATTAACACAATATCCTGTTAGCTAATTAACCGTCACATTTGTTGTTGTTTACCACTTAAATTTTAAATTTAACTTTAGGTTAGATTTAGATTTTTTTTGTGTTATCCGCCCTTTCTCTTAAAAAATAATACGTAAATGGCCCGATAACACAATTCTCAGTTTAAAATTAATCAAGAGTTAAATTCAAATTTTATATATGAAACTACAACAAATGTGTCACTTAAAGTTGCAGTTAGTGTCTAACACAATGTCCCGTTAAAGTTAAATTTAAAACTTATGTGGTAAACAACAACAAATGTGTCAGTTAAAGTCCCAGTTAGTAGCTAAGAGGACATTGTGTTAATGGGGGTTAGACCCGTTACCGAAATCTCCTGTTAGCCATTAACTGGAAGTTTTACTAATGTATTTAATTTAATTGTGTTTAATTTAATTGTTTAGTAAATTTTAAAGGAACATCCCGTAATTGGACATAAGAAGTATAATAATCTTTTACTCTTTTAATGAATGGCATAAAACATTTATTGTTTCGGAAAAGCAAGGTGCACCTATCACTCTATTAACACTGTTTTTTTATTGTGACTTCAGATATCAACCTCAAGTTTGATTGCCATCTATAAGTATTTTATCATCAGCAGCAAGTTATCATCAGTGTAGACTTTTTCAACCATCTAGAATGAAACATTTTCGTTAAAAATCTTTATTCGTCCCTACAAATATGTATAAAAATCTGGTCACTCTTTTACAATATGCAAACAACTTGTTTGTTTTAAACAACTCAATGATTATGTCACTTTTTCTATGCTTTATATTTTTTTTTTTACCAGAAATACATTCTAAATAAGACTTTTTCTACAATCTTTCTAATGCCACACCTAATAAATGCCATAGGCTAGTTTAAGTTAAAACACAAACTAATCACATTTTAACCAAACTCTAACTGACAGTGATGCCTACTTTTTAGAAGCAGAAAGCGCAGTCGGACCACTAAATGCGCTAATGCAAAATTTAAACAAATTATTTACGTTTCATACTAATTAATGCAATCGAAAAATCACTAAATTGGGAAATTAAAGCTGTAACCCCAAGTGAATTTGTTTGTTAAGCTCCCATATTTGACATACAAGGAGAGTCTCTTTCTCAGTTCCTGCAGATTTCGATGAAGACGGGACTAAATTTGATAGTGGGTACAAAATAAAGTACCTTTAGGTTCTAAACACATCTGCCTAAATTGATACTTAGGGGGTAAAAAGTATTTTCAAAGTTGTTCGAAACTTTTTTATTTGAAAACTTTTTAATACACCATTTAATACCTTTGATTTGATACTCAATTTGTATACATTTCTTTGGAACAAACATGAAAAAATAGAAAAATCGAAAAAGTAATTTTTGACCCACATTTCAATCCCGTTTTAATTCCAACTACTTGTAATTTGTAATTCAAATGTAATTTTTATTGGATTAATCGAATAATTTTTCTCAAAAATTGTTCGAATAATTAAGAATATGTAAATTTCGAATAACAAATAATACGAATAACAATACGATTAATCAATTATACGAAGTTGTTAAAAAACTACAAAAAGATTTTATATTTTCTAGAAATATTTGTTGGGTTAACATTTTTGGTCCCTTTTTTAAACAAAATTATTACAAATACAATAAGGTTGTTCACAAGGGGTGTTATTTGTTGTATCGTTGTATTGTCCTAACAAAAAACAGAGTTGTAAAAAATGTCCGCTACTTTTGATCAATAAGTGATACATATGTTGTTGTTCATTGGTAGCATTCGGCAGAGAAACCTTAAACTGATACCGGTGACTTGTAGCGCTTTGTGATTACTTACTCTGCTGAACGATGTTTTATTTGTTTTGATTTTAAATATAGTTTTTCTATATTTTCCTTTGATTTTTGAATTTTTTTGTTTTTGAATTAGATTTGTATGTTTTTATTTGTCAATCATACAAAACAAAAATTTTTTAAAATCAACAACAACAAATGTATCACTATTTGATCAAAAGTAGCATACATTTTTTACGCTACCAAAATATGACAGCGCTCAGACTGAGCGGTTAGTGATCAGGTCGTTCAGCAGATAGTTGCACAACTGTTGTAGAACTGTTGACTGTCAAATTGTATCTGCCGAACGCACCCATTTACAATAAAAATTGTTTTGTAAGAATGACAAAAATATACAAAAACAATTCCAAAACGAAAATTTTGAAAAATAAAAGGAAACTATAGAAAAATGTATTTAAAAACAAAACAAAGAAAACATCGTTCAGTAGAGTAAGTAATCACAAGGCGCTACAAGTCACCGGTATCAGTTTAAGGTATCTCTGCCGAATGCTGCCATTGTATCGCCCTGCCATTGTATCGCCCTTTCCCAGTTTACAACTCTTTTAGCAAATATTTCTGCTGATTTTAGCAGTATAGACTGCTATTTTCATTCAACTAAATTCAGCTTAAAAATAGCAAAAATTTTGTAAATATAACAGTTTATTTCTGCTATCTACTAATATTTACCAAAATTTTCTGCAGATTTTACAGTACAATTTGTTATTTTCACTTAACTAAAAGTTAGCTTAAATATAACTAAAATTCTATAAATTTAACATTTTTAATTTTGCTGTTCTTATTTTACTATTATTTAGCAAAAAATCTGCTAATTTTAACAGTTTTTTCTGCAGCATCATTTTTAACTAATTTTTAGTAACTTTTTCTGCTATTTTTACGGATTTATTTCTATGAGTGTACTTAAAACAAGTCACAAAATAAGAAAGGCAGACATTACGTTAAGTTTTCCGCACAATTTTCTGAACCATCTTCTCCCATTTCGGGGCGAATTTATGCACTATTTTGATCCTTAAAAATAATGGCAACGAGAACAAAATTGGAAAAAACTTGAATGTCCCTATTATATTTCACATCACTGTATATAACACAATTATTTGTGTAAAAGAGACATAGTTATTCTTTTCCTGTGAAATTTCGAAAGAATACATTAAAAATATGTCATGTAGGTACACTAAAAGAATAGCAAAGTACTGGGAAACTACTAAATTTGTTATTAAACGTACTGGGATAATACCAAAAAAAAAAAAAAAAATTCGAAGGCTGCGCCAACATTGGCAAATAACTACGGCCAAGCGTTTATTGGCCGTAGTTATTTGCCAGTTGACAACATGCCACTACAGCAAAAGTTTAAAATCCTAGGCATTGCCGGTACATATACTACAATCTCCAACGCCGAGCCGACATTATGACGTTTGTATTTTTCTATTTGGGTAGCCTTCTTCTTAGATTTTTTAAGGTAAAAGTTCAAGGGTATCTTAAGGACCCCGCGTTTTAAAGATCTAAAGAATTGTCTTTTTTGAAATGGTTCTTCTTAAACTTAAATTTGCTAAGGAATTTGGACACATAAAAACTTTATTCGTACTAGGGGCACTTCAATAAATAAATCATGGGGTAAAACTTGCGAATCCATTATTAGGTCTCCAGTTTCTGAATTGGGACGTTGTGTAAATATCGTCTCAAGTGTTTCTGAGATAAATCCAAGATCGTGATTTTGAATTTTTCCGTGTTTTTGTTTAAATTTTACACGTCAAACATTTGGCTTTCTAGGCAGATCAGGAGCCCCCCCAAACATGGTCTCAACTACTTACCAGGCTATTTACTCACTTAATTACTTTTGTTGGGTATGGGTATTTATAATTTTTTCGGCTACTTGTAAGCGAGAGAGTAATAGGTACTCATTACCTCTGTTAGGACTCGAGTTCTAATTTTATACCAAAGAATGAAAAAACACCAAAAAGTAATAACATTTTTGTAATTTTTGAACATTTCAGATATTACCAACTAATTAAGCGATTAAGTAGCACACAAAGGGTTTCACTAGTTACCGGGCCATTTACTCGCTTGATTACTTTTGTGCGCAATGTCCCAAAATACATGGGTAACCATTACCATCTCGGTTACTCATAGTGAAAGAATAAGTATTTAGTCACAAAGATACTCAGATGTTAAGAAATAAGAGGTTACTCTACGTTGTAAAATAGTTGGTCATATTGGCCAAATATATTTTTACTTCGAAAAATTTTCTATTCAGTTGGAAAAATGTTCGAAACAAATTAATAAATAAAATATAAATATAAAACGGACCAAATCGGAACTTATTTAATCAATTACCAGTAAATGATTACTTTGCAAGGACATATAAGTACTTCTATAACTTTTTATCAGTAAGTAATTATTTTGTACTTTAAGGTAATATAAAAGGTAATGGCATATCATTACTTGGTAATCCGTATGGTAAAGACCTGCCATTACCATGTTTTTGTTGGGAAGAACAAATTTCGGGTTTTACTATAAATAACACTATGTATCAGTAAAATAAAATCAAGTACCGAAAATTGTTTATCTAGTGTTATTTCAGAAGTTATGGCGATTTTCGCTTTTCGAAACTTACGAAATTTGGCAAATTTGGCACTAAAGGTCAATAAATTTGAAGAAATTAAGTTTGTTTACCACAAGCTCTGAGTACATACATAATTTGAGTTTAATTTCAACAAAATCTGTCAGCTAGTTTTTGAGTTGGAGAGATATTCGGTAGACGTATACCGACGTTACCCTGTGAGTCCTGAAGCAAAAATAATAACCCATTTTACAAGTAATGACTCCAAACAAGCTTTGTTACTATTGATAATGTATGCCAGATCGTAAATATATTTTTTTTGACGATTTTTCAAATATTTTTTTCTGTTTCAAAAAGTTAATTTTTTCAAATTTTCACTTTACATCCTTCTCGCTTGAAAATCGTTCCTTATATAAAAAAAAGTTTGAAGGCAGAAAAGTAGGTAATTATGTTTTCTATGGATATAATCCCATTAAAAAAACTGATTACAAAAAAGTTATTTTAAAAGCACTCCATATAGTATCAACTGCACTCACCAAAGTTTGTCGGTAGAATCTACTGAAAATGACAGGTTTATGCAGTTAAAACGGCGACAAAGGTATTTACCTTTAAAATAACGAAAAATTGTTGTTATTTTTAACTGTTGAAAAATAACGAACAAACGCATTAAAAATAACTATCAATGCCGTAAAATTAATTGACAAATTTTTACTACAAAAATTTTAAAATAACTGACAAAATCAGTAAAAACTACTGTTTTTGTACAGTTATTTATATTGGTATTATAAAAGCACATTTTAATTAAAAAAAACAATTTTTTTCTTTCGATTACCAAAATATGTGTAATTACTTCAGCCTATTTAAAATTTAAAGTAAAAATTCCAAACGGTTCTCCAGTTATTGTGCTTTTATGCATTGGAGATACAATATAAGCTTATGATTGTTATTTGCAAACTAGGAATATATCAATAAAACAAATATAAACTAAACAAGAATTTTTAAAATTCAAAAAAACTTAACGAAATTTTTAATTTTTTAAATAATTACAAAAAATAACTGTTTACTGTAAAAATACTGTTTTGGTAGTTGTTTATTATGATATTACAAATAATATTATGATATTACAATAACTGAACAACTTTTACGAAATTACAGTAATTTCCATTGGTTGTTTTCTTAAATAACCGTCATAAAAGTTGTTTTGTATTTTTACATAGAAAAACAACTGTAATTACTGTTAAAAACATACTGATTACTACACAAACAACTGCCATGTAGTAACTGTCAAACTTTTTTTAATTGTGATTGCGAAGTAGTTACAATTTAGCTCCAACACTGATTTATTTTACATGTGATGTCCCATGTTGTCAGTAGTTCAACTTGAGCATTCCTCTCTCTTATTATTTTTTTTCAATTCAGTGAACTTATTATTTTTTTTTTAATTCACTGAACGTAATTTTATTTTTTTTAATTCACTGAACGAAAATGAAATTGAACGAATTCAGCAGTGAATTAATTCAGTAAGGAATTAATTCACTTTTTTCCGTTCGATTTATAAAATTGAACGCGTTCACAGGTGATTTAATTCATTTCATTTAATAAAAAGAACTATTGCAATTGAATTAATTCTTCAGTGAATTACTTAAGAAAAGGAATTCATTCAATTCTAGAGAAAATTGAATTCGATTGGTAGTGAATTCATTCAAAAAGGAATTAATTCTTCAAAGCTCTGATTTGAGCACCAATTTTGAATAAGTACGAAAGTGCCAAAAATGGTGGTTTTTTGAAATGTTTGTATGGGGAACCCCCCAGGGGGATTCCAGGGGGTGTGCCACTGGCATGGGTGGGTCGGCCCTCCAAAGTTATTGGGGGTCGGTTATACATTTGGACTCGATTGAGGCACTCTAAATGGGTCAAAGTGGGATTTTTCAAAATTTGACCATACGGGTCAAAAGTTGGGACATCAGTATTCGTTTTAGAGGTATGGTTCCGCGGGCAAAGTTTCTTATTTTGATTCCTAGAATACGATTTTCCTTGTCACTTGAGCGATTTTTTTGCCTTCCTACAAATCGACCCGCCCTAATACTCATATACATATGGACCTTAGACGGTACCTCAAAAAAGAAGTTCGCCGTACACCCTCCAATATGAAGTATTTTTGAAAGGCAATTTCAAAACAAATTTTTTTTTTTTGGCCGAACGTAGGGGTCGCCTTTTTAAATTTTTCGTTATAGCTTCGGCATTTAAAGTCGGATTTTAAAGTGTGATATATCGATTTTTTTGCCTCGAGGAGACCAGTGTTTTGCTATAAAGGAAAAATCCAATGAAAAACAATTTAACAATTAAACAATCCCAGATGACACGCAGGATAGGTCCCAAGGGGGTAGAGACAGGTCGTTGATCGGTCTTTTTCTTTGAAAGAGACATATCACTTTAACATGGCGTTGTCATTGGAAATGACGTATTGGCACAGATTAGACATTTTTCGACATGTCGCCCGTCTAGCCCAAAAGGACATGTCGCCTAACTGACTTAAAGAGACATGTCACCGAACTAACCCAAAAGGATCCGTCAAAGAATGAGTCACACTTTGTATATTTTGTTACATGTCACCCAACTAACCTAAAAGGAACTGATACAGAACCAGTCCCATTACAAAACTGACAAAAACAGTGACAAAACTGAGGTGAATGGAAATTGTTATGGTTTTGGTATTATAAGTAAAATTGTCACAGCAAAACCTTGACAAAATTGTTATGTAATAAAAAGCACAAATATTTTCATTTGTCAACCAATTAAAATATAAAAATTTCTTTTTTTTTGAAGAATTTTGGTATGTTTTTTCACAGAAATGCAATATGAAATACATATTCCTTTTTTAAGATGTTCTTTTAAGATATAAGATATATATATATGCGTCGAATCTTTTACCGATTCTAAAAT
Organism: Leucophora obtusa; assembly: GCA_949987735.1. Lineage (NCBI taxonomy): Eukaryota > Metazoa > Arthropoda > Insecta > Diptera > Anthomyiidae > Leucophora > Leucophora obtusa. Next base: position 44,697,044 of record OX465296.1, read on the forward strand.
TCCTGCAAAATCTTCCAAAAGATTACGTATTAACACGGAATTTTTGGGGCTTGATGCTAAAATTTAAAGAAAACTCCAAGTGCTTAGAACTAGTTCTCTCGCGTTCTGCGCTTCCTGGACATTTTTTAAGTTTTCATTTCATTTAAGATTTCATAAAATTATCAAAAAATTTTCACAAATTACGATTATTTGATAATTTTATTTAACGAAATTCTTCATTGAACTTACGAAAAAAATTTTATGAAATTGTTCATCATGAAGGATAATTCTGTCAGTGTACTGTGAAACCGACCAATTGTGGGCGCTGTGGTGTAATGATTAGCGCGTTGGACTATTACAAGTGAGGTTGCGGGTTCGAGACCCAAACAAGGTAACATCAATTTATGAAAAATAATAATATGTATGAGTTTTTTCTATCCCTCATAGAAAAACACCTTTGGTGTTCCCATATCACTTAACCCCACCGAAGTAAAATAATATAACAGGGCTATGAACTAAAAAGCTTCAACAAAGTTCGCCAACTCACCGTCAGATGGCTTGCAACTACTGTTCTAAAAATTCAACATCTCGTGCAATTACCGTGTTGCCATATTTGAAGCCCTTCATCTTTCACCACCTTTCACTTCTTCTCTAACCCCTTTCCAAAGGGGTTAATTAATAGGAAGAATTTCCTGAGTGTTGCTTCTTTTTAAAAAATAAAAAAAATTAAGTCTTACTTGTGGGGTTTTTTATAACACACTTATACAGTTAAGTGATATGTCCTCCTCGCACCAGTCTTGGGGCCAGTCCTTTAAGTATAATTGACAGCGCTTAACCCATAGAAATAATAAATTATACCAGTCCTGCGACAAGACCATTTTTAACCACTCACGGGATAGGTAATTTGAGGACAATTCAGTGGTATGTCATCATTTCACCAGTCACGAGACCAGTCTTTTAAGTATAATTGACACTGCTTAACCCACAGCAATAGTAAATTATACCAGTCCTGCTGCAAGTTCTTCTTTAACCAGTCACGGGATACGTACCATATACGTACTTTGAGGACAATTTAGTGGTATGTCCTCTTTTTACCAGTCACGGGATAGGTACTTTGAGGACGATTAAGTGGTATGCCACCGTTTCACCAGTCATGGGACTAGTCCTTTAAGTATAATTGTCACTGCTTAACCCACAGCAATGGTAAATTATACCAATCATGTGACAAGTCTTGCTTTAACCACTCACAGGATAGGTACTTTCAGGGCAATTGACCCCTCATTCCCCGTAGGTCATGGATTTGAAGATTTTATAAAATATCTGAGTTTTCATTAAATTAGGTGTAAGACTAATTTGCCTTTTTTAAAAACTCGAACAGAAAATAATACAAGTTTTGGGTAGTTAAAAAGCGCTGGACATAGCGGGAAAAGCGCTAAGTTGGCACTGCTGCAAACAAGTAGTTTATTGTATGTTGTATTATGTGTCAACATTAACAAAAAAATGTATACCCTACACGAAATCGAGAGAACTGAAGATGTATGAAGCATCCTTCTATTCCGTTTGACTCCAGAAATCGAAGCCACAACCTTTGGTTACACTAAAAGGTCAAAAAAATCAACTAAGTCAACAAAAAATGTTGCTAGCAAAAAAATTGCTAATGTCAGCAAAATTGTTTTGCTGAAAATTAGCGAGATAGTTTTTAGCAAAAAATTAGTAAATTTATCAAAAAATATGTTAGCACTTGGTCCATTACAAATGAAAAAAATCCTTGCGAAAATCAATATGACTTTGTCTCAATATTGTCTCAACAATAATTCGGTAGTCACAACTGAAAAAGTCTGTGTCACAACCGAAGCATTCTATTGGCAATAAATTTGGTTGTAAGCACGAATCTGTTTTCTGGGTGTACGAAAAGTCGGTGACTCCTACTTGTGACTGCATATCCCTTGTGCTTTTTTTTTTTTTTAAAGAGAAGCAACACTCAGGAAATTCTTGCTATTAATTAACGAGTTGCTTCCTTTGGAAAGGGGATAGAGAAGAAGTGAAAGGTGGTGAAAGATGAAGGGCTTCAAATATGGCAACACTGTAATTGCACGAGATGTTGAATTTTTAGAACAGTTGTTGCGCGGCATCTGATGGTGAGTTGGCGAAGCTTTTTAGTTCATAGCCCTGTTATATTAATTTACTTCGGTGGGGTTAAATGCTATGGGAACACCGAAGGAGGACGCTGCGATATGTATGAGGGATAGAAAAAACTCATACATATTACTATTTTTCATAAATTGATGTTGCCTTGGTTGGGGCTCGAACCCGCAACCCCACGTGTAACAGTCCAACGCGCTAACCATTACACCACAGCGCCCATTACACCACAGCGCCCACATAATAATGACAAATAAAATTTAAATTTTTTAAATTTTATTGTGGTTTTGTATGGAAAGTTGTGACTTTCAGTTATCTGCAAAGGCTAACATTTTCGATACAAATTGTCAATGTTATATGCTTATTTTTTGCATGCCGTAGATAGTTCTAAAAAAGAAGATAACAAAGTCATCACTTTTATATCAATAAAACCCTTTTCTTTAAAAAGCGAAAGGGAACGCAAACAAAAATCCCAGTGTATGTATCAGCAAAATTGTGGTAAAAAATTAGTTCAAAATTAGTTTAGTGCTGAAAAAATATAACTAAAAATTTAGATGAATACACAATTTCAAGAAAAAAATTACTGAAAATTAGTACACTTGATATACTAATTTTTCTACTAACTTATTTTTTCGAGTGTAGTTTTTACAGAGAAAACTGATTCGTGCTGACAACTGAATTTTTAGCCAATCGAATGGTTTAGATGAGGCAACAGAGTTCATTTGGTTGTGACAACATAAAACTAATTTATAAGTAATTAGTTTGACTGTGAAAACAGAAGTTCGGTTGGCTTAATAACAATCGAACCGAAAAATTAGATTGCTGAAGCTGAACCATTACATAGACAACAAATTCGGTTGTTAGCACGAATCGGTTTTCTGGTTGTACAAATGCCACTGGTGGAGAACCATTCCCATATTGTAATATCGAAATCTGTTTGGTTATGGGGCAATTTGAAGAAGAAATCTCATTCAGTTTGCTGAGAAATATTAAGCCCGATTGACACTACAACCAAAAGGTAGTATTTTTTAAAAAAATTTTAGTTCTAATGTAAAATTTGTTTGGAGTTTGGCAAGTTTTTAGACAAATGTAAATGTAGTATTAAACTCAGCTTCATAAAAGCGTTCTTTCTAAAAAAAAAATAGTGTAGGTTATCAATATGGTCTGTCATAATCGACTACCCATTTTGTTTATAATTCTAACTTCTATACTTAAAACTATTCCAGTTCCTCATCTTGCTGTTTATGAATTCTTTAACAGAAGTAGCAGCCAAGCACCAACCATTGAGTTGTTGGTACTGTCTTAGAAAAATATTAGAAATTGTTTTTTTATTTTCATTTTGCCAACTATTAAATCATTGAATAATAGCAACAACAACAACATTCCGTGCTAAAAGATATTCTTAAAAGATCTGTCTAGAATTGTATTTAGTAGTTTGGTGGCATGATTGGAGGTTCTTTATGCTGGAATATGTTTAAATTAGCAGTAAAACAAGTCATTAATAATTCATACTTCTAAGTCTTTCTAAGATTGAGGAAGACTTGTTGTGTAACTTTTACCTGCTAACATTGTTGTTAGAAAATGATAGTTAGAAAAAGTGAAAGAATATTTTATTCTATTGGATTTTGTTTTTATTGAAACGCAATAGCTTAACATTAGCGCTATGTGGTATTATAAAATTTAATGTGGTATAGTAATTTTTAAAATTTAAAGAAGATATTCGACTTTATTTGGATAATTAAGATTAGAATATATTTAGATAACTTGTTAAGAAAAAAATGGCAAACACTAAGGATTACCAAATTGGGAAACTCACAGAGAATGTTGCGGAAAATACAAAGTAATCGACTATAAAGTGAAGAATTATGTTTGCTAAAATATCATGCCTTACCAAGAAGGGTATAAGACTAGGAGATGCAATCCCTATCGGAGCGCACATCGGACCGGACATCAGACAAAACAAGTAGTTAATTGATGGCATGATGCCATGGTGTCACACACGATTATAAGCGAATTTTCGCTGAAAAAAATTAAAAATATGAATAAATTATGAGAAAAAAAGATAAATATTGACTTTTTTAAAAATTAAAAAGGTGCAATAGTTTATAAATTATGTGAAATTTAAAAGTTTTAAGAATGATATTTAAGCTCTGTGCGAGGTGGCTAAATAAAGTCTAAACTAAATACAAATTGACAAAAGGGTTTAAAATTTCTTTGAACATTTTTTGAAAACTTTTTCAAATTTCATAGAAACTTGGAAACCTGAATTTGGTTTAGATTTTATTTAGCCAGTTTGCACCCACCCTTAAATATTAAATTTTTCTTATTTTTTATTTTCGATATTCTTATATTTTGTAACTATTTTTTTTCATAATTCAAACAATTTTTTTAATTTTTATTTTCAGTTTTAGTTTCTGGCAATTTACTTCTACTTTTTGTTATTTTTTCCATCAACTGTGTGAATGTTCTAAAATCCCAAAACTTATTTAACAACCCTGTGGGAAAAGGAACCGGACACGTCACGTAACCGGTTCTTGGGGACAGGCACCGGTTCTTAGACAGGTTCTTTTAAATGAAAAGGACCGGTAACTTTTACATGGGCTTGTCCTAGCAGGGGGTCAATTGCCCTTTGTGACGTGTCACAGGACCGACGCAAAAGAATCTGTTACAGTACTGAATAGGGATGCCAATCGGTATTGGTTTTTTAAAATCCCGGGATTCGACTTTTTTCGGGACTTTTGGATTTTTTGCCATTTTGGGAATTTTTTATTTAAAAAAAAAATGTGTAAAAACTTCAAATTTTTGTAAAGAAATAAAGGCTCATATGCATAAACACTTTTATAATTTATAAGTGACTTATAAAACAAAATTTTCATATAAATTTCATTTTATAAACATGTTATAAGGTTTTCAAATTATTATACTTGAGCACTGTAAAATATAACTGTTTTATACGTTTTTTACATTTATAAAAAACGAAAGAATTGAAAAAAAACTCAAGAATTAAGAATTTAACTCCCGGGATATGTTATGTGCTATTTGTGTTTATAATAATTTTATATTCACTATTCTCATATAATTTTAATTTCAAATTGTCAATTAAATTTTAGAATTTGCAATTGGTTTTAGAATTTTTTAATTTTTTTCCACATATAGTGCAGAAATTCGAATGAAAAATTATGAAATACAACTTTTTATTCTGAATTTTAATCGATGATTTCCGAAATATAATAAGAACTACTGCACAATATAGATTTTTATTAAATTATATTTAACAAAAACGGTTTAAAAATATCAGCAGGATTATAATTTTGTGAAAAATTATCACATATTTTTGCTATTGTGAAAATCCCGGGATTCGAGCTTAAGAATCCCGGGATTCGGGACTCATTTTTATTATATAATCCCGGGATTTCGGGACTCGTGATTGGCATCCCTAGTACTGAAACAAAAGAACCTGCCACAGCATTGACGTAAATGAACCTGTCACAGGACTAACCCAAAATAAACCTGTCACATGACTGACACAAAATAACCTGTCACAGGACTGACGAAAAAGAACCTATCAAAATATGTCATTTTGATTTAAATTTGATGATTCGGATAAATTTTTAGTCCATATTAGTTTTGGACTTTCGAAAAAAACATGCATTTGCATGGAATTCCCTGTCCTATTAAGTTAAGGGTGAATACACCAAAACTGCGACACTTAGAAACTAATACCAGAAAAAAACTAGATGGCTTTGAAAAAATTTTTTTTTATACGAATACTTTGAAGTTTAGAGGTAATAAAAATATTAGTTATTATTTGTTCCATATGCAACTGATCGGATTTTTCGTCGCACACGCTCCATCATCTTTTGCACGAGTGCATCATCGACTTTTCGCGACGCCGACAATCACTTGGTTTTGAATTCTGCAATATCTTTTACCAGTTCACCTGTCTTCTTCAATATTCCTTTCACTATTGACCAATATTCCTCAATAGGGCGTAGCTCTGAGCTATTGGGTGGTTTGAAGTCGCGTGGTACAAAATCGATTTTTTTTAAATGTACCACTGATATGTGTCCTTGGCATATTGGCAGCTTGCCAGGTCCGGCCAGAACAGTGACTCTTAATAAATGGCAGAAGACGCTTTTTGAGGCACTCATCCCGATAAATTTAAGAGTTCATTGTTCCAGATGTGATGAAAGGGCGCTTTTACGACCACACACGCAAAGAAAAAACATGGTTGGGATGACCATATTCGAAGAGCATCATATATTTTTGGGTTTATGATTGCGACAATAATATTATGAAATACCTTTTTCTATCATAATATGATCCCTTAATTACTACATTATGATTCTAAACTGATCCTGTATATCATACTATGATCCCTATAGTTTTTTCCCAGCATTCTCTTGAAGGTGAGTAAAAAAGCTGTGCACGATTTGTTTTATTCACAATAGTATATTTATTTATTCAAAGACTAATTTACAAAACTAAATAATAGCGCGTAGAAAAATATTGTTAAAAATACAATTTTACAATGCATCCGAAATGATCATAACATGTTCTCAGTGATAATATTATGTTTCTAATGATCATAATATTTTCCACATGATCATATTATGGTAATGAAAAAAATGTTGTGATCATTTTGGATCATATTATGATCACCAGGAACATATTATAATCAGTGCGTAAATATTATGATAATTTCGTCGTGCACTTAAATTTTTTTTTTTAATTTTGCACTTTTTCAATTTTTTTTCGTACAAAACTAAAATCTATCACACTTATTACAGACGCTCTGAATAAAATCAATTACTTTTTTCACTTAATTTATAGCACTAAACAATTTATTGCATAATAAACAATAATTTCATTTAAGTATTGCTTGACAATCTATATCTCTCTAGACTTCTTGGGTAGAGCGATTTATTTCTTCCAAAATCAATGTCATTATTAAAATTAATACCAATAAGATATTTTTCTATTTTTTAAGTCTTTTTTTTAATACATTACAACTTCTTTTCACAAAATCTTAAACAAGACTGACGCTAACTTATAGATGACGCTCTTAAAAATATATACTGATCATCCCATGGTTGTCGAAACTATAGCAATGATTGTGAACACGATTTCTCTCAACTCAGATAATAATATGATTGCAATTCGAAGAGAGGAATATGATTGTCCAGATAATATATGATTGTAGACGAGAGAAATATTATGATAATCGACAAAAAGAGAGATTTTAACTATAAAATGGTTATAGGTGACTATATCATTTGTAAAGTATGATTAATACATTAATAATTTGATTGCAACAACCATGTATGGCAGTAGTGACCATAGTTTGGTAGCTGTGATCATATTGCAACCATATCTTTTCTCTGCGTGCAGGAGCAAATGGCTTGCCAAACGATGTTTTTTTGGAAACTTGGATTTCATTTTCAATTTTAGACCTTCTCTGTAGCGATTTAAAACCCTGGAAACTGTCGAGTGGTGCACTTTTACATTTTTCGCAATTTTACGCGCACTGAGAAGCGAATTTTTTATATATTCGTGCAAAATAATTTGCCTCCTTTCTAACTCGGTGGTCATTTTTGACGAAACTAAAAGCCAAACTCGAATGAAATTTCTCTTACATGAAATTCATGGCCTACTCAGGGTATTTGAATTTCAAAATATATAAATTTTTTTGAATAAGTTATAAGTTTTCCAAAGTGTCGCAATTTTGGTGTGTTCACCCTTTACTAATTTAGATTTAAATTTAGACCTGTTTGTTTACATATCTAGTAAAAACTAGTAAACTTAGAAAGTGCGGAAGAATTATCAAAATTGATTTTTTTTAAGTGAAATGAAAGAAAATTGTATCAAAAGTAGTAAATAGAAGCCACTGAATTAAAAAGTTAACAAATTTCACGTCAAAAACTAATTTGAGAGAAAAAACTAGTAAAAATAGTAAAAACTAGCATGTAAACAAACAGACATTTTATGTTATTCGCAATATGTTTTTACCAGGAATTGAATTCTACAAATCTTATTTGTTTTAGCTCATTCAAATGCCTGATTTTTATGAAGTTTTAAAATTCTTTCCCCTAAATTCATAATCGCTTTGTAAAATTATAGGAGGTTTATTATTTTGTATGTAAATTTCATTTTGTAAACCTATTATAACTTTAGAAATCGTTTATGAATTAAGGGGTTTATATTTTGTTATTTATTGCTAATAGAAAATGGAAACAGAAATTCCAAAAAATTCCCTCAATTAGGTCGGCTAATTTATCTAAAAGTAGGATCAATTTAAGACTATCCATAGTCATTTTAATACAAATTTTATTCGTGGTTAAGGTTAAGGAGCAACTTCACTACCTTAACTAAGAGTAACATTTTCATCAAAATAACTCTAAATGGTGTAAAAATAAGCATTCATTTAGATAAGTTAGCCGACCTTAGTAAACTTGATTTTAACTGAAACAAATGGCTTTCAAGGAAGTTTAATTCATTCAATTTTTAAATCACTTGAATTTTGGGTAGTTTAAAAGCAAAATTGTAAAAAAATGCTTTAATAGAAAATTCTAACGGACTATATTTACAAGAATAGAAAAGCTTTCTAAAAAATTTAATTGAGCTTTTTGAAATAGAGCTGATTTTAACTCACTGGCATCCAGAATAACTTAGCTTATTATAAAAATCAAGAATGCAAACTTAATTACACTATATTAATTACTTAATTACATTGCGAGATATTGTGTCTTATTCTCTTCAATAAAAGTACTTTTTAAACAAGTGCAGAAGGGGCAATGCAATTCAGTATTTTATTCAGTGCTATTTTCATAGGTGCATAAAAATCAAATTTTCGTCATTTTTACTTTATATAATTTTAAAAATTATATACTTTTAAAAATTGAAAAACTAACCCCCATTAACAATAAACATATAACCTAAAGTTAACAAAAGCTGAAAATTAAAAAATTCAAATTTGTATGAAATTTGACATCTGTAACTCTTAGTTGCGATCTGGAGCCCCGGATAAACTATTATATTAGATTCAAGGATGAGAAATACCCAAACCACAACTCCGCGTGGTAGAGAGCGGGCAACGACCGAGAACGGGCGGCTAACATGGTCCATGGGTACCGAGAGTTCACCGGTATAAGTGAACAAATTCACATTATTGTGAGTCAGGGCACATAACTTGTCCAGGAATGGGGAAACCCTTCCAAAAGCGGATGAACCATGTTAGGGGCGGCTGCAAGCGGGTGTCTGATTTGGAGCAAACGGCTCGCTATATAAATGTGCTTGAAATTCCTTTTTTTTATTGGGGAATAAACGCACTACCCCAGCCTGATTAGCCGAAGCGTCGAAACCAAACTATCAACGAAACAACTTTGCTAGATGCTCCAATGGAGCGACAAAACTTTAATTATATTTAATTTTCGTTAACTAAAATATAAAAAAAAAACTCTAAGGCCCATTAACTTTTCTCGAGAAGTTAACTTTACCTTAACCATGGGTAACTAACCAATACTAAATATTTATCCCTATGAAAATTTAACCATAATAACTTATCAATATTTTAACTCTGGGTAGTTAACCTTAGTATGAAATGTCAGAATAAACACAAAAAGAAAAACAAAAATTAATAACAAAATAATTTTTTTTTCAATACGGGAAAATTAAAAGTTTTTCTCGCGGTTTTTTGTGTGTTTCTGGTCGTAAAAAAAATAATACACTTGACCATGTCGTTTTTTTTCAAAGATTCGCGGTCGCTAAATGCTATAAAACGATTGTGTCTTTTTGCATACTACGAGAGGTGATTTAATTAAATCCATTTGGTAAGTCTATAAAATAAAAGTGGATTATTGGAACTATTAATAAGTATTTCGTGCTAATTGAGACAACCGCGGAAAGATTCGCGAATAAAATTTTAAAAAAAATAGTGGAAATTTTGTGATAGATTATTAAATTAAGGCAATTTATGTGATCAGCACATAAAAGTGAGTAGAAAAATAATCGCTGTGCATGATTTTGTATCTTTTTGTAATTGCGAGTCAAAACTGTGGGTTGTCCAGGGGTTCCTCACATACTTTTAAAATATTTAAAACATGATTGGTTCACATTTCATAAATTCGAGAGTGATTTCTATGCGCTTTTTTATATTTAAGAATTAAATTCAGTAGTCTTGTACTTCATTCAGTAGTCTTGAGCTTTGATCCATGATTCATTTTGAATTTGATACGCTGATTCCAAATTCTTAAATGTAAGTTACCCAAAATTGATGGAACAATTGTTTTTCTGAGAATGGTATTCAAAAGAATTTTTTCCTATAACGGTACACAAATTAAGAAAATGTTGTCCTATGTATTTTAGATAACAAAATTAATTTTTTACTACCATCGTAACAAAAAGTCTTAAGCTATTTGAATACGTTTTGTATAGTATTTTGAAATTCGTAGAAAGCTATTTTTCGCGTTTTTAATCACGATTTTCTCAAAATTGAGAGGTGATAGAGAATTCGGAATAGAGATTTGGAATCAGCAAGTAAAATACTAAAAGTATGTATCAAGCTTCTACCAACAGCGACTTTTCAGAGAGGTGTATAATTCGTGTCAAATTGTTGTTATATTGGTCACTATTTTTGGTTTTAATTATGCAAGCCAGATTTTAGCTCCCTGAACCAATTAAAAAATAAATTTTTCCTATTTCCTTATATGAGGCCAATTTCTGTAAGCTATCACAGAAACCTAAATCCTAAATAGCAAAAATTTGTGCACGATTTTAAGTACTGATGCAATTTTTATAAGTTTTGGTAAAGTGGGGGAAATGCACATCAAAAATACTTACATGTGTCATAAACGATTCTTAGTCAAAGTTTGGTTAAAGCTGCGCTTTAAATTTTTTTTAATAATCATCATTACAAGTCTAATGTATTAAAATATCTAATGTAGGGTGAATTGTTCTAAAATAGCCTTGGTTAAGTTTCTTAACCACAGAAATTTCTATGGTTAAATTTTAGCATTGGTTAGAAGAAATGCTTGGTTAAAATTTAGATAAGTTATTCAAAAAATATGTTTACCAGTGGTTAAGGCTAGTATAGGTCTTAACCAGGGTATAAATTGAGATAAGTTAACGGGCCTAAGTTAGCTCAAACTTTAGGTTAATTTGTTTATTGTTAATGGCCCTAACCGACTATATGATAACCTACACCAGTCTGGTTGGATACACCAATAGGCAAAAAAGAAGTTTAGCCTTGACAACTTTAAAACCAATTCTGTTAGCTGCTTCAAGATTTAGACCCGAATACATCCTTCCCTCTGTAAGTTCTTGGTCATCTCTAATGTCTAAACTAGTTGTATCGGGTGCAATAACCGCAGCAGCAACAGGACCCCTAATCATATAAAAGCACACAATTCCTGACGAAATAAGTACCAAAGAGTGGAATTCACGGCATCCGAAGCCATCGTCTCTGAAATATTCTGCGAAGGAGGCCATTAATGCAATGTTGGACGAATTGGATTTTAGAAGTGGCCTCAGAACCGGTGGTTCCAAACCATTGAGCAGGACTAAAAGAAATCTATTTCTGGTAGCAGCAAGGCCGATAATAACAGCTACAGCTAGATACATAATTCCGGTTTCCATAACAGCGGCAGTGGTACACAACGAAATCAGGATTCAGCAGCTCAAAAAAGAGTTAAAGTTTACAAAAAAATCCTTTGGTAAGAACCATTAATCTGCTAGCAGACGAAGATGCGCCCACGTCAGTGGACATTATTCTATCACAGTTGGATAAAATAGAGATTGAACAAAGGGAGACATCACTTATGGAAGCAGTTATTGATAATGCACAGCAGATAATTATTCATTTTGAAAACATTTTACTTCACCATGAAACTATCATTCATATAAAACCATATGACGAGTTACGAAACTTCATAGTTAACTTGAAACAACAGACACTTAATATTGACATTCCAGATATTGGTAGAGAAATTTTTAACCCTGACACTCCAATCAAGAGTACCACAGAGGATGGACTGGTAGTGGTGTCATTTACTATTCCAATAGTGAGGTCCAGACGCCTAAAGCAGTGGATATTAATGAGTGTTCCAATGAGCAACGGAAATATTCTTAGGTTGTGTAACAAAAAATATTTCCAAAAAGTTGTAGTTGATTCAGTTAACGCTACATACACTTGATTGCAAAAGTCTGCGTACAACTCACTACAAAAAGTTAAATTGCTTAAATATTTAATAGAGGTGAAGATATTGAATTTGTTTTCCAAAGTTTTAGTTAGTATTACCTATAATTAACACTGTAGGCTTTAATTCAAAACATAAAAATCGATAAGATTTATGTTATCGATATTTAATTGAAACAAGTTCAATATTTAGCAAAGCAAAAGTCTGCGTACAAAAATAAAAAATCGTGATTGGCCATGACTTTATGTAACATTTTTATTTGTGTCAGTTTTTCTAACGAGTGTGAATTTTTTCAAATAGTTTTCGTCACATATTAGCCATGAATCGTAAAGGAAATGAGATAAATCCAGCGGAACGAAAAATAATAGTAAGTTTATGGAAAAAAGGGAATAGTTTTAGAAAAATTGGCGAAACGGTTGGTAGAACGCATTCCTCCATTCAAAGGGTAATTAATACGTATAAAGAAACTAACTCATTTGTCTCTAAGCCACGATCTGGTCGTCCTTCCAAGTTGACAGAAAGGGAAAAACGGTACCTGGTTAATTCAGTACGGCAAAACCCCAAAGTTGCTGCTTCGAAATTGGCCAAGGATGTCCAAGTAAACTTCAGAAAAACTATTTCAAACGATACGGTCCGTAGAATTCTAAAAAAAAATGGTTATCATGGCCGTGTGGCCCGAAAGAAGCCATATATTTCCCTAATAAACAGAAAAAAGAGACTAGCGTTCGCAAAAGAGTACATAAACAAACCTCTGGCGTTCTGGGAAAAGGTAATTTTTTCGGACGAAAGTAAGTTTTGTATTTTCGGAATTAAGGGACGACAAATGGTGTGGAGAAAAACGGGTACAGCTCTTAATAAAGAGAATTTGTCAGGTACTGTCAAGCATGGAGGTGGTGGTGTAATGGTTTGGGGATGCATGGCGGCAAGTGGAGTAGGTCAAATGACATTTATTGAATCAACGATGGATAAGAGAGGTTATCTGGATATTTTAAAAGCCAATTTAAAGCAAAGTGCTATCAAATTGGGCCTCCAGAATGATTATCTCTTTCAACAAGATAATGACCCAAAGCATACTGCTGAAATTGTGAAGCTTTGGCTGCTTTATAATATCCCTAAACAGCTACGAACGCCTCCCCAATCACCAGATCTTAATCCGATCGAGCATCTCTGGGACTTACTAGAAAAAAAAATCCGTACACATCAAATAACATCGAAAACAATGCTGAAAGAGGTTATGCAACAAGAATGGGACAACATAACACGTACAGAAACCACAAAGTTGGTCCAATCTATGCCGAAAAGACTAGCAGAGGTACTAAGACGCAGAGGCTACCCCACAAGCTATTAAATATTAAAATGTTATAAAAGTTCATACCTGAAAAAATATGAGTACAATGTCGTACGCAAACTTTTGCCTATTGTTTTTTTGTTAATCATTCTGTTTTTGTTTTGTATCTGTTAACCGCGAATTATTTTTGTGTTACTTTTATATTGTTTTTAAAGACTTAGATCTACTTAATAAAAGGAAAATTTTTTTTTACTAAAAAAAAATCTTTAAATGGGGTTTTTTGGTTAACTTATTTTAGCTTTAGGTTGTGTACGCAGACTTTTGCTTCCAAGTGTATGTTGATGTTACTAGCATTGGCCTAGCTGAAAAAATTCTACCTGAACAGCTAACCTTCCAACCTATGGATAACTGCACTGAGCGCACTATCAAATTCTGATGCCATGCATACATGTGATCTTATACGGGAAAACTGTGATACAATAGAAAATATCTACGCTATAGATAGATTACGGGCATTCGTCATAAATGGATGTGATCACACTACTCAACTAATTTGTTATGCCAACAAGGAAATAATTACATATGCTGCATCTTTAGTTATCTATTCAAAATGCGGACTGACAAATAGTTATCAATCTATTTCTCCACCTGTAAATCTTGCACGTCAAAAAAGATACATTGTCGATGAATTGCCATACCATACTATCATTCCTATTCATTGGAGTGTGAGGAAAAGTAATGTTGTTCCTAATAAAAACATCAAGGAACTACTCAAAATTGCTGATGAATTAGAGAAGCATATATCTCACTCTGACTCAAGGACATTTCATCCATATTGGTGTGCCATAGGTTTTGGAATAGGATGCTTGGCACTATTCCTATGTATCCGAATGTTAATTCTTCCATGCCTTCACAAGCGGCGTATTCAGGAGCCTTCTGAGAGATGGTTTGCACACTGCGAAGGACCTACTCTCGCTTCAGTAGAGCTAGCAGTACTTAAATAAAACTTCACCCGAAAACAATAAAATAATTATTTACGACTTGCAGCTGTTGAACCTTTGTTAATTCATGGGATTTCTACATCAAGCCATGTGGTACTATCATTGCCATTCAGTTAGATAGATTCTTCACGTACAAACAAGTATAGTCTACATTACGAAGCCACTTGATCGCCAACACATCATCATCACCCGAAAACAATAACATAATGATTTACGGCTTGATGGAAAATTCCCATGAATTAACAAAGGTTCAACAGCTGCAAGTCGTAAATAATTATTTTATTGTTTTCGGGTTTTTTAGGAAAAATTCTATTCATGTTGAAATTATCATGAACACTGGTTAAAAGACAGTCTGTTGGCTGAACAGAAAAATTTGTTACTTTAGCAAAATTTATTCCTCAAAGTGTTGGTTTTTAATTTTTATTTAAAAAATAAAAATAGTTTTTTCGACCTTTATAACTGATTAATTAGTGCGAGGCCAATTTCCTTATTATGAATAAACATAATAAGTACTTTTTTTCAAAAACTGCTATTTTTCTTCATCATGAAACTCTCCAGACAAATACTTCACAGAGTTTTTGCTTTCAAAAACCTCTACACTTTCAGGAATGAAAAGGTTAAGTAAGAAAATTTGTAAAACTACATCTGTACCCAATGAATCAAAGAACGATACGATAGCGAAATCGCTATCACCTTAAATATCCGAAAACGATATCATATTCCAGTAAGATTATAATATCGTTTTCGATAAGGTTTAGTGATAAAATAGGGGAAGTGCGACACACTTGATCCTTTAAAAGACTTGTTCCCCCCTACTATCTCGGAATGTACATAACATAGAAAAAAATTGTCTTCTATCGATGGGGCCAAATATTGCGCTCATCACTTTAGACTAACTTTTATTTTTTCTTTTTTTAGGTTTCTTTAACTTCTGGGCACCATCACCTGTATTTTCTCATTTCTGTTATTTTGTGCTCTTAGAAAATGTTTATGAAATTCCTATTTTAAATACAAAAATGTTGGTTATGTAATTTTATACACTATTGTGTAAGGTGTTATTCCACGTTTTAAAAAAATCCGTAATTCATCTTGTAATTTTTTACTATGACAAAAATAGAAAAATGACATTACTTATACACTAGATCCCTTTTTTTAAATACACTTGATCCCAGGGAACAAGTGTGTATTTGTTGGAAAAAATGCTTTTAATTAAACAGACGAATATTATTGGACAAGCAAACTGTATATTCTACTTAACTTTTAATAAGTATTAGTTGCCTGCATTACTTTTAAGCTAATTTCGCTCAACAAAATCGCTTACAAGGAAGGTCTGTGCATGTGGCTCACTCAGATTTGCATAAAATTTGTATATGTGGTAGAGAAGATGGAAAAATAAGCAAGTGAACCTTTTTAGCGGTCCAATCTGATATTTAAGAGGGATAAAAATTACCCGGTTTTCCATTTTTAGGGTTTTAACTAGGGTTTGGGATTTCCCGGACTTTTTTATTTCCCGGGAAACGGGAATGAAAAAATTTTATTCCCGGGATTCCCGGGAATCCCGGGAAATACTTTTGAACAAAATTGCTAATGAAACCCACCTATATAAGTAATTTTTGTTAAAAAAACACTATTTCAGTGCAAATGCAGTCTGTGTAGTGAGAATTCAAAGTAAAAAATATCAGAATGTTGAACATTTGATTTCACATAAATTACTCGCAGCACTGACAAATGAATTGCATGATTCCAGTAGGCACCTACTACTGGACTGTCGGAAACAAACCGTTTCGTCACACTTGGCCCATTAGATATGGTGGCCACAATGTTATTTTCCAAAGACAAATAAAACTCTTCTAGTCTTATTTCTACAATTCTTCTTATTTCATCAGCATTACATCTTCCTGATATATAAACCAACCCCAGGTTATAAAATGAATTATATCCGTTTGTACATATGTTCAAATATCTCTTTTGTGATATTCTTGTCCATTCATCTAAGATTATAGTAAATCTCCTATTGTTAGAAATATTGCTAGATATTCCTTTTATCATGATATCTTTTACATGATTGTAGTAATTTAATATAATGTTCTTTACATCGGTTTCATTTTTTTGCAATGCCAGGTTTTTATCATAAAAACTTTCTCGAATAAACGAAGATCTAGTTATGGTGCGGATTGACTGCAGCTAATTTGGATACCATTTCAGGAAATGTTTGCCCTACCATAAAACCTTTAATGCCTATTCAGCTTACACTTTTTTCTTCAGGTACTTTGCTAGTTGTAGCTGAAACGTTATTCTTGTTCTTTTCTTTAAGAGAAGTTGCATGACCATCAATTTTTTTTTTTTTTTTGTGAACCAAATTTAGATGTCGGATAACCAAATTTAGATACCACCGTTAACCATTAGTCTTTTCTTTTCACATTTATTAATGAAAACGTTACTTATAAAATTATTGACCCTTAATATAAAGGCGTATTTTAAATTTAAAGTCGACTTTATTTTTAATCAAACGGTTTTGTTCATTTTGTGTATGAAAACCTTACAAAAATATTTATATTTTCAAATATTTTGATTGGTTGAAAATAAATTAACCAATCAGAATGCTCCAAAAATAAACCAAGCCACCCAATATTTTAACAAAGTCGAATTTAACTAAAATATACATTTTTTGTTTTTTGTTATTTGTAAGAAACAAGACTTTTTGTTTATATTTCTTTTAAACATTTTAACAAGTTTTTAGATTTTACTACTTAAATTTTGAATAAGTTATGTGAAAAATCTTTATTAGTTGAAATGCTCCTTATTACTTGGCAAAGATTTTATTTGTGTGTCAAATAAATGTATTCCCTTTTAAAAGATTTTAACAATGACATTTTTGTTTTGGTATTTAAAATGTTTTTTATGACTAAAATTAAAAAATCCTATTCGAAACAAAAACAATTTAAAAAATTTAATATTTTTAAAATTTCCCGTTTTCCCGGGAAAAATATATTATTTTCCCGGGAATTCCCGGCAAACTTTTCCCGGGATTTCCCGGGAATTCCCGCCCGGGATTTCCCGAACCCCAAACCCTAGTTTTAACCGATAATTCGGTTGCAGCATTGTTGAAATAACTGAATTTTCGGTTGCAGAAACCGAACGATTCGGTTGGGACTACAACATTTTTTTGTAGGTGCTGGGGAAAAAATTAAATAACTTTCGGTTTTAAACATATCGGCTCAAATTGAAATTTATGGCATAAAAGTGAGTTTCAAAGTTGTTCGAATCTTTTTTGTTTGAAAATTTTTTAATAATTTTTTTTGTAAGTTGAATCACATATCCATATTTCATCGAAATCTAAAGGAACCCAAAAACATATAAATTACAAGAATAACATTTTTTCATACGTAATCTTTTCAATCTTAGACGAATTTTATTTTCGAAAACATATAACCAAACAGTTCATGAATCGCAACAATATCATACGACGTTTTTAAGCAATTAGATTTCAAAAAAACGATACTGTCCATAGCCAATATAGGGACTACAGGCCGCAAATAATTAAAGACATTAAATTTTAGTATTTTTTATTTTGTTTTAGAAACAAAACACTTTAACTGAAGTATTTAAATCTGATGTATTAATTTTAACAAATTGATTCTTAGTAAACACACTTGATCCCCGGGACCATGTGTGTGACATATAGGGATCAAGTGTATTCATGGTATAACACAATTGATCCTTTCATGGCGAGATATATTTTTAATTATTACTCAAAAACTTATAAACCCAGAATATTTTTTTCCCAATAGAAGATACATATTTCAGAAAGCTTTCAGAAAAAAATTAAAACAAAAAAAGTATTGAATAGTTTAGACGATATTTGGCTTAAACTTTTTCCGGATTAAGTGTATCGCCTTTCCCCTATACTTCAAAATATTCATTATTTACAAATATTCAAACTCTTTTGAGAAACAAATAAAATTTATAAAAGATTGCAATTTTTACTTCGTTTGGCTATTTTTACTCATTTTTACTGGACATTTATAATTGCAAAATCTAGGTGAGTTCGACTTTTCATCTGAGTATGCCGATTTCATTATCAATTTTTTACGATTAATTCCGGTTTTGCTATCATATATGATATCATTTTCGATATCGAGATCGCCTGGAATAACGATAGTGTTTCGATGCTGGACCAGATTTTGACGATTTCGCTATCGTTATTCCAAGGAATTTCGATAGCGAAAACGGTATCATAATTCCTTGGAAATACGATATCGTTACGAAAGGTACATTTTAGAATAAAAAATCTATCGTTTTCGTATCAGAAGTGATTATCATATATGATAATAAATATCACCTAGGTGATATCGTTTCGATATCTTGACGATATCGTTTGGTTTATTGGGTAATTATACTGAGGCGTAAAATGTATCCAAATTTAGAGTCTCAGGACCCTCCCTAGTCCATATCATGTGAGGGCATATAAGTGCACACCAATGGAGCAAACATTTTGTCCGTTTTGCTCTATCTCGCTTAGTTTTCTAGATATGGGCCATTTTATGAAGTGGAAAATTTTTACTAAAAATTTCCGAGGGCCAAGGCCCCGCCAAGGTCCATTTTTGGATAGAGATAACTCCTTTCGCTGGGTTTTATGTAGTTAGGGGTAGTCGAAATTTTCATCAATTTTGCTCTATCGCTCTTTGTTTTCGAGATATGGGCCAATTAAAAAAATCGGGAGGGAAAGAAAAAGCGCCATTTTTAAAACTTCGGATACATTGGTGGCGCCATCTACCGGGTAATAACAGTTACATGAAATATTTTGTAAAATTTAACAAATTGATTCTTAAAAAATTATTTTTAAATAATTTTGAAAATTAACACTCAAAATTAGTTAAAATACTGAGGATTTTTGGTATTGTGTTCAATGAAGATAACTAAAATCTTTGCTTAAATCACTGGGTGCGTTCGGCAGATACAATTTAATAGTCAACAGTTGTGCAACTATCTGCTGAACGACCTGATCACTAACTGCTCAGTCTGAGCGCTCAGGTCCGCTGTCATATTTTGGTAGCGCAAAATATGTTTGCTACTTTTGATCAAATAGTGATACATTTGTTGTTATTGATTCAAAAATGTTTTTGTTTTGTAAGAATGACAAACAAAAACATACAAATATAATTCGAAAACAAAAATTTTAAAAAGTAAAAGGAAACTATAGAAAAAGTGTATTTAAAAACAAAACAAAGAAAACATCGTTCTGCAGAGTAAGTAATCACAAAGCGCTACAAATCACCGGTATCAGTTTAAGGTTTCTCTGCCGAATGCTACCACTGTTTCAACTAAAAATTTGTTAAAGATAAGTCAAATGAATTTGAAACTGGTTTGACAGATTTTTCTACTGACGTATTATTTTAAGTGTAAGAAATTTTAATTTTACCCAATGTTAGGGGTATTTAAGAGAAAATCGGAAATATAGTCCTTATGGGCGATAGGTGCAAATATGGGCGGATTTTATGTAGGATCAATAGGCATTGTCCTTGGGCACATGTGAGTCAGCGTACACACAAAAAAATAAAAACTAATTTCAATCATGAAAACCGCCTATTCAATAAATTTTATCGTTGAAATTCCTCCAATCACCAAAATTGTTCATTCAATTAAAAATTTGTGACTCTTTAATTGAATAAATTTTCAATAAAATAGTAATACATTTGATTAGGGTTTTTATTGGTTTTATATATGAGTTTGATTAAAAATTAATTCATTGGATTAAAAATTTATCAATATTGTATAATTTCTAAATAAGAAGATAAATAAAAATGTTTTCTTATTCTTCTTCCTATATATACTCTATAAAAAATTCTTTAGTAATTAATTCTAATATTAATTACGATTGTCCTATGCGACGGTTACAAACACTTAACTAAATAATAATAAAATTTGAAAAAATTTGCACAGCAGCAACATAACCTCTCAAATCAACATTCGGTATCAGTGTTGCCACTTTTTGAATAATTATTCAAAAACGGGACTGTTTACACATTCGTTGGATAATTTTTGAATAATGACATTTTTGTGTAGTTTTTGTGTAATTTCACTTTTTACAGAAATTTCCGTAAATTTTTAAAAGTCCCGGAGCTTTTTAATAATTTAATAAAAATTAGTCATTATTTAGACGAAACGAGTTTTTCAGTGAAACATTTTCCACAAATTTCCATTTTCTGGTGACTTACTTTTGTAGATTTTTTCAACACTAAACCCTATTTAGAAGAAATCAAAAATGGTGTTATGCATTTTTTTGTTTTGTTTAAAGCACCGCCTTTTGTTTATTTTTTGCGAAAATAATTGTCAAGCTTCTTTTAAAAATTCTCTTGGTTTGCAAGAACATTTAAAAATTCAGCAAAAGAGTGGGAAAGTTTGAGTTTGTTATGATTGTGACTTTCTAATGTCTGAAAAGTTTTTTGCTGCAGTTATCATGATACTGGGCATTGAACCAGACAAAAATGTTTCTAACCCAGCAAGGTGGACCAGAATCAGAATATTTTAGTATTCCGTAAATCCAACATGTTTCAGATTTCAACAGAATCGTATGAAATTTTTGAAAAAATGTTATATTTTTATTTTTTAAAAGAAAATTTGTTGAGCAGTATATGTTGTTAACATAAAAATTAAAGAAAACAGGCAAAATTTTACAAATACGGTATTTTAAAATTTTTTCCTGTCTTGCCGACATTTAAAGCTAGAGTTGAACAGGCCTCATGCCATCACACTTTTTTAAATTCCAGCTTTGTACTCAGAGAAAAATTGGTTTAATTTAAATATAAACGGTTAAATTTTGAGGAGTATGGGAGAGAATAATTAGCAAGTAAGTAATATTTTTGCATGCAATGCATCGGAGTGAAGTAGCCTTTCTGAAAAAATAAATACTTTGTTCTGAAAGAAACTTTTAATTTGGATAAAATACCATTTTTTAAATATTCAAATTTAAAAGCACGCTATTTTAATCCTGAAAAATATATTGCATTAAAATTCCCTTTTGTTAATAGAATAATTTGTTGTAATATTTTTTGAGAAATTGGCCTTGATTTGCTTTTGCAGAAGGCAAAAACACGGAACAGGTTATAGCAAAATGCAAAATTTTAGTTTTAAAATGCAAATAACTTTTTCACTTTGTAGATGATAGATGATTAAAAATCGGTTTGTAAATAGAAAAATGGCAAAACTTTGGGGTCGAATGGCATAGCTCCCGCAGTTTCGGCCATCCAAAACTTACAGTCCGAGTAAAAAAGTTTTGATATAATCATATATTATTTTATGTAATTACATATAGTAACTTATAGTTAGATATGGCCACATATGCTTTAAAATTGAAGCATATAGACTTTTATATAGTCATATATTAAATATTTTTTCCTCAAAGGTTTTAATATTGAGACATATGTGATTTTATATTATTACATACTGGCATACATATAAGTGTATGTGCTATATATAAGTACACAAAGTAATATATAAAAGATATAATTACATATACGTTTATATATAATTTAGTATGACACTATACATAATAATATAAAACTATATATGGAGCAATTTAAGAAATATTATATAATAGGTGTTATATATGATTATATATTGACGCATATGAACCCATATATAACTTAGTATGGTTTCATATCTACAATATTTCATGATTTCTTTTATATATAACGATATAACGTTCTTTATAAAATCATCTATAATTATATATCATCCCACATTAGCAATTTTTTCAAAGTAATTTTATATAAAAATATATGTATAAGGTCCTTTTAAAACCGCATTGTATTAAATGTGGTTCCATATTAAAAATGATTTTGAACTAGTTTTAGATTTTGTAATTACTAGAGATTGGCGCATGACACGATCGTGAGTGAAGTTATTCACAAGTGATCGTGAGTAATAATTACTATACCAAAGTAATTCGCCCGTGAGCGTGAGAATATATAATTCGTACGTGAGCGTGAGTAAGAATATATAACCCGTGCATGATTCGTGTGTGAGTTTATTTTTTGCATCATATGTTTTTAGTAATTTTTACTGTTTTGCGTGAGAATTTTCTGATTGTGAGTAAGTTTTTAATATACTCATGTCTGCGTGAGTAAGACACGAAATGCTCGTGCGTGAGTAATTTGTTTTTGTTTAGGAGCGTGAGTCAAAATGGCTAACGCGCCCATAAAATTAACAATACTGAAGCTTTAATATGGAATTCTCTATACTATAACGCACACTTGACTGATCTCTTATATCTTGGTTGTATATCACAATCCTATTAAGTTAAAAATTTCTGTGTTGTTAACCTTATTTTAAAATTACTAAAAACAAAGAAAAATTTGTTCATGTTTAATGCACTGTCATGGTAAATCTGGATAAAAGTAATGGAAGATTTATCGAAATTATAGGATATCCAGTAGACCTGGGGGTTAATCATTACATTTTGTAATTAATTACACATTCATTTACACAATTACATGTAATTGTAATTGAAAAAAACTCAATTACAATTACAAATTATTTGTAATTGTAATTCAAAAAAGAACAATTACAAGTAATTTGTAATTTGAAAAATGTCAATTACATTTTTTGGGAAAATAAATAATGACAAAAAGCACAAGTTAGGGGTAATCCCAACATGACGTATTCTTTTTATACGCATGCATGCCTACGCAACCTATCCCAGTCAGATTTTTCTACAAAATTTTAACAAAAAACACTTTTTAATTCTAAATGTAATTGAAATTTGTAATTGAAATCACTTTCAGTTACAATTACTAGTAATTTGTAATTGAAAATGTTAAATGTAATTGAAATTTGTAATTGAAATCACTTTCAGTTACAATTACTAGTAATTTGTAATTGAAAATTTTCAATTACAATTACTTGTAATTTGTAATTGAAAGTGATTTCAATTACAAATTTCAATTACATTTAGAATTAAAAAGTGTTTTTTGTTCCCTCAGGTCTGATCTCCAGATATTGTATATCTTTTTTTATTTAAAAATATAATTTTGTATATTGTTAGATATGGTCATATATATTATGGTAAAAATATAGGGTTAATATTTAGGTATAATTGTATCAAACTATGTCCACTTTTATAACATTTTATATAATTTTATACAAAAAGATATAATTTTATATAATTGGATGAGGACAAAATTCGGATACAATTGTATCATATTGTATCGAATTGTATCAAATTGTACCAAATTGTATACAATTGTATACAATTCGATACAATATGATACAATAAGACGTTCTCATTTTTCGGATATAATTATATCTAATTACATAGAAGATTATATATAATTAAATATAACTTTATATGGCTCCATATCATTTTTTTTTTACTTGGGGTGTGAAATTTCATATCAGTCGGTAAGAAATGGCGAAATTCTTCCCAAAATATTTGTATTTTTCTCCACTGTCCCCAGGAGAGTTTATATGAAAAATATATTTTGTGTGTAATTTCATACGGTTTTGGATCATTTTTGATCTACGGCTGTGTAATTTTTTGTTTTACTGGTGGCAACACTGCTCGGTATCCAATTATTGAGTGTGAAAAAAGAGCATCATAATGTGATAATTATGCATTAAACACATAGACGACTGCAGCTACACGACTACAGCCTGTCAAAAATAAAATACACACGTTTATATGAAAACGATTATTTTGACACCAACTCAGCTACACGGCTACACGACTACTTTTGCCGCTGTAGTCAACTTAGGATAATTTCTATTTTTGTTGGCTACAAAACAAAAATAGTGTTGACAATATAACAAAATATGTAAAACAGTACAATTTTTCCGTCTAGAGGCGAAAAATATCGCTAGTTCTGACTAGAAAATCACCGTTATGGGAACACTGTTTATATTTTACAATTGTTTGAAGATTTCATTAATTTATATTTGTAAATAATTTTATTGTGATGTTTTGTAAAAAAAATGGATCTTACAAAATTAACAAAATATTCAAAAAAATTAAGTAGCTGACTACACGACTACAATTGCAGCCAGCAGCATTTGTAGTCGTGTAGCCGCAGTCATCTATGTGTTTAATGCATTACTTGTGAAAAAGGAGAAAAAACGATAGGATTAAGAGAGGAAACATTCCAATTGAAAAATAAATTGCTCAAGTATTAGTTAATTCTGGCTCTTTTGATTACAAAAACATACATTTTATAGGCTGTGATTGAAAAACTTCAATTAGCCACACTCAGCGCTATACCGACCGTGGTGTATATTGTTAAGAAGTGATACTACGAGTCATAGCCTGTGCAGAGGGCTGCCGGTTCGATCCCCAGTCATGGTATAATACACATAGAATTTTTTATATAGAGACAAATTAACAATTAAAAATTACTTTGATCAATTGACACAGTCTTTGGATGAGACGAAACTGCGACAGTCTGGTGATTCCCTTGTGTGTGTTAAATTTTTCAATAAAAATATTTTCTTCTTCCTATAAATCAGCTTTAGAAAAATTCTTTAGTAATTAATTCTAATATTAATTACGATTTGTCCTATGCGACGGTTACAAACACTTAACTAAAAAAAGAAGTAACTTTAAATTATTTAGTTTATTGTACACTCAATATTGTTGTTTACAAAGTAACGTTCCGTAAAGTTACCAAAAAAGAACTATGGTTAACCTTAAAATACAGCTAACGAAATAACTTAAAATAGCGCTAAATATTCGTTTAAATACCGTTAACGCTAAAATAACTTAACGAAACAACTTAAAACACCGATAACCGTAAAGCACCCTAACGAAATACTTTTGAAATAACGTTATCCACTATCACTAAATTTATGAATCGGTTTTGTCATGAAAATTTTAAAACATTTTTCAAAAATCTGAAACTTTAGTCGCTAAGGGTTAAGTTTTCCGCTTTTCCCTAAATTCATACCACATAAGTTTTCCACCTCGTGCTACAATATTTCAAACAATAATTGACAGAAATCGAAAGCTAAACAAAAAACTCCACTCTAATTCTACACTCATAAAAATTAATCTGTAAAAAAGCAGAAAAAGCTACTAAAAATTATCTTGCAAAAACAACTGCTAAAATTAGAAGACATTATTTTTGTTTTGCTAAATACCTAGTAAAATAAGAACAGCAAAAACAAAACTGGTAAATTTACAAGATTTTAGTTATATTTGAGTTAACCTTTATTAATTAAAAAATAAAACTTTTGCTGCAAAAACACTAAATTAGTAAATATTAGTAGACTAAAAATAGCAAAAACAAACTGTAATATCTACAAAATGTTTAAGTTAAATTTAGTTGAATTCAAACAGCAGGCTATCTCGCTAAAAACAGCAGAAACATTTGCTAAAAATAAAATAATAAACCGATAATTTCAGAAGTCTCAATTTTTATTTGCACTAAAAAAAATTGAAAATTAAAAAAAAAATGAAAATTTTAAATTTTTTTGTGTTTTTTTAGCCTACTAATTATTTAGCCCAGCGGTATTTTTTGCTTATTTTACCAACACATGTTTGCTGATCTGTAGTAACTACAACAAAATTGGTAGAAAATAAAATTTAAAAATTTACTAAATATCAATAATTTTAATACAGTGAAATTAGTATAAATAATTAGTAGACGCTACTAAATTTCAGTAAATTGTTGTTAACTGTAATTCAAAATCAATCTGTTGAAATTAGCAAAAAGTGTACTAAAAAATAAAGAAACTGTTAAATATAAAAAAAAAAATTAAAATCAAATTGATAAAAAAAGTATTTTTTTTCTTTCAATTGTAAAAAATGTATAATTACTTCAACATACTTGAAATTTGGAGTAAACATTGCAAACGGTTCTCCAGTTATTACCTTTTTATGCATTGGAGACACAATAACATTTTCTGAGTTTTATTTCCAAACTAAGAATATATCAATAATAACAAATATAAACTAAACAAGAATTCTAAAAAATCAACGAATTCTTGTAAATAAAATTAACTTAAAGTATCCACTTGCTGTTAAGTTATTATATTTTTTGCTAAGTTTAGCACTCGGTTTAGAAGAATTAATAAAATGTTTTGCTGAAATCAGCAAAGAAAATTAGTAAAAAAAAATCCGTAATTTGTAATAAGAAAATACTAAAAAAATTGTACTAAAAATCAGTACAAAAATAGTAAAGTGCGATTGATAACTGTTTACAAATATTTTTACTAACTTTTTTATCTGTGTGTAGTAACATCTTATTTCAATTAAGTACTTTGGTATCGAAAAAACGTTATGATGAGGTAACTAAAATTTTGTGTTAGTCAGAGGTAATAAATTAAGTAGATTAGATTAGATTAATTTCTCCGTGTTGTTAATTATGGTTATGAGAAATATATGAATGCTTCAGTTACCAAATCGATTAACTCCATAAAGAAAAAAGAATGCGTCTCAATGATAAAAATGAGAAAATAGTATATATCGTTGCTTAAAATTTCTGTTAAATAATAAATTTTGTCATTTAGTTAATATTATTATAAGAACAATTTGTTTTGAATATTAAACGGCATTCACACCTAAACCTTAAACAAGTGTTTAGCTAAAACGACTGTAAAAGAATAAAGGACTGTTGTAGTAGAATAAAGAACTAAAATACGTGTTTTAGATAAACACGTGTTTAAGAATTAGGTGTGAATGCAGCCTAAGGCTCGTTTTGTTCCTATACGTGTTACGAAATCCCATAAAAATTTTGACATTGGGCTTCGATAATGTACGGTCAGATTGTATACAAAAATATGTTGTCGTTTTTTTCGTATTCATGGTAAGTGTGAGCAACAAAACGAGGATATTATACATTTAGGAGTCAATAAAGTGTTTTCACTTATAAAATTCAAAAAGTGGAGTTAATCGATTTGGCAACTGAAGCATTCATATATTTTGGTTTGCAAAGTTGAATACCTTAAGACATGTGGTCAAATCCAAAAATGTTTATATACGAGTAATGAATTAAAACCAACATTTCAATGCCGGAGGCTGTGTTTACGCACTCTTAACATTTTAGGCTGTATTTTTAAAAATTACAATTTTTAACGAAAATTTACGTAATATCGTGGTTCATATTTGATCAAGTATGAATATATACGAGTTCTGTATGGAAATATATGAATATGTGTTAACTTATACGAATGTATATATCAAAATGTATGAGTTCACACATGTTCATGAATGGATACATGTTATGGTGTCCCTTAAAAATAGATTTGTCAATACACCGCCCAGTTTTATTGCAAATGGTTCCAATTGGAAGAAATCGATTTTTATTTTTTTGGAAAACGAGCCAAATGTCGGCCGAAAATGGCCCATTTTGGAAAACAGGTGTAGTTATTATTATTAAAAACCCCCCAAAATGTGGAAATATCGAAAAAAATTCTTTTTTATTTCATTTAATATACTCAAAGTTATTCACAAATGGAAATCTGACTTCCACGAATATTTTTATTTTTAAATTAATTTTAAACATTTTTTAAAATGCCTAATTTAGAGATGTCGATTGCTATTTATACCCTACACCACTATGTGGTCAGGGTATTATAAGTTTGTGCTGATGTTTGTAACACCAAAAAATATTGGTCGTAGACCCACCTTATAGTATACCGATCGGTTCAGAATTTTTTTTTATTTCGATTTAACGATGTCCGTCTGTCCGTCCGTCCGTCTGTCTGTCTGTCCATGCAATCTTGTGCGCACTCTACAGGTCGCAACTATTAAGATATTTTGATGAAATTTGGTATGCAGACCTATGTTGGCCCAAGGACGAACAAGTTTGATTTTGGTGAACATCGGTCCATGTTTAGACCTAGTGCCCATATAAGGGTCCTACCAAAATTATACTTTTTATACGCTGCAGGTCGTAAATATTAAGATATTTTGATGAAATTTGGTACACAGACCTATATTGGCCCAAGAACGCAGCATATTGATTTTGGTGAACATCGGTCCATGTTTAGACCTAGTGCCCATATAAGGGTCCTACCAAAATTATACTTTTTATACGCTGCAGGTCGCAAATATTAAGATATTTTGATGAAATTCGGTACACAGACCTATATTGGCCCAATAACGCAGCCTATTGGTTTTGGTGAACATCGGTCCATGTTTAGACCTAGTGCCCATATAAGGGTCCTACTAAAATTATACTGTTTATACGCTGCAGGTCGCAAATATTAAGATATTTTGATGAAATTTGGTACACAGACCTATGTTGGCCCAATAACGCAGCCTATTGATTTTGGTGAACATCGGTCCATGTTTAGACCTAGTGCCCATATAAGGGTCCCACCAAAATTATATTGTTTATACGCTGCAGGTCGCAAATATTAAGATATTTTGATGAAATTTGGTACATAGACCTATGTTGGCCCAAGGACGAAGCCTATTGATTTTGGTGAACATCGGTCCATGTTTAGAACTAGTGCCCATATAAGGGTCCCTCCAAAATTGGCTTAGTTACAAACTGCAGGTCGCAAATATTAAGATATTTTAATGAAATTTGGTGCGCTGACTCACATTATAGAAAATTTTGACACAAGCCCCATTTTAACCCATTTGAATTTCGGATCCAAACAATACACCAGAGTGGTGTAGGGTATTGTATAGTCGGCATGCCCGACTTTAACCTTTTTACTCGTTTTATAATATAATAGTTGTTATTAAAGAATATTTTCCCGAAAATTATGCAGACTTTGATGAAAACATTAAAATTTTGTTAATTTTTTTGGCAAAATAAGCAATTTTCTTAAAATATCCTGGAAAGGAGTCGCTCCAAACACAAACTCGAATTATCATTTTTCCAATTTCTCCAAATTAGGCATTTAAAAAAATTTGTACTATTAATTAAAAAAGACGTTTTTGCATTTTCTTCTGAAATTCGTGGGTTATTTTGGATACCAGGCTAAAGTGAGTTAATGATATCCGATGAAGATAGAATTCCATATGTGAATAATTTTGAGTATATTAAATGAATAAGTCCCGATTACTGTATGTCAAAATTTCTAATTTTTAATAATAAACTTTTTTTCAAAATGATCAATTTTCGGCCAACTTTCGGTATGGGTTAACGTTTTCCAAAAAAACATAGATTTCTTTCTTGGAATCATTCGCAATAAAACTGGGGGTGTAATGAACGAAAATCGACAAATCGGGACTTCCTAATACATACCCAATCAGAAATCGCCAGTGGTACAAAAAATCAAGCACTGGCATACCATTGGATAAGCATGGTGTTGGAAATAAATGACTGGGAGAACACTCATTTGGGACGGGTTGCCAGCGCTTTCAAAAAGCGTTTTTCCAGCATTGGTTTTACAAAAATTTCGGTGGTTTATAAAAAAAAACCACTGGCAAAGAATGGTCTAAGAGTGATATGCCAAGGTTTGCAACCAGTGTCCAGTGTAGAAACGGTAATGGCATATCATTATTTTTTGGACTATCAGTAATGACACCCACTTACCTTCTGCATTATTTTAAAACATATAATAATGAGTTACTGATAATGACTTATTTTTATAATTATTTTAAATAAAAAGTAATTTTCTAGATTTTTTTTTAAATTTTTTGAAATCTATTTTTAGACTCAATATTTTTTCAACACTGGTAAGGATATATGTAACCACATATTTTTTGATTTTTTTTATGTTGGCGAGTAAGCTGACTTGTGTGCAGCAGTTCAATTATGTTTTTATCTATCAAATATTACATGTCGATATAGCTCAGATGGTAGAGCTATTGACTGGCAACCTGGAGTGCCAGGTTCGATTCCCGCACTAGAAAATTTTATTAAAAAAAAATTTTACAATAAAAAAATATTTTTTTTATAAAACGTATTTTTTTATAAAATCAATTTTTAGACTCATTCTTTTTGTCAGTACTGGTAAGCATATAGGTAATGACATATTTTTAGATTTTTCGTATGCTGGTGTGTAAGCATAACTCATTATTTTTCGCGACATCGCCATACAAAGGTAATAAGAAATGTAATAAGAAAAGTAAGTACCCGTGTAAAAAAGTTTAGATCTGATCAGATCTTTTTGATCTAAATAACCTCATCAAATATGATCAGATATGGCATATGTGATAATACCTTATGGCAAGATCTGATCAGATCTAGTGCCAAATCTATTCAAATCTAAAGTGATCTGGACAATTGCGCCAGATATGCCTAGATCTGATTAGATCTAATTAGATATCAAATTTGTCCACAATTTTGAGATCTAATTAGATCTGGTAAGATCTACTGAGGTCTGGCCAGATATGACTAGATCTGATCAGATCTAATTAGATCTCAAATTTGTCCCCAATTTTGAGATCTAATTAGATCTGTTAAGTTTTACTGAGATCTGGCCAGATCTGATCTTTTTTACACGGGTAGTTACCATTACCAAGTATGTACTTACATAAGCACATATCTAGTAATGATTTTCTACACTGGGTGGTTATACCTAGCCAATGCTACCAGTGGTACAAAAACCAATTCACTGGTAGAGCAATGATTTTATAAAAATGCTGACGCTTCGTTAAAAAAGGTTTGTAGTCTATTTGTAGAGGTCCCGAGTTCAAATCCGGTTGAAAGCAAAAATTTTTTTTTGATTTTTTTTAATTTAAAATTTTTTTTGTAAAATTTTTTTATTTGTGGGAAAGCTCCTTCAAGACCAACTTTTTTTTTGCTCTCCCAACGCTGGCATATTAGTTCCCAACAAGCCATTATGACTCATTTATGTGTTTAGCCATCAAATATTATATGTCTCGTTAGCTCAGTGGGTCTGCCAATCTGACGGCCTGGGTTCAAATCACTGCAGGACCAAAAAAATACATATGAACTTTTTTTAAATTTTATTTTGGAAAATATATTTCCAGACCACCTATTTAATGGTTTTGCCAGCGTTTTGCCAACGTTCAAAAATTTTGTTTCTCCAGTGCTTTTCCGGCGCTTTTTGAACATCCTGTCTTTTTGTCTAATGATGTTATCATTTTGGGAATGGGAAAGTACTTTTTGCCAGTACTTTTTCCACCTGTTAGAGTGCTTTGCCACCGCTTTCCCCTTTGTATTTTTCTGACTGGTAAATATATATATGTCAACTTTTGACGTGAGTACTTTATAAAATTTATGTAGATAATTTACAAATAATATTTTAAAGTACAGTTGACCCTCGATTATCCGGGCCTCCATTAACCGGATACATCTGTTAACCGGCATGCTCGTATTTGATTTTACACCTCTTTTAACTGTGATTTAATTCTATTATCCGTGCTGTCAGAAGTTAAAGATATCTCAACAGGTACTTTTGTGGAAATGGCTCATTCAAATACCAAATATTTAGTTAAAATATACATATATGACTCCTTTAACCGTGGTTTTCGATTATCCGTGCTGAGCCTGAGCCAACAACCCGGACAATCTAGGTTCGACTGTACATAGTTAAATAAATTATTAGGAGAGAAATTTTCGACTGTTTTAGAGTAATAATTACTCGTATTATATTAATCATTTTGAATAAGTGAATCACATATCATGTTATTTAAACTTTGTAGGATATAAAATAATATTTAAAAAAAAAAAATTAAATTGAATAAATATTAATGTTTACATTGTTTAAATTATTTTACTTTTGACAACTTTATAAATACCAATATTGCATTTAGTAATTAAGGAAGTGCCTGTCAATTAATTGTTTATTATTATATAGTATTTGATTATGTCATTAGCACGAAAGTAAAAAAAATACTCATTTAAGGGTTAATAATATATTACTGAAACTGTTGTTGTAATTTCAATATGTGTTTTTAATGTTTATTTTTTTGTTTTTGGCGATCGTTCGAGTTTTGCTTGTGTACTTAAACTTTCAAGTTCAAGTCTTGAAATTTTCCAATCATATTGAAGTTTTTATTACAATGTAATAATAAACGAAGCACATGCACTGATAATTTCAAAATGATCAAAATTTAAATTATTTACTGTTTATTTTATTGCTAAAATATAATGAAAATATCACGAAAGATATTACATTTGCACAAGTAGAATCAATATCAATAAAGCACGTTTATATCATTATTATTTTTGTAATTCCTTTTTCATAAATATTTATTTTAGTAAATAATTGTATGTACATAAAAATAACTAAAACATTAACCCAATACGCACATAGGTTTTAAAAATTCAAGTGCTTTAAATTTAGCTTGAAGTAAAGTATATTTCAAATTCTAGCATTTGTATATTTAAAAAAAATAGATCAAACTTGAATTTTTGTTTCCCTTTTGCTGGAGTATGCTATTGAAATAAAATGTAATTAAAGTTTTATTCAAGCCTTGAAACTGGAAAACAGGGCTGGAATTGGGCTTGTTTTCAATTTGAATTCCAGTGAAATTGTTTATAGGGTAATGGTCATACACACAAAAAAGTTTGTTAGTATAATCTACTGAAAATAACAATGAAAACAAAGGTATGTGCCTTTAAAAAGCGACGAAAATATTTACATTCAAAATAATTAAAATTTTTGTTATTTTTAACTGTCTAAAAAATAGCAACAAATTTGTACTACAATAATTTTAAGACTGTTTTTTATACCTGACAACATTTTTTTCTTTCGATTACAAAAGAAATGTCTAATTATTTCAGCCGACTTCAAATTTCAAGTAAAAATTCCAAACAGTTCCCCGCTCAATGGTACTTAAAATAATATGTCAGTATAAAAATCTCTCAAACGGTTTTCAAATCGTTTTGACTAATTATTAACAAATTTTTAGTTGAAACACTGATTTAAACAAAGATTTTAGTTATCTTCATTTAACACTATACTAAAAATCCTCGGTACTTTAACTAGTTTTGAGTTTTAATTTTCAAAACTATGTATAACTAATTTTTAAGAACCTATTCGTTAAATTTTACAAAATTTATTGTTATAAATATAATATGCTACTGGCCCCACCCGTGTATCCGAAGTTTTAAAGATGTCGTTATTTATTTCCCTCCCAGTTTTTTAAAATGTAGCATATCTCTAAAACTAAGAGAGATAGAGCAAAATTGATGATTTGTATCTATATAATAGAAATTTTCCACTTCATAAAATGGCCCATATCTCGAAAACTTAGCGAGATAGAGCAAAACGGATAAAATGTTTGCTCCTTTGGAGTGTCCTTACAAGACTTTAGATGATAGGGACCCGGAGAGGTTCCCGAGACCCTAAATTTGAACAAATTTTACGACTCAGTATAATTAAAAATAAAACTAGTTTTACTAATTTGTTATTTAAATTAAGATTTGTTAAATTTAACAAAAAATGTTTTAAAATCAACAAAAAACAGAAACAAATTTTTCTGTTCAGTAAACAGACTTATTATTTTAAGTTTACGGTCCCAGCAAAAAGAGACATTACCAAGTAATTAAGCGAGTAAGTAGCATACAAAGGGTTTCACTACTTACCAGGCTATTTACTCGCAACATTACTTTTGTTCGCGATGTCCAAAAATTCATGGGTGGTCATTACCCTCTCGCTTACAAAAAAAGTGGGAATAACGAGTTACCCATAGTGAAAGAATAAGTAGTTACTCAGAAGTTAGGAAATAAGTGGTTACCCTACATTGTAAAATACTTGGTCATATTGGCAAAATAAAACTTTTTACCTTTGAAAAATTAGTTCAAAACAAATTTATAAATAAAATGTCAATATAAAAAAGACTTAATCAGTACTTATTTAATCAATTACCAGTAAGTGATTACTTTGCACGAATATATAAGTACTTCTATAACTTATTATCGGTAAGTCATTATTTTGTATTTTAAAGTAATGCAAAAGGTAATGGCCTATCATTACTTGGTAATCCGTATGGTAATGACCTGTCATTACCATGTTTTTGCTGGGGTTTTACGTATTGGAGATAAAGAATTTTCAAAAATTCAACAAAATTTTTTGTTTTTAAATATCTAACAAAAACAACTGTTTACTATAAAAATACTGTTCTAGTAGTTGTTTATTATGGAATTAAAAATAACTGCTATAAACAACTGTTACGAAATGCAGTACTTTTCGCCCGTTGTTTTTTTAAATAACTGCCGTAATAGTTGTTCTGTATTTTAGTAAGTAGTAAAACATCTGAAATTACACTGAACAACAACAACTACCCCTGTGGGAAAAGAACCGGTCACCAGACACGTCACGTGGCCGGTACTTGGGGACGGGGACCAGTCCTGTCCCAGAACTGATGCAAAAGAACCATGAGTGACACAAAAGCACCTGACAAAAAAGAACCTGTCAAAGTATGCAAAAACATGCATTTTTTGTCAAAATATGCAACTACGAAACGATGTCATTTTGATCTAAATTTGATGATTCGGTTAAATTTTTATTCCACATTGGTTTTGGGCTACCGATAAAAAACAAGCATTTGCATGGAATTTCTTGCGCTATTAAGTACCAATTTATAATTAAGTTTTTGTTATTCGCAATATATTTTTACCAGGAATTAAATTCTACAAATCTTATTTGTAGGTTTGAGGTTAAGAAAAAGAATAAACATTTTTTCAAAAGTCATAAACACATTATTAATTTGCAAATCAGACTAGATCTAGTTTCTGCCTTTTTTATGGACAGGCATCATCAGTGTTTTCAAAGAAGTTTAATTCATAAGATTTTTAAAGCAGCCCAAGTAAAAAAGTTTTGATATAGTCATATATTATCATATAAAATGTTGCATAATAATATATTGGAACATATATACCAAGATATAATTATATAAAATTTTACGAAATTATATCCTAAATATATAACTATATCTTGTTATATATTGCACAATATATCCAAATTAGATCTAATTGTGTCAAATTAGTTCTAATCAGAGACCCAAAATAACTGTTATATTTCTAAAGAAGTCACCACCCAAATTTATTTAATTATAATATTTTAATAATGCACTATATTTTATAAATCATATTGCACAAAAAAATCACAAAGTTTGGCAAAGATTTTAATTTTTTCAATTTTTATATTTCACTCTATAAATTTCTGTTGTTTTTTGATTTTTATTTTAAAACTTTTTATA
This sequence comes from Leucophora obtusa, assembly GCA_949987735.1. Classification (NCBI taxonomy): domain Eukaryota; kingdom Metazoa; phylum Arthropoda; class Insecta; order Diptera; family Anthomyiidae; genus Leucophora; species Leucophora obtusa. The sequence continues at coordinate 44,732,714 of OX465296.1, forward strand.
AAAGTTACAGAATGATTTTTTTGAAAAAATTAAGCATTAACTTTTTTATTTGATAATAAAATAAAAATTAAAAATTGACCTAAATTGAATGCCGGAAGCTGCTGGAATATACATATTTACTCACTTTAAATCACTGTTCAATCTTTTATTAACACTAGTTGACATCATCAGGATATTATAATTGGTGAAGTCATTGGTTCTACGGCTTTTGATTTATACTCTTAATTGTTATTTTTTGATAAAGAAAAAAAATTACAAAATAACTTTTATTATTTTTGAAAAAATAAAAATCGTGTTTGGATTGTTTTTGTTTGAATTAAAAATATAAATCAAACAGAGCAAATAAACTGAAAACTAAAAATACTCAAACAAGAAATAATTGTAAAACAATCACTTTTTTGAATAAAAGTTATAACTGTTACGTCCCTGGTTCTAATATGATCATAATACGATCTAATTTGATACAATTAGATGTTCTCATTTTTCGGATATAATTATATATAATATCAGAAGTCACATAATCTTTTTTGGTAGGGAGTTAAATTTGTAGTTTTTCGATGTTTATTGGGTAGTTTAAAATCAAAATTGTAAAAAAATGCTTTAGTAAGAAATTTTAACGGACGATTTTTCTAAAAATTCAAAAATCATTTAAAAAGAAAATACAATTCAGAATATTTCGATAATAAAAACTGTGTTTTTACACAGACGCCAGATTTGGATTTAGCTCACAATTTGTCTTTAGAACAGTATAGTTTAGTCCCCGTGTCAGACATTTTTCGGTACTTAAGTCTCCTGAAATCCTAACATGTTCTCACCAGTTTGTCGGTAGAATCTACTGAAAATGACAGTTAAAACAAAGGTATAAACGGCGACAAAGGTATTTACCTTTAAAATAACAAAATTTTTTTGTTAGTTTTAACTGTTGAAAAATAACTAACAAATGCATTAAAAATAACTAACAATGTCGTAAAATTAACTGACAAATTTTTATTACAAAAATTTTTAAACAACTAATAAGTAAAAAATACTGTTTTTTACAGTTATTTATTTTGATATTATAAAAGTATATTTTAATAAAAAAAACTTTTTTTTTTCTTTCGATTACATAAATATGTATTTGTAATTACTTCAGCCTATATAAAATTTCCAAACGGTTCTCCAGTTATTATGCTTTTATGCATTGGAGATACAAGTTTCTGATTTTTATTTGCAAACGAGGAATATACACTGAGAGAATTATCCTTCATGATATTAATGACATAATTTCATAGAATCTTTTTCGTAGAACCAATGAAGAATTTCATTATGTATATAATATTTAATTAATATTATGAAATTTTTCATAACTTTTCCTTCACAAAATTTCATAATTTCGTTAAAAAATTCATTGAATTTCATAAATTAGATCTCCATAAATTTAATGAAAATGTTCCTTATACATATATATGAAATTGTTCAATAGTACTTACTTTTTTTAAATTTTTTTATAAAATATCGTCATTTCCTGAGAGAAAATTTGTATTATTAATTTTGGACTATGAAATTGTTTTATAAATCATATTAATTTTTTCGAAACCTTTTTTTATGAAACTTTTTAATGCCTATTTGTATTATCAGAGTGTGTTTATACTCCACTGGAGCAAAAATGTTGTCCCGTTTGCTCTATTTCGCTTACTTTGCGAGATGCAGGCTATTTGAAAAAAATCGACATTTTACAAAATGTCCTGTACCTCGAAAATCAAGCAAGATATAGCAAGTTTCAATTAATGTTCACGCTCCTATTATTCACATGAAGTAGATCCGAGAGCGATCACCAGTAATCAATTGAATGCAAAGAAATGTGTAAATTCTCTTTTGAAAATGGCATCGTATCGCTATCCATACCTTTATATATAATAATATAACTCTGTAGTTTTTCATAAATCCAAATCAATTTAATTGAAAATGAAAAAACTCTTTCGAACCTCTGATTAAGAAAGTGCAACAAGCTTACAAACATATCAAATGCGACTACCGTTTAAACAAAAATTAAAGCAAATAAGTGTTATTTAAACCCATTACAAATCAAACATTGTTATACTTATTACTGTGACATTACTTATTGGTGTGATTAAAAATATATCAGACATGTTTATATGTATGTACATTAGAGCGACTCACGTTATATGGACAGAAAAAAAGTAAAAAAAAGTGCCCCCCTCAAAATAAACCTTGGTTTGTTTTTTGATGATTCCCAAAATATTTCGAGTCTAGCAATGAGATCTTACGAGCTGCACCATTTTTAAAAAAGGCATTTTTTTATTTTTTGTAAGAAATTTGCATCTTAGCTAAAGACAACATACAACATGGATATTATATGAAAGGTTTTTTAGAGGCGCATCCAGCGGTATATATAACATGTTCAACCATATCCTGACATGTCCTATTTTAAAGAATATTCTATAAAAAACAAATTTTTAAACCCTTTTGTACCGAGATATTTGTGATTGAAATGTCAAACTTACATATCATAATCTATACACGATTTGAGTGAACACGAGTTTCAGATTTTTTTGAAATTCGCGATTTTCCGCGTTTTATCAGGAATTCAATGTGGTGGAAACAATATGTTCTAAATAGAGCAATATGGATACGAAAATTTTTCTTTTGAGAAGTAAATCATCGCTGAGTGGATATAGTTTAGAATTTTGCAAATTCAATACATTTTTCACGTTGCTCAGAATCAAATTTTGATAAAAATTTAAAGCTATCCCAATTGAATAAAAAAATTTTATAAAATTTTTTGTAGGTTTATTATTAAATAAAATATGTAATCGAAATATGCGTGTCTGTAATTTTTTTAAGAAAAGTCTAAATATAGGCTGACCCTAAATAAAATTTTATAAAACGTTTTTTCGCGAAAAAAAAGAAATTCCGCCAAAAATAAGCGCTTGTTGGATTTTTTTATGTTAAGTTGTATATTTATCCTTTTATCCTAATTTTATAAATTTTTTTTCGCGAAAAAAGTTAATTCGCCAAAAAAACTCGTGATGGAGTTTTTTCTGTTAAGTTGCATTTTCATCTTACATCAACTAGATACTGAATTCAAATGCAGATTGCAGTAACTCAAAAATTTTAACAAAGTTTGGTCAAGAGCATCGTGTAAAATGTACGAAATTTTCCAAAGATAACTAAAATCTCTGTTTAAATCTAAACTAAAATTTGTTAAAAATTAGTCAAATCAGTTTGACGGGTTGTTGAAAATTATCATATAGAGACAATCTGACAATAAAATATAAACAATAATACAATTTAATGGGAAATCACTGATGAAGCCTGTTCACAAGAAAAACTTGATCTAGTCTGATTTGCAAATTAATGTGTTTATAACTTTTAGAAAAAAGGCTTATTCTTCTTCTTAACCTCAAACCTATTAAATTTGAAATCAGTTCGACAAATTTTTTTATTGACGTATTATTTTAAGTGTATAACTTAGCTTTCTTAAAAATGGTGTTGTAAAAAAATATATACGTTTTTGTGTACTTTAAATGGAGAAGTATACTACAATAACTTCCGAATTTACATATTTTATAACATATTTAATTTAAGAGGACGCGTACGGTTTTTTATATCTGTGCTTTATGAAGTTACGAAAATTTTCACGAACCCCTTTTTTGGTGCTTTCGGGAAGCCTATGCTAAAAAATGTATTAAAACTTCCTCTTCTGGTTCATAAAATATCTACAGATAGGTCTACCGCACAAGATATAAAAAATGTTCAGCCAACGTTTTTTTCTTAAGTAATTTTTAAAAAGAAAGAGGAATAAATTTTGTACATGAGGTGCCTTAATGATCAAACCATATGTATTTTAATAATAATAATAGTGGGATTCATCTAACTGGATTTATGCCCTCGTAAACCGTGTATTTTTGTAATCGCGAATATTTATAACTTTACCTGTTGATTTGAATGAACTCACCTTTTAAAACTATTCACAACTCAATTTTGCACTTACCCACTTAATCGATCTTTTCATAATTTAAACAAAGAATTTTTTAAATTTGTATTATTTAAAAACAAATAAAACAGCAAATAAAAAACAACAAACAAAAAAATTCAAAATAATTTTATTTTTGACAATATTCAAATCTATGTATAAATACGAAAAAGTTTACACACAAAAATGTAAGCGTATATTTACCAGGGCTCTTAAACTAGTTTTGACATTAATCGAGTAAACCAAAAACATACATATACACAGTATACGAGACGTAAATACTTTAAATGAATATCTTTAATGTATTATTTTTATTTCAAGTTCATTACCAACACGATGATTATATAAAAAGAGATTGTGCATGAGTGTGTGTATAATTTAATTCGAATAGGAGGGAGCTGCCCAGTGTAGAAAAACATTATCAGATAATAGTTTATGCAGTGGGAACTAGTGACCTTTATTATTGCATTTCTTATTACTTTTATATGGCAATGTCGCATACGAAAAATCAAAAGATATGTGGATACTTGTAGCTACAAAAATGCTTACATGAAACAATTGGTTACTCGTATTGTTGCTCAGAAGCGAAATTTTAGAAGTTATAAGAGTTAAAAAAATGTGGTCACTTAAATTATTGTAAGTACTTAAAAGCGGGCAAGCGAACTATATCATACACGAGTCTGGTTGGAAGTTACCCAATGTTTGGATCCGAAATCTGAGTAGGTCGAAATGGACTTGTGCGAAAATTTGTCTGTAAAACGATAAAAACTTAGAAAATAAGTGAAAAATTTTTAGATCCCATAGATTGATTCTGTCTATCCTTGGGTCCATGTAAGCCAAATTTCAATAATAAACTATACTCGTATTTCGTCACCTAAAATGCAAAAGGGCGTAACAACACTTTTTAGAACCAAAAAAAAAACGCTGTAGAATTAAAGATATTCTATATTTTCTTCTCTTGTTTAAAACACGACTATAGACTTAATTCGACATATAAGTTTAAAATTTTGTAGGGAAATGTAATTTAGTCTAGTGCATCATAATCAATCAGAAAATCGGCTTAAATTTTTTTGTTGTTACCCCTTTTGCATTTTAGGTGACGATTTGTAACCTGTAGCTTTAGAGCCAATTTTCAGAGGACCTTTATTTTGGCACTGGGTGTGAACAGGGATCAACTCTAACCAAAATCAATAAACTTTGTCCTTACGTCCTTGTGAACCACTCTATCATATTTCATTAAATTATCTTTCTAATTACGACTTGTGGCATGCGAACAGGCATTTAAGGCAATTTTTGGGAGACCTTCTTATGCCGATATAAGTGAAGTCGGTGTCCCAAACTTCATATACAGACAGACAAACAGATATACAGGTATATATATAGATAGATAGGCAGACAAACACGCAGGCAGGCTGACGTAGGTCAATTTCGGACGTGGTAGAGAAACACAAGATCTGATATGATACAGAAGACAACAGAAGATAATATGGACATTAGACCGTACCTCAAAAAAAAGTTCGCCGTACACCCTCTAATATGAAGTATTTTTGGAGGGGCGATTTCATAAAAATTTTTTTGGTTTTTTTTTGCCGAACGTAGGGGTCGCCTTTTTTAATTTTTTGTTATAGCTTGGCATTTAAAATTGAATTTTAAAGTGTGATATATCGATTTTTTTGCCTTGTTTTACTATATAGTAAAAATCCAATTAAAAAAAATTTAAAAAGGCGACCCCTACGTTCGGCAACCAATATATGAAAAATATTTCTACTGGGCTTAGCGAAAAACTTCCTTAGCAAAAGTTTAATGATTCTTTGCGAGCTTTAATTTTCTGACATTAGGGTTGTACATTAGGGTGGTAGCAACTGAGATCTGGTGGGTAACTACTAGAACGGGATACTTGAGCTCAAAATGCCCTTAGAGCAAAACACTGGTCTCCTCCATCGATGTATCATACTTTGAGATCCGACTGTAAATGCCAAAGATATAACGAAAAATGTAAAATGGCGACCCCTACGTTCGGCAAAAAAAAAATAAAACATTTTTTTTGAAACCTCCTTGCAAAAATACTTCATATTGGAGAGTGTACGCTCCAATATTTTTTTGCCTGTAAGGTGGTACGCTCTAATGGACATACTGTTAACTAGCGAACAATGCATAAACTCACCAACTCAAGTTTGGTACGAAGACACAAAACATCGCGAAGCCATCATGGTGAGAAACAGGATACTGATAATAAGCGAAGTTGACGAAAATAACACAGGCTTCGTATATGAAACAGTGGGCAAAATTAGAGTATATAAATGCTTCTTCTACCCACCAAATATGTTATGGACTATAATTTGTTTGCAGAAGCCCTTAACGTAATTGATGTTTCTATCAGGTCCTCAAAATATAAAGTTATTATTGGAGGAGATTTCAATAGTAAATCTACAGAAATGGAACTCCAATACCCTTGATAGTAGGGTAACTACATTGTGTGAAATGATTCCTAGTCCTGGTCTTACGGTATTTAATATCGGAGATAAACTTATCCTTTTGAGAGGAACAGGTGGTAGTATCATTGACATCACTTTTGTAACGGTAAACCTATACAATGAGAACATGAATAGGATAGTGCTGGAAGATCTCACCTTAAGTGACCACCAGTATAGTTTGTTTAAAATAGATGACCACGAGTGTGGGTGATGTAGACCTCCCAAGATGAAACGTCAGAAAGCTTGATGACAAAAAATTGTCCGAATATATCACACGGGCTAAAGAGAGAAACATAGTCAACCCACCCGAAACTACAAATGTTGAAAACGCCGCAGAGTCACTGACAAAGACACTCACAAAAGCATGTAATATTGCAATGCCAAGAGTACAAAAGTACAGCAAAAAACGACCAGTTTACTGGTGGAAAGTTAAGGGCGAAATGTCTCGCAGCATGCCGGGCGTCAACACGAAATCATAATAACCAAGCCCTACAGTTTGAGTACAAAAGAGCACGTAAAACCTTCAGAAGAGCCATAACGGATAGTAAGAGAAGAGTTTGGATAGAGCTTTGCAATGAAATAGATTCTGACTCTTGCGGCAAACCGTACAAAATTTCGATGAGAAAGCCAGGTGGAATTAAACCTAAACCCGGCGTTAAAAAACCAGTGTGGGCAACAACTATAGCGGAATCACTTTTCATATTTGCTAAAAATGGATTAACTAGGCAAATCGACTTTTTCATCCCTCTTAAACGTAGATGATATTAAACATGCATGTAATAAACTGACCATCAGGATCAGCCGGTATACCAAATGGGGTCATAAAGGTGGTATGTGAGATATGGACGGAATTCTTACTTGAAGTGTTCAACTAATGCCTAGTGAACGGGAGCTTTCACACTAAATGGAAATACAAAAGTTAGTTTTGTTAAGAAAAGGAGATAAACCATTAAATGAGCCTAGTATATATAGACCACTCTGGATGTTGGACTCACTAGGAAAACTCTTAGAGTACGTAGTGTTAAAACGGTTGGAAGAACGTAAGAAAGGGAGATAAACCATTAAGTGAGCCTCGTATATATAGACCACTCTGCATAGTAGTACGTAGTGTTAACACGGTAGTGTTAACACGGAGGAACATATAGATGTCCATGGAGGCCTGTCCCCTATGCAACATGATTTCTGCAAAGGGATGTAATAAGGCGATACAAGCCAAGATAACAGGAGAATACTGCGCAATAATAACACTGGACATTAAAAACGCTTTCAACACAGTGAAATGGAAATTGGTACTACAAGCTATCATAAACAGGGGTGTGGACAACTATGTAACTCCCCAGTGTAGAAACGGTAATGACATATCTTTATTTTTTGGACTACCAGTAATGACACCGACTTAGTTTCTGGATTATTTTAAAAGATATAATAATGACCTACTTTTTCCACAAGTTCAAAATAAAAAATAATGCATAACCAATAATGACTTATTTTTATCATTATTTCAAACATAAAGTAATGTTCTAGAATTTTTTGTAAATTCCCAGGTAGAAAAATACAAACGGCACAATGTCGGCCCGGTATTGGAGACGGTAGTACATATACTGGCAATGCGTCGGATTTTCAACTTTCACTGTACTGGCATGTTGTCGAAATGATAACACCAATAAACGCTTGGCCGTAGTTATTTCCCAACGTTGGCTCAGGCTTGCGATTTTATTTTTTTGGTATTATCCCAGAACATTTAATAACAATTTTAGTAGTTTTCTAGTACTTTACTGTCCTTTTAGTGTACATCACACATTTTGTCGAAACTTTACAAGAAAAGAATGGTTATGTCTCTCTTACATAAATAATTGTCTAATAGATGCAAAAATACATAAAATTTATAAAATTGTTAATTTTAATATATTAAAACGAGCAAAAAGGTTAAAGTCGGGCATGCCGACTATACAATACCCTACAACAGTCTGGGTAAAAGCCAATGTTTGGATCCGAAATTCGAAATGGGGCTCGTGTCAAAATTTTCTATAATGTGAGTCAGCGCACCAAATTTCATTAAAATATCTTAATATTTGCGACCTGCAGTTTTGTAACCAAGCCAATTTTGGGGGGACCCTTATATGGGCACTAGTTCTAAACATGGACCGATATTCACCAAAATCAATAGGCTTCGTCCTTGAGCCAACAGGTCTGTGTACCAAATTTCATCAAAATATCTTAATATTTGCGACCTGCAGCGTATAAACAGTATACTTTTGGTAGGACCCTTATATGGGCACTAGGTCTAAACATGGACCGATGTTCACCAAAATCCATAGGCTGCGTTATTGGGCCAATGTAGGTCTGTGTAGCAAATTTCATCAAAATTTCTTAATATTTACGACCTGCAGCGTATAAACAGTATAATTTTGGTAGGACCCTTATATGGGCACTAGGTCTAAACATGGACCGATGTTCACCAAAATCAATAGGCTGCGTTATTGGGCTAACATAGGTCTGTGTACCAAATTTCGACAAAATATCTTAATATTTACGACCTGCAGCGTATAAACAATATAATATTGGTAGGACCCTTATATGGGCACTAGGTCTAAACATTGACCGATGTTCACCAAAATCAAACTTGTTCGTCCTTGGGCCAACATAGGTCTGTGTACCAAATTTCATCAAAATATCTTAATATTTACGACCTGTAGAGTGCGCACAAGATTGCATGGACAGACAGACAGACGGACGGACAGACGGACATCGTTAAATCGAAATAAAAAAAAATTCTGAACCGATCGGTATACTATAAGGTGGGTCTACGACCAATATTTTTTGGTGTTACAAACATCAGCGCAAACTTATAATACCCTGACCACATAGTGGTGTAGGGTATAAAAAGCTCGTTAATTTTCAGAAAACAGTACTGGCAAAGCACGTTTTAAGTAGTACCGCCAATTCGTAGAAAACAGTGCTCTCCCAGTACAATTTTTGTTGCAACGTCGGCAATTTCTACCTGGGTTTTTTTGAAATCTATTTTTAGACTCAATAATCAGTGTGTTCATTTACTCGAATATCTTACTACTTTTACTATAATTGGGAAGTTTTGATTACTTTTTCTATTGAATTTTTCTAGGTGTAGTAAAAGTAGTAACTTGTAGTAAATAAACGATTTTTTGTATGTTGGCGAGTAAGCTGACTTGTGCGCGGCAGGTCAATTATGTTTTTATCTATCAAATATAACATGTCGAAATAGCTCAGATAGTAGAGCTGTAAACTGACATTCTGGGGTCCCGCACTAGAAAATGCTATTAAAAAAATTTTTTATAATAAAAAATATTTTTTTTATAGAACTTATTTTATTCAAAATCTATTTTTAGAAATATTAAACGAAGCTTATGCTATTTGGGTGTACAATAAGATCAATCATAGCTTTCAGAACGTGTTCTGAATATTCGTGACAAAGCTTTGCGAACGGCAACATCATTGGTCAGAATAATGTTAATCTGTGGCAGTATAAATATAAAAGTCTGGATGGATAGGCAACATGGGCTACATTATAGCTCAGCCGCTGACAAACCATGGTAGTTTTAACAAATACCTATATATATTTAAATTGAAGCAGATAAGCAGCTGTGACTCATGCGGAGTGCTAGAAGTGATTGTAAGTTACTTGTTACATTTACTACACTTATAAAAAATGTAAGTAAAAGTCTGTTAAACGCGTACTGATTCAATTGAACTATTTTTTCTGTTATTTTGTATTAAGATTTAGAATCGAACTAATACTAGTATTTTGTAAATCCAATTTAGCATAACTAGTAATTTCATCCTTATTTGAACCATACATGGGAATTTTTCATTACCATTGAAATTTCATTACCATTAGTTCATACTAATAACAATTAAAAAAATTTCATTACCATTTAATGGTAATGAAATATTTTTCATTACAAAAATCATTACTAATGGTAATGAAATTACACTAATGTATAAAAAAACTAATTACAATTGATTAAAAACCATTTGTTTACAAAAATATTCAGACAAATGAAAACGAACAACGGTTTATGGCACATGTAGCCACATATGGCGCATTAAAAAAAATTTTTCAAAAAAGGTACCATTTATGAAAAAGCACAATTTTTCAACAAAAAAAGGACCATTTTTGGGTGAAAAATTGCAATATTTTTCAGATCGGCACAGATCCGAAGAGTCCAAAAAACCAGATTTTAAGCGACATTTTAGCAGAAACTTTCAGTTAAATCATGTACAGTTTCTGTTGAATTTAGCAAAAATTTCTTAAGTTAACTAAAATTTTCTGTGCATTTAGCTGCGCATAAAATTTAGCTTACCAGAATTTAGTAGACCATAATTCTCAATTTCATTGAAAATTCTACTGGCGCAAATACAGTTTGTTGTTACAAACATCAGCACATACTCATTATACCCTGCCTACGTAGTGGTAATAACATAATATTAATAAAGCCCGTATGATACCCAGCAAAATATTGGTAATGACACCTCATTACTATCTGCATTACCAAAAATGATATATCATTACCTTTTGCATTATTTTGTAATAAAAAATAATGACTTCCTAATAACGGCCTATTGCATTCATTGTTTCTAAATATAAAATAAGGACTTACTCGTATTAGTTTAAATAAGTACTTTTTACACAGTTAAATTTTTTGTTATATGTAAATATGTTTTGTTTAAATTTTTATAACGAGTCCTAAAATTACACACTAGAGAAAACTTAAATTTTTCTGAATGTAATTCCTTAGCCTAATATTATTTGCCTAACTCCTTATTTTTAAGAATCAAGTAAGCAATCGGATAACCACTTATAATTAAACTTTTTGTAAGCATGTGTGTAACCACTTATTATTCAAAATCTCATAACTACTTGTTTCTCATTTTTTCGTAAGCGAGCGGGTAAGCGTGACTACTTATAAAAACGACCACGCCAAACAAAAATAATGAGTTTAGACGCCAAAAAATAAGTTGTGCGGAGCTATGAATTTCTTTTATATAACCACTTATTTGGTAATGAAAGATTTTGCTGGGTACTAGCTTTTTTCTTTACTTTTTTGACTTTTTTAGGGGTTTTGTTCAAGTTTTTGCTTATTTATCAAAAAGTTAAGAATGAATAGAAAAAATCGAATAAAAACCTTAAAAAAGTCAAAAAAAAAAGTGAAGAAAAAAGCTAGTGTCATACGGGCTTAAGCCATTATATTTCTTATATAAAATAGTGAAAACAATAACGGATTATAAGTAAGTAAAGTTTTCTTTTTTTTAAGTAATGGAAAAAGTAACTTGGTATTAGTATTTAATTACTACAATATATATTTGAAGTAATGCAGATAGTAAGTTGGTCTCAATTCTAGTGGTCCAAAAAATGATAACACTGGGTAGTTTAATGATTATCATCGTGATAATCGCACATGTATGTTGACTCTATGTTTTATGTAGAGTGGCGGCCTTTCTAACTGTAATTTAATAGTATATTTGTACATATTCGAATACATTCACACTTTACACATGTTATCTTTTTGTTGATGTGTTTTTTTTTTTTTATTATTATAAATTTGGTTTCTATTTGCAAATTTTTTTGTGCCAAGCCCAATTTTTTGCAAATTTGATTTTTTTTAATATGATAATAAAGAAGTAAAAACTAACATGAACAAGCGTTTAGAATTCAATGACCTGCTGCCAGACCTTTAAAAAAATAATTCGACCATCAGTAATAACTCAACTTCTTAAAAAGAATCAATAAAATTTGTTTTTGATTCCCGAATTATGTCTGAATTTTTTTGATTTGCGAGAATTATCATTTTATTTTTTGATTCGTGAATTAATAATATGTCTAAAAGAAATAAACTTTCATTGAATACATTCATTTAACCATCATTTTAAATAAAAAAATAAATTTACTCTTAAGAAATCAATGACCTAAATTGTAATGGAGTCTTTTACACGAATTAAAAAACTGACATCAGTTTGCAAATCAAAACAGAAAAATTTGATTCACGAATCAAAAAATATGAAAATAATTCGAGCGAATTATATTTATATTGTTTCTGATTCACGAATTTATAAAACACTTTTCTTGAATCATCTTTGAAAATGCCTGAAATGGTTTGACGCGTCATTAATACGTCAAAAGTGTGTATGACAAATGCTGGCCACATTATTCCCTGTAGATATGTCCATTTAGTATTTTTTTGCAAAACCTTTACTTTAAGAGTTGTAGTGCAAAGGAGCATTGAACTAACTTTAGTCCCGGCCTGTTTTAATCCAAGAGGATACATTTTCGCGGGGATATTATGTTTTACGCCCAATCTACCGGAAAGTGCGTGTGGAGGTGAATAAAAAACACTTGCAAATATGAGTGCTCTATTGAGCGCCAATTCTGAATAATCATGAAATTAACCCTTTAAGTAAATGAATGTTCTTTTTTAGTTTGACTCTAGATCATAAATTAATATCACTTTCTGTTTAAATTATTTTCAAATCAAAACAAAATGATACCATTTTTACAAGTAAATTACAAAGAATAAAAATATATTTGAAAGAATTCGATAAGACCAGCAATACAGAATACGTATTTTCGGCTTTCGCTACAAAGCCATCATCAGTGTATTTCGTCTTTAGTGGGCTAATATTTTAATGATTGTCTACTTGTGTGACCGCTGAAAGAAAATCGAATTTCTTATCAACAACTCAACTTAGACTAACATCAACGAAATTTAACAATGCTATTTTTATCCTTTGTTATTATTACTCTAATTTGCTTTGAACCTTAATTCTTACTTGTAAAAATTGTATCATCTTTCTTTGATTTGAAAATAATTTGAACAGAAAGTGATATTAATTTATGATCTAGAGTCAAACTAAAAAAGAACATTCATTTACTTAAAAAAATAAGAGATCAACTAAATATTCCTCAATTTATCATTAACCCTTTAACTTTTGACTTATTTCTGGCATTGAACCTACATTTTAAACTTTGATGTCTTCAGAGACTTATAGTATAATTTCATGACAAATATTTTTTGGGAACATTTTAACCCTCTAACTCTTCAACTTACGGTTCGTTTATGTCCCTTTTTAAAAAGGGGGCTAAAAGGCCCTTTAATTGAAGAGGTAGAGGGTTAAAATGTTTCACAAATATATTTATCATGAAATTTTACTATAAGTGTCTGAAGACATCAAAGTTGCATATTTACGTTCAATGCCAGAAATAAGTCAAAACTTAAAATGTGTTGAGGGTTAATTTGATAGCTATTCAGAATTTGCTCTCAAATGTCCCGCAAACCTGTATTTTAGGAGGAAACCATGTGAATCTTCTATTTTAGGTATAGGATGTGATCAGCGAACTTATGTAAAACACAACGAGGAACATTTCTAGGGAACATTTTAACTCTCTAACTCTTCAACTTACGGGTCTTTTTGTGCCCAAAAGTCCCTTTAGTTGAATAGTTAGAGGGTTAAATAATTCCACAAAAATGAACTACCTCGTATTGTTTTACATAAATTGGCTGAACACATTCTATACCTAAAATGGAAGATTTACCTTTCCCAAAATAATCCAAAATAGCGTTACCCTTACCGATAATCCCATCGTTTCGGTTACCATCCATGTTTGTAATTAAATTTCATTACAGTGTTATTCAACCTATTCTATAATTAAAAAGCTCATGTTTTCATTTAAAATATTCTGAGAAATTTAAATGATAACTGAAATCGCTTACATAATTTTTAATATCAACTAATTGTTTTTCAAAAAACGAAAAAATAATGCAGGAATTCACAGTTTAAGTGCCAAAATGCTAAACGTGTTAAATTGCATGACTTTGATCATGAAAATGATCAAATTTAGGATAAATGCTAATTGCTACTTGCTACTTCATATAGAACTAACTGTGAATTTCATAAATCAAAAATAGAAGAAGTTGTCAGTATAAAGTTACATTAGACCGACTCACGAAAAAAAGTAAAAAAAGTGCCCCCCTCAAAATAAAACTTGGTTTGTTTTATGATGATTGCCAAAATATTTCGGGTCTAGGAATGACATCTCACGAGCTGGACCATTTTTAAAAAAGGTATTTTTTATTAGTTTTTGTAAGAAATTTGCATCTTAGCTGAAGAAAACAAACTCAATATGGGTATCTAATGAAAGGATATGCTTGAACATGTTATATATGCCGCTGGACGCGCCTCTAAAAAACCTTTCATATTATACCCATATTGAGTATGTTTTCTTCAGCTAAGATGCAAATTTCTTACAAAAACTAAAAAAAATAAATTTTTTAAAAATGGTCCAGCTCGTGAGATCTCATTCTTAGACCCGAAATATTTTGGGAATCATCATAAAACAAACCAACGTTTATTTTGAGCGGGGCACTTTTTTTACTTTTTTTTCGTGAGTCGGTCTAGTATATACAAAGTTTTATTGCGATATATTCGGGATACAACTTTCTCACATACGAGTATGTCCTGGAAAATTGGTATAAATTCTCAATATTTAGTACAAAATGTATGTAACAAATTGAATTTAATTTAAATTAAAGCAAGGTCATGCATAAGTATCTAGTTATTAAGTACAGTAGTTTTGATTTAACTGCCTTTTTCTTAAGTGCACATTTGGTATAACTGCACAAAATGTAAGTTTCGTTTCTATTTTACAAAATTATGTACCCAATTGTCTTCTTTAAGTGCACTTTTTGTACCTGCGCATTTAAGATAACTGCCTCATTTTTTTTGGCAGTTTTACATTATTTTCATAAAAAGATCACCGTTAGCTGTCTCTTGTGTTTTGCTTTGTTTTTCAATTCTAAGAAAAAAAAACACACATAAAATAAATTTGTTGTCAACTTTTTTTGTGACAAAAATATCCTACTTTGTCGTTTTTCAACCATAAAAATCGCAAGATTAGTGCAAAGCACAAAGTTGTCATCATTAGCTTCATTTGTTTTGTTTGTTTTCAATCTGTATTGGTATACCTGCACATTAAGGCAGGTAAACAATTTGACTTAGCTGCTTTTTTCGCTTACCTGCACAAAAATTCTTGGAAAAGTTGGTTGTGCAGCTAAGTCAAAATTACTGTATATATCATTTGTTGGTAATAAATTGATAAAAACTTGTAAATAAATATATTACCAACAATTATTTTAGTTTTTGAATTAAAAAAATACAAAAATTGTTTTTTCCGACTTCCTAAATTCTCATATATTTAGTTAGAATATTGTTCTACCTCAAGTCCAAATTCTTATAAGATATTGTCATATTAGATTTTATTTGTTGTTTCAAAAGGGTTGACCGTTTTCTTGATACAATCGTTTCGTGGGCATTAACCCCAATTGTGAACTATGTCGGTAATCAAATATCTGAATTTTGATCATAATTTATGATGCATAGATATCTTGCGTAAATTAAATTAATTGGAAATAGTTTTCTAACTTTATCCATTTTAGAAAATCTTGAGATTGTAAATCAGAGAGTTTTGTACTTTTGTATATAAACTGTCTGATGTGGTAAAATTCAGTCATAAATCAACACTTTTTGAAAAGGAACGATTTGTATGGTATATAAGGATAAAAATAAGGACATGTTGAAGTGTCTGACAAATGTTTGACAAATGGTGGACATTTGTTAGAAATATTTGGACTATTTGGAATATTTTTACGGACAGTGGCACAGAGGGAAAAAGTTTCGTACTTAACGGCCTGCCCAAGCTTTGGCTTTGGCTAGAAAATTTAAAACATGTGATTCCTGAAATTAAGCCAATTCACTAAAAAGTACTTTTTGGAATTTCTTTCAGAAACATGGTTAAATAAAGTTTTCCCCTCTTTCACAAAAAAGTTTGTTTAAAATCCTTAAATTTTTAATGTATTTAAACCGGGCCTAAACCACTGCTAAGGCAGTTTTCGAAATTTTCTCTTTATTCAAAAGGAGAAAAGTTTATACCAGACCGTACCACCTTACAGTCAAAAAAAAGTGGGCGGTACACCTTCAAAAATAAAGTATTTTTGCAAGCAAAAAAAAAAAAATTTTTTTCCCGAACGTGGGGGTAGCTTTTTTTAATTTTTCGTTATAGCTTCGGCATTTACAGTCGGATTTTGAAGTGTGATATATCGATTTTTTTGCCTCGAGGATACCAGTATTTTGCTATAAAGGAATAATTCAACGAACAAAATTTAAAAAGGCGACCCCTACGTTCGGCAAACAAAAAATAAAAAAAAAATTTCTGTTGGATTTATCGAAAAACTTCCTTAGCAAAAGTTTAATGATTTTTTGCGAGCTTTAATTTTCTGACATTAGGGTTGTACATTAGGGTGGTAGCAACTGAGATCTGGTGGGTAAATACTAGAACGGGATACTTGAGGTCAATGGCTCTTAGAGAAAAACATTGGTCCCCTCGAGAGAAAAACATCGATGTATCATATTTTAAAATCAGACTGTAAATGCCCAAGATATAACGAAAAATGTAAAATGGCGACCCATACGTTCGGCAAAAAAAATTTTTTTTTGGAACCTTGCAAACGGGAATATTGTAACAGAGAGGAGTGTAAAGGGAAGTCTTTCTCCTAGTGTCCTGCCCAATCCCCTTCGGCTAAAAAAAATCTGAAATTTAAAATAATTTACTAAAGAAACACTTTTTGGAATTTCCAATAAGAACTGATAAAATTGGTATTTATCACACAATTTCAAACGCTGGAGTTTAAATTTTGGCATGTAGGCTCCTTCCTTTGCCTAGACATCTACTAAAACGGAATTTTCGAAAAGTTTAACTGACAGGCAAAAAGCCTCTTCCCCAAAGTATTGCCCAAATCCCTTAGCCTGAAAATCTAAAATTCAAAATATATGATGCCTTAGATTCACTTAACATAATACGTCAGTAGAAAAATCTGTCAAACGGGTTTCAAATCGATTTGACTACTTTTTAACAAATTTTGAGTTGAAACACTGATTTAAACAAAGATTTTAGGTATCTTTATTTAACAATCAATACTTTAACTAGTTTCGAGTGTTAAGTTCCAAAACTATTTATAACTTATTTTTAAGAATTCGTTAAATTTTACAAAATTTAGTGTTAAAATATAATATTTGCATGTGTCTGTTATTACCCGGTAGATGGCGCAACCAGTGTACCCGAAGTTTTAAAGGTGGCGTTATTTCTTTCCTTCCCGATTTTTTAAAATGTCCCATATCTTGAAAACTAAGGGAGATGGACCAGAATTGCCGAAAATTTCGACTACCCCTAATGCTGTAATATCCTTGTGAAAAGGTTATCTCTATCCAAAACTGGACCATGGTGAAACCTTGGAACCTCGAAAATTTTTAATAAAAATTTTCCACTTCATAAAATGGCCCATATCTCGAAATTTAAGCGAGATGGAGCAAACTCCATTGATTTTAACATTTAGTACTCCCACTTCAACATTTTTTAAGTACTTTTTGAACGCGTGCAAAGGAAGCTCTTTTTCACCAATGAAAAGCCAAAAAAAATCTTTGCAAAAAAAATATATTTTTTGTTCTACAAGTTTTTTATTGCCGCCACGGGATATCTACCGATGAGCTATTCTCTGAAATGAAAACTGACTGTCATAAAAACACCACTCTTCAATAAAAGTACTTTTTAAATAAGTGCAAAAGTTGCACTACAATTCAGTATTGTTTTTAGTACTATTTTCATAAACGCATAAAAAGCATTTTTTCATAATTTTAATTTTTAAAAATTGAAAAATAAAAAAATAATGAATTTAAACAAATTAATTATAAATATTAAAAAATAAAAATGTATTGGTTCAGAAATACCAAATGATACCAGAATCAGTTTTTCGGATCACTTTTAGAGCTATTAGAAGCAATACTTAAGTAATTTTTTGAATGTTGTTTAGAAGTAATTCCAAAAAAGCTGTAAAAATATAATCACGGATACTTTAAAAGCAATGAAAGAAGTAAATTTTTAAAGTTGTTCAGAAGTACTCCTAAAAAAAGCAGTAAAAATACACTAACGGATACTTGTGAAGCAGTGAAAGAAGAAGTTTGTAAAGCATTACTTCCAATTTTTTTTGCTGGGTTTGTCTAGGGTTTCATGTATTCGCCATTCCCGAATTAAACTTTTTTGTTTTTATTCTTCAATGGTATATTTTCAAAATGAAGAGCCAATGCTGTTATTACATACACTAAGAGAATTATGTCGATAAAATGCACTACAATTGTACACTGAGAGAATTACCTGGATGATTCTAGTGAATTTTTGCTTAAGCAATGAAGTTGCGCTGGAACTCATCCATTGAAACTCTTCATAAAATTAATGCAGTTTTTCATAAAATGTATATGACAAAATGTTGGTTTTTAATTTTTATTCAATGTTGGTTTTTAATTTAATAAATTTCTAATTGTATATGACAAATTTCATTTTATTTATGAAAAATCTCATGCACTCAATGAAAAAATTTCGTTCAAAACTAGTTTTATAACAATTATGAAGCTTTTTCGTGGAAATGAAGAAATTTTTCATACACCTTTTTTACTAAAAAAATTCATTAAACCTTGTCCAAGAAAATTCTCTCTGCGCAGTTAACTGCGATTGCAATTAAATTTAACTGAAATTGCAGTTATTTTAACTATATTATTTTAAAATAAATTTTAAAATATTTAATTATTTTAAAATCATAATCGTAAATAAGGTTTCAACAATCCAGCCTAATGTGCAAACAAGCAAAATTTTTAGTTTTGCAATTAAAAATCAAATTTCATGGATTTTTTTAAAACAAAGGTTTGAACGCCACATCGAGTTTATTATATACGTAAAATATTAAAAAAACTTATTCTTAAAATTATAATAATTTTAACAACATTAGAATTTAAAATAACATAAAATTTAGTAAACCAAAACATTTTTAGATACGAGTATATGAATAAAATTTACTCAATTTTTTAAAAAAATTTGGCATCAAATTAAATTAGTAGTTGCTAGACGTGCTGTAAAATTATCCATTTTAACTGTTAAAGATAGAAGAATGTTTTCAAAAAATTCAAATCATTGAACACTGCATTATCGACATTTTGATACTTTTCAAATACACTCATAGAAATAAATCTAAATTTGGCAGATTTATTTGCAAAATACTAGTAGAATAAGAACAGCAAAAATAAATCTGTAAAATTTATATTATTTAAGTTATATTTTAGTTACCTATTATTTCAATGAAAATGACAAATTATACTGTAAAATCCACAAAAAATGTTGCAAAATATTAGTAGATTAAAAATGCCGAAAACAAACTGGTATTTCTACAAAATTTTTGTTATTTTTAAGTTGAATGCAAATAGAAGTCTACGCTGCTAAAATCAGCAGAAAATTTTGCTAAAAAATAGTAAACTGCTGATTTTAGAAGGCTGAATTTTTATTTGCATTAAATAAAAATCGACAAAAAACTCTGGAAATTTAAAGTTTTTTTTGTGAGTTGTTAGTCTACAAATTATTTAGTAAATTTTTTTTGCTGATTTTAGCAAGTTAAGTTGCAAATTTTTATTAATAAAAATTTAACTCAAATACTATAACTAAAATTCTGTATATTTAACAGTTTTATTTTTGCTGTTCCTTTCTCACTGATATTTAGCAAAACTAATCTGCTAAATTAAGCAATTTTTTCAAGATAATTTTGAACTAATAACTAAAATTTTTACAGACGTTTTTCTATAAGTGTATGCAGTAATTTAATCTTGACAATTAATAAAATAAATCATTAGATAATCTTTTTAGTTGGATAAATAAAAAAAATAAAATTTTATTAAGTTTTAAAAAATTTTGAAAAATTAGTAAACATTAATTTGGTTTTACCTTTTCTCAATAAATTGCTGCAAAATTTGAATTAATCCACAAAATTGCATTTGTTGTTTTTATTTTAATCCTTTTCAGTCACTTTTTCTTTTAATAAATAATTCTTTGGATAAATTAAAATATTTATTATAATTTGAAACTTTATTTTAAACTATAATTTTATTTGTTCAACAAATAATAAACCAGGTATTTTTTTAAATATTATTCTTAAAGAATTTGCAATTAATCAGGAAATTTTAATTAATACGATCGATTACAAATAATAATTAAGCGAAGAAATTGATATCAGATGTTATAATTTTAACCGTTTTTGGAGTTACCGCGCACTGAATGTATCCGTATCCGCTTTCGTCAAAGACTGTTAGCTAACATGCGACCGTTTGAACAGAACAGCCCAGCGAGCAACGATCAAACACACACTATGACTAAATTGCTCAAATCAACTTAAAATAAATTCAATGAGAGTGGTGATCGTAAGTCCGTCAATCAACAGTTGTTATTGTTGATCAGTGTTGCCATAATACAAATACGAAAAGATGCTAGATCGACGAAAAAAGTGCTAGAAAGTGCTAGATTCAAAATAAAAAGTGCTAAAAAGGTGCTAGATTTTTTTTAACATGCATTATGAGTTTTTATCAGGGTTGGCGATAAATAAGGTTAAGACCAGGGGTCGAATTACGGCATTCGTGATCGAAATTTTTCGTTCGAAATTAGGTTTTTATTTCGGAAAATAAAGCAGTTGTGCGAAATTTTTTGGAACAGTGATGTTGTAGTTCGGCCTTAGATAGGCCATAAAATTAATATATTACATTTCCATCATTAGTTTTTACGTATTTACTGATTAAAAAATGGGTTTTCGAACAATTTCACTCGTTCAGGAATGCCGTAATTCGGCCCCAGTTTACATTAAAATATTTTCGATACGATTTTCCTTTAGTACACATGCAAAACATATAGGCAAGGTTGCAAAATCTTTCCGAAAATCTTTAGTGATAATGGATAACGTTATTTCATAAATATCTCGTTAGGGTATTTTAAGGTTATCGGTATAATAAGTTATTTCGTTAAGTTGTTTTAGGGTTAACGGTATTTAAAGCTATTTCGATTGGTTATTTTAAGGTTTTATAAGTTATTTCGTTATGGCTAGTTTACACTGTACTATTTTTGGTATGATTTTGCTTGAGTACACTTGCAACAAATATAGCCTGGGTTGCAAAATCACACCGAAAATATTTTAAGGTTAACGATGGTCCCTAGGATATTTAAAATTTTTCGTTAGGGTCTTTTAGGTTAAAAGGTATTTTAAATAATTTCGTTAAAGTATTTTACGGTTAATGATGTTTTAAGTTATTTCGTTAATGGTAGTTTTAGGTTAATTGTAGTCATTTGAATTCATTTTAAATCGTTATTGATGTTTTAGGGTTAGTGTTGACAAACCATGGTTTTTATTGATATATTGAATTATTAATAAAAAAAAAAGAAAAGCAATGCATTTCATACAGTCAACATTTCAAAGGGTCATTATTTATTGCTGGCTTGAAATCAGTAAAGAAATTAAAAAATCATAATTTGGAGATAAATTACAAACGTTCTCCATAGAAATAATTTCAGATTTTGAGGTTGAAACATATCAGGTTCTACAGAAAGGTTAGCTATTATACGGAAAATTTTAGGTTTTGTAAACTATTTCGTTAGGAAAATCATCAATTATGTGAAATGCACAGAAATGCTTTCAGATTTTGAAAATATTTTTTTATATTGATAAATCTTCAGATTCTGATGCCTTTTGCGCTCAAGAAAATTATTTTTATAAAGGGTTTTCCAATAGGTACTTGACAACTTTGAGTTTAATTTGTGAACGCACTATTTCACTGCTCATCTAACTGTTACTTTCCTTTTTTTCAGTAAACTCAACATTTTCATCATGGTAAAGTACACGAACGAACAACGTACGCAAAAATGTACTACCAAAATTCGGAGTCGGTGACCGCAACTTTAAGAGCGTTAACTCCAATTTTCGGTCATTATTCTCGCCCTAGTAGACAAGCAATAACAAGTTTAATATAAAAATTTGAGTATACATATTGATTGTGTGATGCTGCCGTGCCAGTGAGACAACGGGTTGGTCAAAGTGACGAAAATTTCGCTGCCGTTCAGGCGTCCGTAGCAAACGATCCAAATCAGTCGATTCCGCGGCGTTCTCAAGAACTGGGCATCGCCAAGGCCACTTTATGGCGAATTTTGCTTAAAGATCTTGGTTTACATCCATACAAAATCAAGCTGACTCAAGAATTGAAGCCGATGGACCATTTGACGCGACGTACGTTATTTAAAAAAAAAAGTTGTCAAGTCCTTATTGGAAAACCCTATATATAGAAAACATCTAATTTTAAATTCTTCATGCTGCAGAAAAACTATTTAAGATTTAGAAAATTTTTACTGAACAATATTTTTTGTTAGTCCTATACTTTTTTCTAGAATATTTTTAATATACATGCAGGAGCACCAGAGTCTTAGCAATATTTCTTTTCGAAACACATTTCTTTCCAAAAGTTTAAAAATCTGGTAACAATCTCGGACAGGGTTTTTGGGCTGTATTTTAAGGTCCTTTCGATTGCCGTTAACAATCTGATGTTGGTTTTAAAATTGGAACTCTTTTGGAAGTGATCTAGTGTGAACTTAAGTCAGAAATGCCAAACTAACTTTTCTTATTTTTTTTTAGAAATTCGTCAATATTGTTATGCCAGTATTTAACAAAAATATGGCATGACTGTCTTGGTAAATATACATATATATTCACTATCCAACTTTAACACAATTCAGAGAAGCTGTATATTTGTGTGTGGACTGTGATATTTGTAAATCCTGCTATTTCTTGAACTCTTCTCGAATTAAGACATTTTTCATATAGATAAGAAATTATTTAAAAAAGTGCTAAAAAATTTCAATATTTTTAAAAAAGTGCTAAACTAACACCTAGCACTTTTTTACAATGTTTGGGTGCTAACTCACAAAAAAAGTGCTAGATCTAGCACCTAAAGTGCTAAAATGGCAAGCCTGTTGTTAGTGTAAGACAAACGAAGTGTCGAAGCAAATCGTAGAAATGTAATCTTAAAAAACGTATAGTAGTATTTAACGATCAAACGACCAACCGACAAACGAACGACCAACCATCCAAACAAAAACCTAACTAACCAACCGACCTACAAGTATGATCATTTAACGTGACCAAGAGTAAAATCCTGACTGATTAAACTTGAAAATGTTGTGTTTGGTGGCGTTTAACGCTTTTTTATATCAATCCAGCACTACGATCTTGTTGGAGACTGTAGTCGGTTGTTTGGTTAATAACATGTTTGATTCACATGTTATATTGATCATCGCATTGATCGATAAGACCTTTAATCAATCGATCGTGCTTCATCATACCTATTAGATGTGTTGGTGTGACTGAATGAAATTGTTATCATTTTTATTTGTAAAAGAACAGCTGTTTTGAAAATAAAAATGAAGTTATTGTTGTAAATGCTGCCATTAAAGATTATAGTAATACAATATGCTCATCTTTTCTAAGCAGCTGTTTTTCTTTTTCATAACAAAAATTCAACTCAGAGAAAGAGAGAGAGAAAACATATGGCAAATATTATCAGCGTTGCCAGAAACTTCATTTCAAAAATTGGGGTGTTTTATAGTTGCAACAAAAAGTCGACTTTTTGACTTTATCATATTTTCAAAAGCGATTTTTCGCCATTTTTGCAAATAAAAGTCGATTAATCGACTTTTTATATAAAAATTTATAAATCGTTAAAAAGCATATTTTTTAGCGTCAGTTAACAGGATTTTGAACGTAGAATTGGTACTTTATTGGTAATGATTTATGACTTCTTCTTTTATGCACATAAAATTCTTTTTTGTTATTAGCGTAGCATATTGGTTGTGTACATAAAAATAAGTAGCAACTATTGGTCCGATTTGAGCAAATTGTATATAAGGAAGAAGTTTAGGAAACTAATTTTGTAGTCACCTTGTTTTATTACAGAGTGATCTCCAGTGTACTAACATGCACCACCTCAACAAAAATCGACTTTATTTGAATAGTCTTCTACCAAAAGCCGAATGTGAAGTTCAAAAAGTTTCATCGAATCGCCTTTCCGATCGTGAAAAAGCATATTTAACATACTCCGATCAATTGAAATATAATGTACGGGTCAATATTTTGGAGAAGTACTTCAAAGTATTTAATATTTGCTATGGATTTGAGTTCCATCTAAACTTTCCTTTCATTTGAGTATTATTATATTGAAAACTGTTGAAGATTTCTTAAGGTTCCCGAAAACTGCCTTTTTTATAGCACTTTGGTAAAAAAAAAATTGGATAGATTAAAACCAAAATTATACTAGACACTTTTACAAATAAATCTTGAAAAATAGGTTAAAATGTTAAATAAATTTTTTTTTAAATAGAGATATATATCTCGAAAGAGCATTTTTGGCTTCAGATAAGTATTTAGGACGCCAAATATTCTTTCAAAAACAACTGTTGTAATTTTTTAACAATTAATTTTTAATTTCGAGGAAATGGTGCGTGGTGGAATTATTTCGCCTGTTGATTACCCAATCGATTGGGTAAATAATTTACAGATAGTTGAGAAGCCCAATGGAAAGATTCGGATTTCTATTAAAAGTGAATATTTTTTGATTCTGAAAATCGATGGCCTCACATCTAAGTTGGCAAATAAACGAATTTCTTCGGTTCTCGATTTAAAAAGAGGGTTTGGGCACATGGAGTTGGATAAGGAAAGCTCCGATCTCACAACATTTTTAACGCCTTTCGGAAGGTTTAGGTTTATTCGCGTGCCATTTGAGCTTAATTGTGCACCGGAAATGTTTCAACAGGGATGCAAAATTATAAATGAAAAGACCAAAGAGTAAATCGGACGTATTAAGTTTCTTGGGCCTTCTCAAATACCTGGCAAGATTTATTCCGAATCTTTCAAAGCAAACGGCAGAATTACGGAATCTAACTCGGAGCAATGTGGAATTTAAATGGACATGATAGGGAATTCGAAAATTTACTCGGTGTAGTAACATCTGAGCCAGTACTGGCTATTTATGATCCAAGGTTACCTTTAATCGTACAGACTGATGCATCCAAGGATGGAATGGGTTGTGTGATAATTCAGAATGGTCATCCTGTGGTGTTTGCCAATGCGTGACAATGCGGCTTCAACGTATGTTCATGTTCCTTCTGAAATATCCATAGATGACTGTGGTTTACAGACCTGCTATTGGCTGATTGTTTGTCAAGGGCACAATTATCTGAGGTTTCGGAGATCGAGGAACTATCGGGTGTCATTCATTTGGTGACAAAATCGGGTTGTCTTACAAAGGAGAATAACCATTTTTATAGCAGAACATTAGAGAAAAACCATAAATATTCACGGATTTGTAATTATGTTGAAAATGGTTGGCCTGGCTTTCATCAACTTGATGAGCTGAGTCAACAGTTTTATAAGTTAAAATCCGAATTACACGTTGAAAACGGATTGTTATTTTTGAATCAGGGATTGGTCAATCCCTTTGATAGTTGGCTACATTCACCACATCTTGGTATAGAGAAAACGCTTGCTCGTGCGAGAATGCTTTATTATTGGCCCGGAATGAATGGGCAGATTAAGAAGTTGGTTGCTTCTTTAAACATTTGTGAAAAGTTTAGAAGGAACGCTCAAAGGGAATCGTTGGTTCAGGAGGAAATTTCAAATTACCCGTTTCATATAGTAGCAATGGATCTCTTTGAGTACGATGGCCATGATTATATTGAGCTTGTTGATGCATATTCGAACTACCTCATGGCCGTTAGGGTTCAGAACAAGACATCTCGTCATATTGTATGTATAATCTGCCAGGTATTTGATAATCTGGGGTATCCCACAGTGATTATATGTGATAATAGCCCATTCGGATCGGCCGAATTCGCGCGGTTCTTAGTTGAATATAATATTCAATTTAAGTTTTCAAGTCCAAGATATCCCCAGAGTATTGGACTGTTTGAAAAGAGTGAAGCCATAGCGAAGAATATTCTCAAACGCTGCTTTGAAGTAATGATGTTGTCCAATTTCAGTATAGGCTGTTGGCATACATGGGACTAATTAATGATCATTACCATTGCATTGATATCAATTGTAATGAAATTATTTTCATTACCATTTTTTTAATTAATGGTAATGATTCTAAAATTTAATTTCATTGATTAATGACAATGGTTTTAAATTTCATTAACATTGATAATGAATAAATTAAAAAAAATAATTGCCATTGACAGAAATATGTAAAAATGGAGTAAAACTCGCTGAAATCGAAGATGGAATATGCTCATTCAGGCTCATACTCATTTGAAATTAAATATTACTTTCCATTCCATTGTTATTTGTATCCAGGTAAAATTTAACGGAATGGATCCTCCTTAAAAAATTATGTTTTATAACTTCCCCGGCCAAACCCGTTGTTCGTTTGCATTTGTCTGAATTTTTTTTAAACAAATGGTTTTTAATCAATTGTAATTAGTTTTTTTATACATTAGTGTAATTTCATTACCATTAGTAATGATTTTTCTAATGAAAAATATTTCATTACCATTAAATGGCAATGAAATTTTTTTTCATTGTCATTAGTATGAACTAATGGTAATGAAATTTCAATGGTAATGAAAAATTCCCATGTATGGCTGTTGGAATACAATACGACTCCATTAACGGGTATGCATATTATTCCATCGGAATTATTCTTTGGTAGACTACTAAAGACCAAATTGCCCGTATCAGGTTCGCTTTTGATGAGGACGAATATGGATGAACGGGAAATTACTATGATAGGAATGCCAGGTCAATGCCAGTATTACGTGAGGGTGATTTAGTTATTTTTAGGAAAAACGGAAGGGAATGGCATTATGGCAAAATAGTGTCATCGCACATTGGCAGGTCATAGTTAATTAGGGATAGTTTTGACAATTATTTCGGACGCAATCGGCGTTGTAAAGCTAAGACTCGAAATGAGGACTTTAGTGCGAGTGATTTGTTATTCGAGGAGGATATTAGGAACTCGCGGAACAATCCCATCGAGGGTTCAGGTCAGATTTAGATTATGGTTCCACCTGTTGGGAATTCGAGTGGTGATGTTACTGGGGAAAATGACTCAATGGTGGATGTCCCAGGGTATAATGAGGATTATCGGGATATAAATGAACCAGTTCCATCGATTGAAGTTGGGACCCCTGTGACAATGCCTACTGGTCAAATAATTCCCGAAGCAGCTGGTTCAAGTACAAACAGTTCTGGAGCGGCAACTATACAAGATAGAAAACCAATAGTGACGAGTAGTGGTCATGCCGTTGGGCAACCACGTCGTTATGGTAGGGATTATGGAGTTCAAACTATATCCAAACGTTAATAGCTTAAGTTATCTGCTTATATATAATTTGTAACTGAAAATTTACAATTACAATTACGTGTAAAGTAATTGAGTTTTTTTTTTAATTTCAGTTACATTTATTGTAATTGTAATTGAAAATTTTTAATTACAAAAAATTGTAATTGAAATCCCCCAGGTCTGGTTGTATCTCTACTCTAAATTGGGGACTAAAAGCATAAGAGAGAATTTTAAGTAAATCAAACTGGGCGGTGATAGCGGAGGGCTCAGTAGGTGTTATGTATCGACTACTTATCTATCATATTGACAGCACATTCAAAATTATTACAAAATAATTGAAATTCAACTCTAAATAAGACTTATCTGTAAAGACAACTTAGCGATAAACAATTCTATTTAACTACACTGAGATATTTATCTGAACGATAGTAATGAATTTTTGAAATAAATCAATGAAATTTCACTGGAATTTTTCCATCGAAACTTTTCATTTAATGAATGCAGTAAAATACATAAAATTATATGAAAAATTTCATGCATTCACTTAATAGCCCAGTGTAGAAACGGTAATGACATATCATTATTTTTTGGGGTACCAGTAATGACACCCACTTAGCTTCTGCATTATTTTAAAACATATAATAATGAGTTACTGATAATGACTTATTTTTATCATTATTTCAAATAGAAAATAATTTTTTAGATTTTTTTGACAATTTTTTGAAATCTATTTTTAGACTTAATATTTTTTAAACACTGGTAAGGATAAATGTAACGACATATTTTTTGATTTTTTGTATGTTGGCGGGTAAGCTTACTTGTGCAGCAGGTCAATTATGTTTTTATCTATTAAGTATTAGATGTCGATATAGCTCAGATGGTAGAGCTGTTGACTGGCAATCTGTAGACCCAGGTTCGATTTCCGCACCAGCAAATTTTATTAAAAAAAAAATACAATAAAAAATATTTTTTTTTATATAAATTATTTTTTTGAAAATCTATTTTTAGACTCATTATTTTTGTCAGTACTGGTAAGCACGTAGGTAATGATATATTTTTTGATTTTTCCTATGCTGGTGTGTAACGACAACTCATTATTTTTCGCGACATCGCCATATAAAAGTAATAAGAATTGTAATAACAAAAGTAACTAGTTACCATTACCAAGTATGTAGTTACATAACCACATATCTGGTAATGATTTTCTACACTGGGAGGTTTAATTAAAAACTAGTTTTATAAAAATATTGAAGCGTTTTCTCAAAATTAAAGAAATTTTTCATTTACTTTCTGAGGAAAACTTCATTAGTTTAAATTATATTTTTGAATATGGGTCAAATAACGGGATTTATGAATTTTGAGGTCATATCGTTGAGAGAGGATTGGTGGAAACAAAAAATTAGGGATATAGTATATCGGAGTACCCCAAAAAATATATTATATTGAGTTGCCAGTATCGTAGCCTGTTGAAAATTTTAACAGGTGGAGAGTTTTGTCAGTATATTTTCTGGGTGTATGGTCACATAGTTGGGAGGCAATCAGTTAGGTCTCAAGTTAGAAAAAATGGCGAAACATAAATAATATGTTTGGGGAAATAGGGTGATTACAGCTCACCGTATATGGGTCGATTGTAGAGAAGCAGTAGGTTCTTAATGGGGTTAAACTTGAAAGGCCTACTACTTAAAAAAAATGTGCTCAGAGAAATTTCGAAATAATACTCTATTATAGGGCTCTATGTGTACTGAAGACGTCTATTATAAGATAATTTCAAATACTTATGCAACATTAATTGCTATTGCAAAAAGGAATTTCTCTCTAAAAACATATGAAGCAGATAGTGCGAACTAAGATTACACTGCATGACAAAATCTTGACTTTTAAAAATTAATAGAGCTCTGACCATCAATTCTATATATTTCGGACATGCTGATTACAATGGCGTACTTTATTTTTCAATCAATGTTACAGATTTTTCGCTAAATATCTTTAAAATTTGGCGGTTGTCCATTCAGTTTTTTATATAAAAAATTTTTCAAATTCAACTAATATGAATTTTTTTGAGTTAAAATGTAAGCTCAGGATCTGTGGCCATATTTACGATATAAATACGATGTTCTAATCTTGACATTTAAACCACTACTTAGCGTTTTATATAGGTTTTTATGGTTTTTTGCTATTTCAGCGACTTTAGTCGCCGAATGTACAATCGACCTCAATAAATGTAATGCTTTAGTAAAGAAGCAATTAAAAGGAAAATATTTCAATAAAAAAAATTGTATTCATCTACAGCGGCCTATACGTTAAAATCGCGATTTTTCAAAAATTTTGTATGGTAGCATAGCTTTCCAAGATGTACCCAAAGTCCAACTTTTAGTAAAAATTGTTCTTGCAAAATTTCAAGCAAAACAGTTTCCATTTGCAAAATTTATCGCAATAAATACATTTTTTTACCAAGGTTAGTATCGTACTAAAGACACTTTAGTGTTTTAAAATGTCTTTAGTGCGATACTAACCTTAGTAAAAAATATATTTATTGCGATAACTTTTGCAAATGGAAACTGTTTTGCTTGAAATTGAGATCTCCATTAATTTTTCGAGTGTCGTGCAGTGTTATCAGTCATAGAAGACTGAATTTCTAGGGTTCACTGGAGCCAGCATCAGAATATATTGGACAATCTGGAAGGACGTAATCGTGAATTTGGAATAAGATGGAATTGGGGACCTGTCTGAAAAAGTAATTGAAAAGGGAGTAGAGCTTGATTTTTTCAAGGATGGCTCTAAAAGGAACGGAAAACCAAGCTAAGACTTCGTAATCAGTATCAGCGGTCTTCAAATTCTGCTGTAATCGTTACTTTTAATGGATGAGGATATAATAATACGAAAATTATTTTCCAGGTTTAATTCCTCGACTTTTACGCTAGGTTTCAGTCTTTAGTATGAACCCTATCTATTAGTTTTGTATACAATTTTTGACCATTTTTTCGTTCAAAGCTAGGGCAATTCCCAACATTTCTGGCCGCGAAATGGCACGGCGCATGCAATGTTCGTGAACATTTGTGCGCAGAGTTAAAGCTAACCTTGGGCCAGAGAGTTTCGGACGGAAATGCTAAGAAGAACGTTGATGCCAAAAAATTAACAAAACTTCTCAAATAAAATTTGTTTTTTCAAACTTTGAATGGTGTGTAATGGACGACGAAACTTACGTTTAAGCAAATTTTTTGCAGCTTCCGTGTCAGGAATTAAATTCCAGACCTTTTACAGACGAAATAGTATAGTCGCTCAATTAAAGAAAAATCGTAATTAGAAAAGTTCTTAAAGACCACAAGAGTGGTAATATTTTCAAGCACTTAAAATGAATTGCTGCTTCAGTTTTAAGAAAGTATTTTAATTGAAAAATAAATAAATAAATTCTGTTGTTATGATATTTTACCGATGACGATTTTTCACAAAATTATTGGCGATTTTTGGTCAAAAAGTCTGGCACCACTTCCAACAGTTGAATCTTGCTTGTCATTTAAAGCTTAAAGATTATCTACTTACATTTAAATATTACTATTTCCCAATCTGTAGTCCAATTTTTAAAAAAGTTATTATAGGCAGTTTTTACCTTAAATGCCACGCCCACTGAAAATAGGATCGCTATACGAAAAATTAACTTTTAATCTGTGGACTTCTATAATTAAAAAATGGTGCATTTTCAAAAGTAACAACACACTTTGACCAATGTTGCCAGGTTTATTAGGCCCAGAATCGTCGAAAATTTTGAAAAATATTGTCAAAATCGTCATAACGTTTTGAAAAATCGTTAAAAAAAACCTTTAAAATCGTCAAAATAAAATCTGTTTGTGTTATAAGAACCAGGGGTCTCCCATGGTCCTGATGAATCGCAACACCGGTTTTTAATGCAACAGATGGCGCTGACTGCTGTTTTGTTTTTCTGGCAATACTGTTTCATTTTATTGGGGAGCAGTGTTGCCCAAAAAATTTTAGCTTATTCCCATTTTAAATGTTTAAATCCCCAAAGTTATACCCAATTCATTTTAATTTAAACAAAAACTTAAAAAAAAGGAGCTAAGTTAGCATCGCCCTTAAGTTCAGAAAATTATTAAGAAATGAGTGAGCAAATTAAATAAAATTTAATATTTTACGAAGAAATATTTACGTTTTCACTTGAACTTTAAAGGCCTCAAATCTAAACTAAAAAAATTTTATTATACGAAAGACAAATCATAATTAAGCTGAAATGTCACCGTTTCAAAATAAAAGTCGTATATTAATTTCAATTTCACAATTTTCACACGAAGTTCATTATGGTGAAAAGTCTTTTTTTCTCAAATTTGTAAATCTAGTAAGGTGTAAGTTCTAGGGCTCCTAAACTCTTTTGAACATTAAGTTTGCGTAAGTCGAGTTTACACGATTCAGAAGGTACATAAGAGGTTATATGAAAACCCCTGGTACTTTTTGAGCCTACACAAAATTTATTATTTCTGAGTCCTTTGCATGTAGCAATTTCAGTATTTGGAAAATAGAAAATTTTTTTATTAATTATTGAGCTTGGTTGCTTTTCGTTATTTCAAGATTTATAAATATTTGGAGAACATTACTTCAATAATTCAAATATTTTGTAGAAATTTTGAAATCCTTTAACAGACCTAATTTGATCGACTTTAATTTGAAATAATTTATAATTTATACCAAAATTCTTCTTATTTTGGGCCTAAAACTAAATCTTTTAAAATTTTACAAATTTTTTAATCTGTCCCCAAAACAAAGTCGAAATCCCTAATTTGGGCCCAAATCCCCTTACCTAACAACTCTGTAAAACCTCATTTGACATAAAAAAATCCTCCCTTGAGAAAATTTCCCAAAATAAAATCCTCCTTTGACAAAATTTCCCACATGCTAGCGACATCTACAGTTTGTTTACAAAATTATCCATGTTGCATCTCTATATTATATCTCTCTGATAAGAACCCTAAACACTTTATAAATAATCTAAAAATTATCATTTTTTAATCACTTCGGGTTTGTTCGATTAAACATATTTAATATAACCTTTATAAGTAAACATCGAAATTTGCCATATTCAGAATAGTTGCTCTAAAAAAAGAAATACACCCAAATTTCAGGCTTCAAAATAATTAATCCATATGTATTTTGCAGGCACTCTTCCCCACATTAAAAAAAGTTTTATACAAAAATTATCAGATTTTTTGTAATTTTTCCTAAAAGCTTTGTACATTTTAAAATAGGCATCTTAAAGCAAAATTGACATTTTTGCAACAAATAAAAAATTATGATGCACTTGAACGGATTTTTGTATTTCTTGTAAATATAATTTTAATAAGACTTTCAATATCAATACTTTTTATCTCAAATTCTGAAATATTTTTCAAAAATAGTACATAAGAAGAAAAATTTTCTGATTTTGCACCAGTTTTTGTTAAGTTTTTTTGCTATTCTGCGTATTTTTAAAAACTTGAATTAGAGATTGAAACAATATCGTATTTTTTCTGCTATATTTCGGATTAAAAATCGTCATTTTGAAGGAAAGAATTTTATAACTTTAGTGCACAAGAATCGTCAAATCATAATTTGGTTATTTTTGATAGTAAAAATCGTCAAAATGACGATAAATCGTCAAACCTGGCAACACTGCCTTTGACATTGGTTGTCTGAGACCACCAAAAGTGCATCGACTCCGAAAAGAGCGAGAACGTACAACCCGTGTCCGCAACTAAGTATGATGTTTGTGTCGCACTGACTTTCCACCGTGTGCTTACGTATATTATTTGTTAAGGCCGTTCTCGATTTCAAATGCAAGATCTCGATTTTTAATACAAAATCTACCGCTTTCATACGCATGTTGTTGACAATTTATAACACCGTCCGAACACGTTTGCAACCTTGAGAAAATCGAGTACAAATATTCTGAAAGAAGAGTTCAAAATAAAAAGCCTTTGTCTTCCAGTTTTTGCACTCTACACCACTCTGTGGTACATGGTATATTGAGTTTGTCCTAATGTATGTAACTACCAAAGAAAAGTGGGCGTAGACCCAACTTGTATTATATCGATCTACTCAAAATCACTTGCTGAATCAATTTAGCGATGTCTGTCCGTCCGTATGTCCATGTAAAATGAACGAGCCTCGTAATGAACCTAATTAGAATTGTAGTTATTAGTTAGATAGTGCTTATTCAAGAGAAAAACCTGGGTCTAACTTTGACTCAGTTCCACTCTGTTTTTTTTTCAATAGCGTTTTAAAAGCCTAAAAGTTAAAAAAAAATACGAAAATATTATTGATCTTTCGTTTTTCCATTCTTTGGTATACCGGCTAGAAACCAAAATTTTTACATGTAAAATTTCAAGAGACCCCAATTTGACACTCTTCCCGAAACATGGCCATAATCATACTGTTGTGTAGGGTATCATATTGTCGGCATCGCCGACTCCATTTTTGTACTTCTTCTAGATGAATTCGTTGTTTCGTTTAAAATACAATTCATTTTTTTTTAATTTTTGTTTATTTGTTTTATTTTTGCTTTTATTTTGTAAGTAGAGTTGCCATTATACTCGTATATAGAAAAATATTTCCAGTATATGGAAAAACTTTTCAAGTATATGGAAAAACGTTACCATTGACCATTATATTGAGTTTGTGATGATGATTGTTTCTTATAGTATACCGATCGAAACAGAATCACTTCCTGAGTCGACTTAGCTTCAGCCAGTCCATGTAAACTTGTAATCAAACTACAAGTCGCAATTCAGGAGTTAATTGAAAATTGTTCAAATCGCTCCATGCTTTGACCTAGTCGCCATGGAAAATTTACCATCTTAGCTTGATGAATTGAGCTTACATTTTATTACCACACCAAAGCGGTTTTAAGCACTTTCTTGCACGGGGCCTATATAATTTTAAAAGTAGTGGCAAAAAAATCAACAAAAACTTGGTTGGAAAAACTTGGAGAAACTTCGAAAATATATTTACACATTTTTGGCTCTCATCTAGTTTGTTAGCAAAATATGTTTCAATACGAAATCTTGATGTTTTATAATTGAAGTAATGCCACCACTTTCAAAAGAAAACTGATGATGGGGAGCTGGAAAATCCTCGAAACGATCGTCTTTTCATTCCTGAAGATGTAGAATATTTTAAAAGCAAAAACTCTATGAGGTATTGGTGAGAAGAATGTCTTTATGAAGGAAAATGGTAGTTTTTGGAAAAAGTACTTATTAAATTAAAATTATAGGCTCAATGAGTTCGAAAGTAATAATAAATATAAAAAATAGGGATTTTTCAAAATAAAAGTTCGGTCGTATCAACTTTTCCATCTCTGAACATCACCAAATAATGGAATAATTTTTGAAAATATGGTAATATTGATTAGAGTGTGAGAGAATAAGCATAATACAAACAGAAAAGGAATCTTAAATCGTGACGGAAAAAAATGAACAAAATAGCAATGGAAACGGAATCTGACTTTTTCAGCAGAGAAGACATAGAAAATCAAGTTGGCTATATTTTATATTTTTCTTCTTTCCACATTCCAACGCATTGTTGTTGTTTGTCATTAGTTAGAATAAAAGGCTGTGAAAGTGTTATTGCTGTTTTTTATATATTTTATAAATCAACCATATAATCGTACTATACGTGTACTGTGATGGAAATCATATGTTTTTTGTTTACAAAATTGATGTGATTGTGTGAAAGTATGGCAATATCAGTAAATAAATCTGAGAGTAAAAACAGGAGAATAAGAAATTCCGTTGAGAAAATAAAATAAGTTTTATCTCTCACGTAAGAGAATAAGCACAATACAAACGGAAAAGGAATCTTAAATCGTGACAGAAAAAAAGTGAATAAAATAGCAACGGAAACGGAATGTCACTTTTACAACACAGAACACATAGAAAGTCAAGTTGGTTATATTTTATATTTTTCTTCTTGACACATTCCAACGTATTGTTGTTGTTTTACATTAGTTAGAATAAAAGGCTGTGAAAGTGTTATTGTGTTATGCTGTTTTTTATATAGTTTATAAATGTGTAAAGTTAAATCCTTTGATATTACTAATGCATGTGCATGACGAAATCAACCATGTAATCGTACTATACTTGCACTGTGATTCAAATTGTGTGAAAATCTGGCAACATTAGTAAAATAATCTGAGAGTAAAAACAGGAGAATAAGAAATTCCGTTGAGAAAATAAAATAAGTTTTATCTCTCACGGAAATCGTTGCACGATTTTAATTGTCAAATTGTATGGAAAAAAACGGGGACCTTTGCATTGTGCTTATACTCTCAAAATGGAAATATGCGAATATGAGAGAAAACGCAGAGAAATTAAGTTTTTATTTAGAGCGAATCCCCAGTGCGTTTGCAAGTGTCAAATTTCCATACACTCAAAAAAATAAGTTATTTGAAAAATTAGTAAAACGTATACAAATATCAAGTGTACTAGTTTTCAGCAAAAGTTTTAGTTATATTTTTTTTATCACTAAACTAATTTGGAACTAATGTTTTACTAATTTATTTTGCTACAAAAATTGTTCTGATAACAGCATTTATAGCGTGGACGACAACCAGATAGACAAGATGTAGACGAGGCAGCTTGTCTGGATGTAGTACAGACAACGGAAATGATAAAAAAGAAAAACAACTCTACACAATTTCTATATTTAAATTTTCAGCAAATAAATTAACTAAAGTAAAATTTCCCTACAAGTTTTTTGAGTTTTTTTCAGTCTACTAATATTCAGCAAAAAGTTTCATGTATTGTATATGTGTATATGTAGTGTATGTGTGGAGAGCACCAGGGATGGGAAATAAAGTTCGGTAAAGAACAATTTTTATTTTTTTTTTCATTTTAAATTCGGTAAATAAATAAAATATAAAAATTTAAACGATAGGCTTATGGCTTCGAAACGAGTTATGAAGAGATGAAAATAAGGATTTTTCAAAATGAACTTTTAATCGTTCCAACTTTTCCATCTCTAAACATAACCAAATAATGGGAGTGAAATAAAATGCAGAGAAATTAAATTAAGTTTTTATTTAGAGAGAATCCGAAATTGCGTTTTTAGAGTAGAGATACAACCTTGCGGCTGCGGCTGCGGATTCCGTTGCGGTGAGGAAAAAAAAATTAAATGACTGTGGTTGCGGTGACGGTTGTTTTATACATACGTTCACACTTTCTTTACATGGATGTGTGTGTACATTTAGTGCAGTGATAGGCATTGCTATGCCCGCGTGAAACTCAGTCACAACGTTCACACATTGTAGTGATAGGCATTGCTATGCCCGCGTGCAACTCACTCACAACTCTCACACATTGAATAAAAAGAAACAAATTTATTCAGTCTCGCTCAGGGATGGAAAACATGGTACAATTGTACTTTTTTTGGTACATTTTGACCTCCGTTGGTACCGTGGTACTACCGCGATCCATTTAGTACAATTTCAAAAATTTACAGATTTAAAATTTTTGTATTAAATGAACTTTAAAAGTACAAAGCTGTCAAAAACTTGTAACTGACAACTTTTGGGCCCAATGTTGCAAAAAAATATATTATTATTTTCCCGTAATCAGCTCATCAATACGCGTCGATTGAGTTCTGCTACTACACAAAATTGGAGAATTTAACCCGCCTCTTTCGTATATTTTTTGAAAGGTAAAAAAATATTACATTGAGTGCGTTTACCAGACGCTGTCGTTTGTTTTTTTTTATATATTTTGTTTTTTAAGAATAATAAACATATACAAATATAATTATAAAGGAATAAAAAATTGCGAAAAAATCAATGAAACATCTACAAATATTTTTATTTTAAAACAGAAACAAAAGTAGCATCGTTCACCAGATTAAGATCATAAAGCGCTACATATCAATTGTAGCGGTAGCAGGTTTCTCTGGTAAATCTGCCCATTATTTTCTTAGGACGGGTAACTTATCTCAAATATAACCAAAACAAAATATTAAAAACATATATTTTCATATACATATATTTGATATTCACAACTATTGGTTATTTAAAGAAAAGTTAGCAGGTCTTAGTGTCGTATAGATTAATATTTCCTGCATACTTTATCTCGATCGCACGTACTTTTTATATCAAAAAAATTGGCTGGAATAGTACAATTTTTGCAGAAGAATATTTTCTATATATGAAATTTTCTATATATAAAAATTTTGGTATCGTGAGCGTCGAAAAAGTACAATTTTTTTATGTGGTTGGTACAAAATGTAAAAACTCATTTCCATCCCTGGTCTCGCTTGAGCATTCGTTCGATCAGGTTGTGTCGACGCATGTTGCTAGCGTCATACTGAACGAAAGGTTTGACGAATTTTTTTTTTCGGTAAACGAAAATAGGTTATTTTTGTTATTATCGTTGTGTTTCGCCATCTATGAACCGAGTTTAATTATATAAATCTTTATCGCCATGTTGAGTAGCACAATAAAATTAAAATTTTTAACTGCAACTTTGCCAAGAATTCTAAAACGTGTTTTTCTTTCAAAATTTAATTTTTAAATTATTTTTTATTTTGCTCTATTTTATTTTTATATTCTAATTGCACATAAATAAGTATGAGAAAATTATACAGAAATTTCTTTCCGTGCATTGAGAGAGAAAAAGTTACATCTCACTCACACAAGCACAAAACTAAGGTTGTATGCTTTTGCCGATCCCCGATTTAGTGTATGTGTGAAGAGCACCAGCGATGGGAAATGAGGTTTTTTTTTATCAGTATATAAAAATTTTTAGTTTTTTATATTTTTTTCATTTTAACTTCGGCAAAGATCATTAAATTACAATAATAGGCTAAATGAATTCGAAACTAGTAATAAACATGAAAAACAATGATTTTTCAAAATAAAAGTTCAATTTTTCTGAACATCATCAAATATCGGGATTATTTTTTGAAAGTATGGCAACAATGTATTGTCAAAACTCCATATAAAAAAATAAACGCAGAACAAACCGCAAGGTTGTATCTCTACATTTAATTGTCAAAGCTCTATATAAAAATAACCGCGGAAGAAGCCGCAAGTTGTATCTCTGCTTTAACAGGAGAACAGAAAGTTGCGATAAGTGTCCGAAGCTGCTGCCAGCAGCAAAACCTTTTTTTACCCAAATATTTTATATGAAGAGCAAGCTACGGCCAAGATGCAGGCAGCTGAAATTATTGCTGCTAGCTTCACTTGATGTGTTCAGGCACTAACCCTGGTTTTAATATAAAAAAAATCCAGTAAAGTTTACGGTCGTCATTTTGAATTTATCTTAAAAGCTATCAGACTGATATTTATGCCATCTACAATCAACTAGTAAATAAGATTATCAGACTAACAGAAAGCAAAGTCTAAAGTCCCGATTCGATCAAATATTGGAGAAGTCGGGATTTGAACTTTTTAAATGCGTTTTTATGGAATTAATTATACTTTAGGTATACTATGTGGTGTAGGATATAATACTTTCGTCCTGATGTTTGTTACTACTAAAGTATTTGACCGAGATAGTTCACTATATTTATGGCACCTTTAATTGAAATTCGCTTCCCTAAATTTGTTTCACTTTCCGGAATATTACCCAAATCTTACTGTAGTGTTGGGTATCATATAAACGGTACGCGCGATTTTAATTTGTTTACTTCTGAATTGAGATACTTTTATTATTATTTTTTCCCAATTTTACAATTTCAATAATCAAAATGCAAAGTAAAGTATATTATCTGGCAACACTGACTTCAATATAAACAAAGAGAGTAAGTTTGTAAATGTATGTATTTGTGAAAAAGAGAGTAAGAGTGATAAGAAGCTATATAGAACTTTAAGTATGGCATAGCGGTTTTTGCTAAATAAAAACAAAACATAAATACAACTTGTAATTCGCTTATATCTTGAAAGAATGGTAAACAAAACAAAAATATATATACAGTCCGAGACATTCATTTGCACGCACAAAGAAATAGTTTAGAAATGCTGTTATATTTTCTTTTTAAACTAAAATAAGAATTTTACCCCTAAATTCACAAATGCTTTATAAATTAATAGGAAGTTTATTGAACAAATATTGTATGAAAATAACGTTTTCTAAACCTGCTATAACTTTACAAAGCATTTATGAAGGGTTAAGGGGTTAATTTTTACTTTAGTTGGTAGGCTTTCCAAAATAAAAACAACTGCAGGGGTATCGTAATTTTTATAGCAAACTTTTGCAGTTTTTGTAAAATTGTCTAGTTTTTATTGACTTTTAGTGAGATATTCGTTTGCGTAATATATAACTTATGTTAGATAGGGCTTTTGTACTTAATTATTTAAGGCAGAATGTTAGTTTGTACAAGAATATTTTTTTAACCTTTTTAAAGAAACTCCTTGAGAAAGTCTACAAAACCAAATAGAGATGAATTTCTTTAAGTCGTTGACTAAATATGAAGATTAAAATAAACAAATTATGTTCTACTGAAGCCTTCCCGTAAAAAAATTTGATTCAAAATTAATCAAATTTATTCAATTAGATAAAGTTTAATAATGGTTTACTCGTTTTTTTATATATTCAGATATTGCTTATACGGTGTAGCATATGAATGCACATGATCATATTTAAATGAAATAACTTATATATAAATGCATAAAAAATATCAATAAGATCCCGATACAATTGTATCAAATTATACTCAAAAATATATTAATTGATATATTAAGACTTTGTTTTATCAAATTAAATTAATCCATTTTACGAATTAAATTGAATAAACATTTTTTCATGGGTTATTAAATATTTGGTACGAATTTATTATAGATATATTAGAAAATTGGGAGTTAAGCCTGGGATTAACTGTGAATCTGACACATGCCTACGATAGTTTTTTTTTTTTGACAAGAAATTGGCATTATCAACACATAGAAAATTAATTAGTTAGAATTCGGTTAGAAGTATAAAAAGTTAATCGCTTAACCAAAAATATAATTTTAACTACATACTCTTCTTTTTTGAAACCACTATTATATTATTATATTTGATAATTTTGTAATATTACCAAATAAAGGCCGCAGTTCTTAATAATTGGTGAAATCAACCAATACTGTATCAAAAAGTTAGTTATGGGAATACTCGGTAGACCCTACCGTAACAAAACTTGGAATTGGCCATTAAAACTACAAATCAGTAGTAACAACAAATGTTTCAGTTTCCGTTCTTTATAAAATGTCAATTTGAAAATTAAACAGAATTATAGAAAATTTTTTTTACCGAATAAAGAAAACAAATTAAATTATTACTCAAAAACTGAGAGAAATTTAAAGAAGTTAAATCTAAATTGTTCATGTAAGTAAGCTACATTTCATTTCATATGAATAAAATTTCCACATCATCGATAATACTGATTTTTTGGTCCTCCATTTTAGCAAAAAAATTAAGATTATATGCAATTGGAAATCAGCAATTCAATCAGAGGCTAATGTTTCTTCAATATAAAAACAAAACAAATAAGAATAGTACTTAGGGTGGAAATTTTAAAAGAACAAAATCCCGGGATTCTTCAACAAAAAATGTTATTGCTGTTTTTTATACATATATTCTCAGATTTTGAATTGTTTTTTAAAGAACAAGTCCTCGCGATTTAATGCAATTTCATAAAACACTTACCCAGAAAAAAAATCATTTTGTCGAAAAAAGAACCCCGAGAATAATACATAATTCTCTGGAAGTCTAGGGTACGATTTTTTAAACTAAGATTTTGGACATTAGCACATAAAAGACCATTTTAAGGCGTGCACTCTTAAAAAAATACACAAGTTCAAAAGACGTTTTGGTGAAAATTATATTTGTAACGTAATTTTATATTATTGTATTTTTTAGTAATAAAAATATTTAAATAAATATAAAAAAAACAATAAAAGTACTTTTTATTTGGAAATTGTGTAGATATATTAAAGTTCGATTATAGCTACTGAATTAATTTTGACCGAAATTGGTAGTTGCAACTGAATAATTTAATTTTCCCCACCGAAACAATCAGTTATGCTGACCGATACAATACTAAATTTAGAGACAGTTGTCGTAACCGCCATAATTCGGTTGGCAACAAATTCGATTACCCCAACGAATCTGTTTTCTGGGTGAAGGAACAGAATAGTTCGTGCATTTTTTTCCCAAAATTCATCAATAAAATTGAAAAAGATTTTGAACTAAAGTAGGTTTAACCAACCTCCGTAAGGGTTAACTTTTGGGACAGGCAAAAACTCGTATCGAAGTCCTCATAATTGAAAGAATGTTAGTGCTTTTTGTTTTTTGAGCCTCATTTTGTATTGAATATTCTTAACTTTTGACTGCCTTTGTAACTTTTATCATGATCTTGAGCTCCACGGATATTTTAGATTGGGTCGTGAAATTGGTGCGGGAATTCACGTGCGATGGAAAGCGTTGTCATGCCAATTTAAGATTTGTTTTCGATTTATATCATAACAAATTAATGCTCTTTTATTTTAAAATTGTACAGAATATGTTTCGTTTCCTTAGCTACAGAAATTATTGGATTCAGTAAAATTTTGTATGAAATCTGTACTAAAAGTAATTTTTTAAACGGAAAACATCCTTATTTTTGATAAATATTGCAACATTTATACATTATCCGCATTTAATCCTGGTCAAAACCACCTTAAATATTTAACAGGAAGCATAACTGGTTTAATTTATTAACACAACAAACTATTTTATTCCTAAATGTAGCTTAAATGTGTTTTT
The DNA here is from genome assembly GCA_949987735.1 of Leucophora obtusa. NCBI lineage: Eukaryota > Metazoa > Arthropoda > Insecta > Diptera > Anthomyiidae > Leucophora > Leucophora obtusa. The sequence goes on from OX465296.1 coordinate 44,775,184, forward strand.
TAAGGTAATCAGCCATATTTTAGTATTTTATAGCTTCAGAAAAAAATAAATTCAATTTTATTTCGACGTTTTTGTAAAACTCAAATCCTTCTAAATACAAAAATATCCCATAGAAAACTTGCAATTAAATTTGTCGTGGTTTATTATTTAAACAAAGTGCGTGCAAACGAATATCCCACCCAATTTCAAGATTTTTTCATATAAATAACGCAAAAAATTTATGTTTAATTCATAAATGCTTTATAAAATTATATAGGAGGCTTACAAACAGGCTGGCCAGACTTGGGGTTTTGTCCCAAAATTTGGGGATTTTTTGTTGTTCTTGGGGACAAAAATTTTCATTTGGGGACAGGGGATTTTTTGGGGATATTTAAAATCCTTCATAAATTTTGTAAAGTTTTCAGAAAACATCAACCAAGTTTGTTCGCATAATTTCAAACAATGTAACAAATTTATACTTTTATGGATTTTCTGTATTAATGAAAGCTTTTTAACACAAATAAATCGTTTTTGCCTGAGAGTTTTATATGATTAATGTCCCAGAATCTAAAATACTATTTATACAAAAAAACATCATATCGATTGTGTCTATTTTATGAAACACAAACTTAAAAATTTCAAATCTAAAAATTCTTTACAAATGCCTTAAATTCTTGAAAATTTCAAAATAAAATATGTTTAGGGTTTATTGGTTAGGTACAATTGGTTAGGGATTTTTTGGGGATATTTTACGATTTGTTTGGGGACAATAAAAAAAGTATCTGGCAAGCCTGCTTACAAAACAAATTGTTCATACAAAATTTGTTTCATAAGCGTGCTATAACTTCCGTAAGGGAAATTTTAACCAACTGTCACCGAATTGGCCCCTTTATATGAAATAGAGTGGTCACTTTTACATGGCGTTGTCACAGGAGGGGGAAATTGACCCCTTGTGACATGTCACAAGACAAATCCTAGGACAGGTTACTGAACTCTCATAAAAAAACAAAGTTCAGAGACCTGTCCTGCGATCTGTCTTGTGACATGTCACAAGGGGTCAATTTCCCCCTCCTATGACAACGACATGTAAGTGACCACTCTATTTCATATAAAGGGGCCAGTTCGGTGACAGTTTGTTAAAATTTCCCGTAGGGTTTATAAGTATTTATGAATTTAGACATTAATTTTTATAAAATTGTTATTTTACTAGTTAAATATGAAGTAAACAAATAATTGAATAAAAAGAAAATTAATTTCTACGTTTTTGTTTCTTAAAAAACAAGGAAAACAGTGCATGCAAACGAATGCCACGCAATGTATATGCAGATACAAATAACGTTCTGTATTTGATTGAAAATGAAAATTAACGATCATATGCTTAGATAAGTTTCTAAGGAAACTGTGATGTTATTGTTGCTCGAAATAATAACTCTAAGTTTAAAACAGGTTTTAAATATCTTAAAAATTCGTTCCCATCAACGCAGTCGTCATTATTATTATAATCATCATCAACAGCGTCGACGACGTCATTATCAATATCGGTAGTCAGGTTGTGCTAGTAAGTAGTAACTAGGGCAAGGAATTCCATGCAGATGCATGTTTTTTCTCGATAGTCCAAAACTAATAAGGACTAAATATGTATCCGAATCATCAAATTTAGAACAAAACGAGTAAAAAGGTTAAAGTCGGGCATGCCGACTATACAATACCCTACACCACTCTGGTGTATTGTTTGGATCCGAAATTCGAATGGGTTAAAATGGGGCTTGTGTCAAAATTTTCTATAATGTGAGTCAGCGAACCAAATTTCATTAAAATATCTTAATATTTGCGACCTGCAGTTTGTAACCAAGCCAATTTTGGGGGGACCCTTATATGGGCACTAGTTCTAAACATGGACCGATGTTCACCAAAATCAATAGGCTTCGTCCTTGGGCCAACATAGGTCTATGTACCAAATTTCATCAAAATATCTTAATATTTGCGACCTGCAGCGTATAAACAATATAATTTTGGGGGGACCCTTATATGGGCACTAGTTCTAAACATGGACCGATGTTCATCAAAATCAATAGGCTTCGTCCGTGGGCCAAAATAGGTCTGTGTACCAAATTTCGTCAAAATATCTTAATATTTACGACGTGCATCGTATAAACAATATAATTTTGGGGGGACCCTTATATGGGCACTAGGTCTAAACATAGACCGATGTTCACCAAAATCAATAGGCTTCGTCCTTCGGCTGCCATAAGTCGGTGTACCAAATTTCATCAAAATATCTTAATATTTGCGACCTGCAGCGTATAAACAATATAATTTTGGTAGGACCCTTATATGGGCACTAGGTCTAAACATGGACCGATGTTCACCAAAATCAATAGGCTTTGTCCTTGGGCCAACGTAGGTCTGTGTACCAAATTTTATCAAAATATCTTAATATTTGCGACCTGCAGCGTATAAACCATATAATTTTAGTAGGACCCTTATATGGGCACTAGGTCTAAACATGGACCGATGTTCACCAAAATCAATAGGCTGCGTTACTGGGCCAATGTAGGTCTGTATACCAAATTTTATCAAAATATCTTAATATTTACGACGTGCATCGTATAAACAATATAATTTTGGGGGGACCCTTATATGGGCACTAGGTCTAAACATAGACCGATGTTCACCAAAATCAATAGGCTTCGTCCTTCGGCTGCCATAAGTCGGTGTACCAAATTTCATCAAAATATCTTAATATTTGCGACCTGCAGCGTATAAACAATATAATTTTGGTAGGACCCTTATATGGGCACTAGGTCTAAACATGGACCGATGTTCACCAAAATCAATAGGCTGCGTTATTGGGCCAATATAGGTCTGTGTACCAAATTTCATCAAAATATCTTAATATTTACGACCTGCAGCGTATAAACAGTATAATTTTGGTAGGACCCTTATATGGGCACTAGGTCAAAACATGGACCGATGTTCACCAAAATCAATAGGCTGCGTTATTGGGCCAATATAGGTCTGTGTACCAAATTTCATCAAAATATCTTAATATTTACGACCTGCAGCGTATAAACAATATAATTTTGGTAGGACCCTTATATGGGCACTAGGTCTAAACATGGACCGATGTTCAAAAAAATCAAACTTGTTCGTCCTTGGGCCAACATAGGTCTATGTACCAAATTTCATCGAAATATCTTAATAGGTGCGACCTGTAGAGTGCGTACAAGATTGCATGGACAGACAGACAGACGGACGGACGGACGGACGGACGGACAGACGGACATCGTTAAATCGAAATAAAAAAAAATTCTGAACCGATCGGTATACTATAAGGTGGGTCTACGACCAATATTTTTTGGTGTTACAAACATCAGCACAAACTTATAATACCCTGACCACATAGTGGTGTAGGGTATAATGACCACATAGTGGTGTAGGGTATAATGACATCGATTTGTAGTTGAATATTTTTGCGTATTTTGACAAAAATGCATGTTTATTCCCGTCCCGGGAATCCCGCCCCTTTTTTTAATCCGGCAATCGCGGGAATTTTATGCGGGATTTCCCGGGATTTTATTATTTATTTTATTCTTTTATAGAAGTTTTAGCTATTATATATTGCAATTTGGGAAGCTAAATAAATTTAAATTCAAAGCATTGATTTGAAATTAATTTAAATTTAAAATATGTATTTGAAATTAAAAATGCGATTTAAAATTTAATATACTGAATTAGTATAAAAAAATATTATTTAGGGCAAATTGTTTTTGGATGTCAGTTGAATTTGGTTAAGTTAAACCGAAAACAAATACTCGAACTACAGAAAATTTTTTTTTGTTTAAAATGGTGATCTTTGTTCAAATAACGCAATATATACAACACTTCAACATCCGTATCTCAGTTCCAAATACCTCAAAAAAAAAACTAGGCATTAAAAAATTACTAATACACTGAAAATATTATTACAATAACTGACTGTAGTTTATTTAAAAAGTTATCCGTACATTTATTTTTAAATGATTATACAGTTAAAATTAAAAGAAATATATTTTTCAACTTTTTTGTCTTTTATTTAAAAAATAAATTACATATAAATACGGATTTTCTGTTACAGTTAATATTTTCATTTAAAATGTTTTGTCAAAAAAAGAAACCTTTTTAGATTTCTAGGGCAGTTCAAAAAACGAAATAAACTAAATATCATTTATTCTTACGGATTTTGTAGTTAATTTTTTCAAAGTTAAAAAAACGAAATAAATGAAAAAAATTATTATTTTTTACGGATTTTGTGGTTAATTTATTAACATTTCAAAATAAATGAAAAGTTCTTTTTTTTTTTTTTTGAAGAGAAGCACCAGGAAAATTCTTCCTATTAATTAACGTGTTGCATCCTTTGGAAAGGGGATAGAGAAGAAGTGAAAGGTGGTGAAAGATGAAGGGCTTCAAATATGGCAACACTGTAATTGCGCGATATATTGAATCTTAGAACAGTTGTTGCGCGCCATCTGATGAAGAGTTGGCGACCTTTGTTGAAGCTGTTTAGTTCATAGCCCTGTTATATTATTTTACTTCGGTGGGGTTAAGTGCTATGGGAACACCGAAGGAGGACGCTGCGATATATAAGAGGGAGAGAAAAAACTCATACATATTATTATCTTTCATAAATTGATGTTGCCTTGGTTGGGGCTCGAACCCGCAACCTTACGTGTAACAGTCCAACGCGCTCACCATTACACCACAGCGCCCACCAATTGATTGATTGATTTAAATGAAAAGTTTGTCGACCGGTTTTCAAGCGATTTTTCAATTATTTTAAATTACATTTTCACCCAGTGTAGAAACGGTAATGACATATCATTATTTTTTGGACTACCAGTAATGACACCCACTTACCTTCTGTATTATTTTAAAACATATAATAATGAGTTACTGATAATTACTTATTTTTATCATTATTTCAAATAGAAAATAATTTTTTAGATTTTTTTTAAAATTTTTTTAAATCTATTTTTAGACTCAATATTTTATATGTAACCACATATTTTTTGATTTTTTGTATGTTGGCGAGTAAGCTTACTTGTGTCCAGCAGGTCAATTGTGTTTTTATCTATTAAATATTACATGTCGATATAGCTCAGATGGTAGAGCTGTTGACTGGCAATCTGTAGACCCAGGTTCGATTCCCGCACCAGCAAATTTTATTAAAAAAAAAATACAATAAAAAATATTTTTTTTTATATAATTTATTTTTTAGAAAATCTATTTTTAGACTCATTATTTTTGTCAGTACTGGTAAGCACATATGTAACGATATATTTTTTGATTTTTCGTATGCTGGTGTGTAACGACATCTCATTATTTTTCGCGACATCGCCATATAAAGGTAATAAGAAATGTAATAACAAAAGTAACTAGTTACCATTACCAAGTATGTAGTTACATAACCACATATCTGGTAATGATTTTCTACACTGGGCAGTTAATTTAAACTGCAAACTATTTTGAGTGTAGTAAAGTGTTTTTTTCAAACGCGTCGTATAGACCACATACAATTAACATTGTCATTAATATGTATTTTTATTAATTCTAATTTAGTAGGTTTGAGGTTAAGAAGAAAAATAAACCCTCCTCAAAAGTTATAAACACATTAAATTTGCAAATCAGACCAGATCTAGTTTCTGCCTTTTTATGGACAGGCTTCATCAGTGATCTTCCATTAAATTGTATTATTGTTTATATTTTTATTGTCAGATTGTCTCTATATGAATAATTTCAGAAGTGATCAAACAGACATATACAAACATTCTACTTCAGATTTTCTCTGTTTATCTTCTTATTTCCTTCGTGTCACCTTTTCACAAATATTGCCACATTGACGTATGGTTTGTACGTACAAGTGCAGGCAATTTGTGTATATTGGAGACGGACGGCCAACAGGGCATGTTTATTTTTTATAGTAAAATGTTGTTTTTTCAAACCCGTCGTATAGACCACATACAATTAACATTGTCATTAATATGTATTTTTATTAATTCTGTATTTTATTATTTTCAATTGAGTATTTTGAGGGTTTTTCACCTCAAATAATAGCTGTGTTTGTGCGGTAAGCCATCAACACTGGCTTTTGTCATTCCCATACAAATTTTACATTAGTAACGTTAAGAGTTAACACTAAATGTTGGCATATTTATTTATTTATTTCATATTTTAGCTAATTTTATTTAAATTTCAACTGCTATTCCTTTATATCAATTCTATTTTTTAAATATTATGCAAATGATTTTTCAAATTATTTTGGATTGCTTTATAAGTTAATTTAAAATGCAAATATGCAAATTAAATAATTTCTTTTCAAATATGTAGTGGTGGCATAAAAAATTTCTATTTAAAAAATACCAATTAAAGTTAAAAAACTAATTAAATAATGTTTTTCGTTCAATTTGAGATCAAATATTATCACATTTTCCTTTAAATTATTTTCAAATTAAGAGATCATGATCTATTTATATCGAATTGAAACAAATAAGCAAATTAAAACAACTCAATTAGAAAGAAGGGAAGAAATTAGAATACACGTGTCCTGCACTTTTTCTACATCAATTCGTTTAACCCTCTAACCGGCCTAAGCTTTTTTGTAATGAAATTTATACCATGTGTTCCTCACGAAAAATAAACAATAACTTCTTCTGCAACATTTTTTTTTATTGCCCACTTTGGGCGATATGGGTTAAGAGTGAATCTCGAAAACTAGCCCATAAATATTACTAGGCTTAAGCATAAATTACTCCTCTTACAAAGATGTAATGAAAATAAAAAAAATTAAATTTGTTTTGCTGTTAAGAGCATGTACACTAGGGCGGGTCGATTTAATAATCGCCCATGGCTCAGTGAAAATCGTATTCTAGGGATCAAAATAAGAAACTTTGCCGAAGGAACCATACCTCTAAAACGAATTCTACCCCAAACTGTTGACTTTTGTCCCGTAGGGTCAAGTTTTGAAAAATCCCACTTTGACCCATTTAGAGTGCCCCAATCGAGTCCAAATGTATGACCGACCCCCACTCACTTTGGAGGGCCGATCCACCCATGCCAGTGGCACACCCCCTGGAACTCCCCTGGGGGTTCCCCATACAAACATTTTAAAAAATCACCATTTTTGGCACTTTATTTTATTATTTTTTATTTATTTTATTTATTTTTATTATCCCAAGTAAAAAAAAATGATATGGAGCCATATGAAGTTATATTTAATTATATATAATCTTTTATGTAATTAGATATAATTATATCCGAAAAATGAGAACGTCTTATTGTATCATATTGTATCGAATTGTATACAATTGTATACAATTTGGTACAATTTGATACAATTTTATGCAATTCGATACAATTGTATCCGAATTTTGTCCTCATCCAATTACATCAAATTATATCTTTTTGTATAAAATTATATAAAATGTTATAAAAGTGGACATAGTTTGATACAATTATATCTAAATATTAACCTTATACTTTTTATCATATTATATAGGACCATATCTAACAATATACATACAAAAATAATTTTTTTAAATAAAAAAAAAATTTCAATTACTTATAATTGTAATTGTTCTTATTTGAATTGCAATTACAAATAATCGGCCTGATTACGAGTGTCGAATTTGTAGTCGAAATTTTCGACTCCATATAAAATGATTTTGTATATAATGGAAATTATAAAGAAATGAAACTCTCATGGTGGATTTTTTTAAATCTGAGTGCTATATATGGTAAATCCAATTGAAAAATTTTTCAAAAGTTGCGTTTTTAGTGAGTTTTCAGTGAGTAGTTTCGACTACGACTACGACACTCGTAATAAGGCCGAATATGTAATTATAGATGAGTTTTTTTTTTCAATTACAATTACATGTAATTATGTAATTGCATGTTTAATTAATTACAAAATGTAATGACTAACCCCAGGCCTGCTGGAGATCTTATAATTTCGATAAATCTTCCATTACTTTTATCCAGATTTATCATGACAGTACAATAAACATGAAAAAAAATTTCTTTTAATTTAGTAATTTTAAAATAAAGTTAACAACACTGAAATTTTAAAGTTAATAGGATTATGATATACAACAAAGATATAAGAAATCAGTCAAGTGTACGTTATAGTATAGAGAATTTCGTATTAATGCTTCAGTGTTGTTAATGTTATGGGTGCGGTGCGTAAGCCATTTTTGACTCATGCTCAAAAAAAAAAACCAAAAAAGAACAAATTACTCACGCACGAGCATTTCGTTTTTTACTCAGCACATATTAACTTACTTATTAAACTTACAATCAGAAAATTCTCACGCAAAACAGTAAAAATTACTAAAAACATATGATGCAAAAAATAAACTCTCACACGAATCAATCACGGGTTATTCTTACTCACGCTCACGCACGAATCACTTAAGTATAGTAATTATTACTCACGATCACGTGTGAATAACGTGACTCACGAACATTTCGTGTCACGCGCCAATCCCTAGTAATTACTAAATATAAAACTAGTTCAAAATCATTGATAACATGGAACCAAATATAATACAATACGCTTTTATATGGACCTTATATATTTTTATATAAAATCACTTTGAAAAAATTGCCTATGTGGGATGATATATAATTATAGATGATTTTATAAAGAACGTTATAAGTTATATATGGGTTCATATTCGTCAATATATAATCATAACTAACACAAATTATAAAAGATTTCTTATATGGATCCACATAGTTTTATATTATTATGTATAGTGTCATACTAAATTATATATAAACGTACATGTAATTATGTCTTTTATATGTTACTTTATGTACTTATATAGAGCACATACATATATATGTAGGCCAATATGTAATAATATAAAATCACATATGTCTCCTTATTAAAACCTTTGATGAAAAAAGATCTAACATATGACTATATAAAAGTATATCTGCTTGAATTTAAAAGCATATGTGGCCATATGTAACTATAAGTTACTATATGCAATTACATAAAATAATATATGATTATATCAAAACTTTTTTACTCGGGATTTTATTTATTTTTTCTCTTTAGAAATTTATTTAGTCAGAACATATGTAAATGAAAAAATTAATTTAACTTAGTAATAGAAAAGAAAATAAAAAAAATTACTGTTTGAAGTCTTTTTTGCTTTCAAGTCTGGGCAATTTCGCACGGCTCTCTAATGTCGTCACCATAACAGCCTCTACATTTTCCGGTATAACTCGTTTGGAAACGCTAGCTAGCAATTGAACGTGTCGTTCTGTTGCAGGTCGTAAAATAGGTTGTGTGGGTTTTTTAAGCCACCACAAGACACAGCTGCATGTCGTAAACTTACTTAAGCTAAATCGGTTACATGTAGAATTGAGCATAAAATTATCATAAAGGATTTTCCAGAAGTAATAAAAGGCGCACTTGCTTAACAGAATTTGTAGTCAGATTAACGTTTAATTTACATGTAAGTACTTTATGGGCAGTTTTGACAACAAAATCGGTTACAGGTAGAATTGAAATTACCATTTCATTCTTATTACCTCGTCTCCTAGACCATATATAACGCAACAGTTTTTGTGAATGCATTAAGTCGTTGTGAAGAACTCGAAGTGTGAAGTGCTAATTTGAGATAAAAAAATATTTAAAAAAAAATCATTCCAAATCAAGAAGTTTACAATGAATCCACCATCCTCTACACCGCAAGATGAAGCAATAACAACATCAACAACTATCGAAAACCCAATGAGTCATATACCCAGGCATGATGTTACTGTTTTTGGTGTGTCTACTGATTTGACTGATCTTAATTTACCAACCCATCTGGATATCTTGAGATATTATTTTTACTTGAGCGAACAAAAAAAGTTGTCCTATAAAGCATTCACTATTCAAGTACAAGATAAGTTGATTGGAATTTGGGAAAAACTTGGTATGGAAATAATGCTGAAAAAAAGTGTATGTAATAAATTGAATAGATTGCTTGACAAATATCAAGAGCAAATCAAGAGAAGAAACAAACCCCAACAATTTACAGAGTATGTAAAATCTCTGGAAACAATTTTTTTCATTGGAACATGTAAATGCGATTTGAAGGCAGATCCATGTGCATGCGGTTTGGTTCCCGAACGCCTCAAAGAGTTTATGCACGATCAACATAATCAGAGAAGTCTAACAATGGATGGATTTGCGATGGAAATTGAAGAGCAAGGAGCAACGTCTATGTCATCAATGCCAACATACCAAGATCCCGATGATTCAACATACGCACCGCCTCCGGTTCAAGAAGATTTGGATATAAGCACAAGTTCACAATACACACAGAGATACAATTGTTTTAACTTTGCCTTGGTATGTGACAGATTTGGCGTGCCTGATAGAGTAGCATCAGCAATGGGAACAGCTCTTTTCCAAGATTTTAAAATGAAAGATATCCATGGCAAACCTCTCATCATGGATAAATCGAAAGTTCGCCGAGAAAAAGAGAAATGCAGACAAGAAGTGCTTCGCAAACGGTTAGATGATACCAATTTGTTAGCATTTTCATTCGATGGCAGAAAAGATGATACTTTAACGAGAGATACAATTGATGAGAAGTATCATACTAGAATGGTAAAAGAACCTCATCTTGTTATTTTGAGAGAACCGAATTCTGAATTGATTGGTTACGTAAGACTGGAACATGAAACCGCTGAATACAAAACAACCAAATTAAATGATTTTTTCAACGATAAAAATATATCACTGGATGCATTAATTGGCATATGCACTGACGGTGAGCCAACAAACACTGGCCCAAACGGTGGAATTATACGACGATTCGATTTGCTGTTTGCTGGTTCGTTTGCCTTCTACACTTCAACGAACTTCCGTTTCGGCATTTGTTTGAAGATTTGGATAAATCAACCAGCACTGGACCAAGATCGGCAACCGGAAAATTGAGCCGTCAAATCGAAACTTGTGAAACTCTTCCGGTAAGTTATTGCTATCACTCATTTATTATAATTGTCAACCGTTTTTAATTGTTTTATTTTTATATATTTTCAGGTGGTGGACGGCTTTCAGAAAATTGAGTTGAAAAATATGCCCCCTGCTCCAGAAAAAATTGAATTTTCCACCGATTCCAAGTACTTATACGACATGGCCCATGCAATTTCTAGCGGCGTGGTTTCAGTGGATCTGGCAAACATCAAACCAGGGAAAATTGTACATTCTCGGTGGCTCACCAAGGCCGCTAGACTATTACGATTATATGTGACAACGGAAAATCCAGATGCAAATTTAAGAATACTGGTTGAATTTATAATTACATGTTATGTGCCAATGTACTTCAATATCAAGTATTACAGCTCTGTCGTGTACGGTAGTAGATTATTTTTCAAATTCATTAGTTGGTCAAGATTTCTAGAACCTCGTTTACGCAAAATTGTCAATAAAGTAATTACAGATAATTCATATTATGCGCATTCGGAAAATATCTTGTTATCAATGTTGTTTGATGATAGCAAAGAAAAGCGCGACTGTGCTATCAAGATAATTCTACGCTATCGAACCGATGTTGACGACCCAACGGGACTTAGAGCTTATAAAAAACCAGATATAAACTTTTATTGCACAAGTTACACGGAAATGATCAATATGAATGACATAAATGACGTATTTGAACCACCATTCACGCGAAGCATTCCATACGATACTTTGAAAGAATATTTAAATCAAGATGATCCACCGTTTAATGATCCAAAAATTCCATCACACATACAAGAAACAGAACGACACGTTCAATTGCTAGCTAGCGTTTCCAAACGAGTTATACCGGAAAATGTAGAGGCTGTTATGGCGACGACATTAGCGAGCCGTGCGAAATTGCCCAGACTTGAAAGCAAAAAAGACTTCAAACAGTAATTTTTTATTTTTTCTTTTCTATTACTAAGTTAAATTAATTTTTTCATTTACATATGTTCTGACTAAATAAATTTCTAAGGAGAAAAAATAAATAAAATAATAAAAATAAATAAAATAAATAAAAAATAATAAAATAAAGTGCCAAAAATGGTGATTTTTTAAAATGTTTGTATGGGGAACCCCCCAGGGGAGTTCCAGGGGGTGTGCCATTGGCATGGGTGGATCGGCCCTCCAAAGTTAGTGGGGGTCGGTCATACATTTGGACTCGATTGGGGCACTCTAAATGGGTCAAAGTGTGATTTTTCAAAACTTGACCCTACGGGACAAAAGTCAACAGTTGGGGGTAGAATTCGTTTTAGAGGTATGGTTCCTTCGGCAAAGTTTCTTATTTTGATACCTAGAATACGATTTTCCCTGAGCCATGGGCGATTTTTTTGCCTCCCCACAAATCGACCCGGCCTAATGTACACCGATAAAATTTCTCAGTTGCTTAGTTAAAGAATTTCTCAGTTAAAACAGAAAAATTTTAAATTAACTGAAGTAATCGTTATCAACTAACATTTCAATTAGAAATAAATGTATATATAAATTTAAATATGTCAAATATTAAAAAAAAAATACAAAAAAATTTAAACAAAATTTCATTCTTAATTTTCTTGATTTTGGTAATAAAAGAGCACAAAGGCACAATAAGAACAATCGCTTAGTGAAACCCCGTGAAATTGGGACACGCCGTGTAAAAATACGTCGGGAATAAAAAATATCTAAAGATAAGTTTGATTTTTATTTAAAGAAAAATTTTTAATATTTTACTTTTTAGAGGAAAGGAAGAAATATAAAGATAAAAAGGAGTTGCACTTAACACAATCGAAGACGTATTAACAGAAGCCGTACTATTGTACAATAATTATAACTTGAGTGGCTGCTCGTACAAAATATAATTAAGAAGCAAGGAGGATTTTTCTCAAATGTATTATTGTCATATTATTTTGTTACTAAAATGTTATTAAAAAGTTAAATCTGTTTTGGAAAACTCTTTTAATTGGTAAAAATTGCAGTAAATTTCGATATTTTTTTTAAATACTTGGTTACTAATTACTAGGGCAAGGAATTTTATGCACTTAAAAATGGAAAATATGCGCCTAAAATATGCGGCTAAAATAGAAAAATATGCATTAAAAATATAAGAAATATGCATTTAAAACTTAAATGTCATTTAAAACTTAAAAATAAAATTAAGTTAGTTATTTTGCAAACAGACACAGAACTCGAAGATTCTCCATAGGTCAATAAGGTTTTTAAGAATATTCATTTTGATTGTATCAAAATATAAAAATTTGAATTTTTTATATTTTTTTACAAAATAAAAAATGCTCCTAAAAATTAAAAATATCCACAAATTACATTAAAAAGCACAAAATATGCATTAAAAAGGCACCAAATATGCATTTAAAGTCAAAATATGCAAAAATATTCATTTATGACCATATATGTAAAAATATGCAACTACAAATCGATGCCATTTTGTTCTAAATTTGATGAATCGGATAAATATTTAGTCCATATTAGTTTTGGACTATCGACAAAAAACATGCATTTGAATGAAATTCCTTGCCCTACTAATTACTATATGGAAAACTTTTTAAATTTCAACTAAAATATCGTTCTTATTAACTAAATTCGAAGTGATATAATTTTCAACTGACAATTTAGTTATCTACAATTAATTTTTTCAACTGATACTCAGTAAGGGGTATTTCACCTGAGAATCAGTTAAAAATTTAGTAAACAGTAACTGAGAAATTTTTTCGGTGTAGCAATTTTCGTTTTTCGAAAAATGCGAAATTGAGCGAAAGCGAACCACAACTTAAATATATATTATTCAAACTTATAAGCTTTGCTACTTATACCAAATATATTCTTTTTACCAAATTTCAGAAAAATCCGTCCATTAGTTTTCAAAATAAGGCGATGTCCTTTAAAAGTATCCTTAAAAGTCCTTGGACCAAATTAAGGAATCTTTTGAATACCTTAAGCTTCAATCTTGCTTTGCGGTCATTATCAATTATTTTAGTCAATTTAAATATGTTTTTAAAATTTTTGAAAATTTGGTTTGTTTAAAATATTTATTATTCGAAATTTTACGAAATTTTATTTTTGACACTTTCTCGCTTCCAGACCGTGCACTGCATACAAAAAAATTCTTCACTGAAAATTTTATAAATTTAGTTTTCTATTGAAAAAGCTTAATTTCTTATTATAAAATACTCATTTGGCGCATTTGTGGTCAATTTAATATACCCCGCCTGGAGGGGGGCTTGCCGGTTAGAGGGTTAAACGTTCCAACCGCGAATTAATATTTAGTTAATATATTTCATTTTAAAATTAAGACGGCCTTCCATATAAATTTGTTACCTAAATAGTAATTCGCGATTTAAGCTGTTAAACGAGTTGATCTAGAAAAAGTGTAAGTCATGCATATTTTATATTTAGCCTCCTTTCAGAATATATTAAATAGATTTTAACATATTTTCCACTTTTGGTCGCATTTTTTTATTTGTTAAAAAATTCAAATATTAATTTTTATTTATAATTTTTATATTTTGATTCAAACAAAATATTATTTTTTTTCGTTATTTTGAAAATTTAATTTTATTTTTAGCAAATCTTGTTGGCCAACTGAAAACCTTAGAATCCCTTAGCTTACATATTTTTGTATGTTTTGAAGTGCCTTACTTTGCAGAAAAAAGTTGTTTAAGTGCATATTTATTTACGTTGTTAATGCATATTTGTCTTTTTTAGTTGCATTTTATAGGCATATATTTTCGATCTTTAAGTGCATGAAATTCCTTACCCTAGTATTAACAATAGTGTGCCATCATAGATCAGCTGAATTTTTTTTATTAAAGCAATTATTATGATCATCAGGGAAGCGACTTTCATGCCCTTAAAAATCGAAAATATGCGCTTAAAATATGCAGTAAAATATCCCCTTAAATATGCACTTAAATGGAAATATGCACTAAAAACCCAAAAATATGCACTTAAAATCCCAAAAATAAAAGTTTAAAACCAAAAAAATGCACTTTAGATTTATCGATTTTTAAAAATCATATTTATTATTCGAGCGTTTGGTTAAAAATTAAATCCAATATAAATGTCTAAGTAGATACCAACTTGATATTTTCCTTCTAGTTAAGTGCTGCGTTAAGGTTTTTAAATTCTTCTGTTTCTTTATTTTTCATTAAATCTTACTCTTAGTTAAAAAAATAAAATTAAGAAATTATGCAATTTAATGCATAATATGCAAAAATATGCAATAAAAATCATAAAATATGCACTGAAGAGTAAAATATGTAAAAATATGCTTTTATAACAAAATATGCAAAAATATGCAACAACAAATCGATGCCATTTTGTTGCAAATTCTTTGATTCCCAAAAGTATTTGGTTAAAATCATTCTGGATTAATAACTACAAACCTGCATTTGCATGAAAGTCGCTGATGATCATGTATAGTTGCCGCTTACAAGGAAGGTATCTCATGTGATGATCTCCGATATTGATGAAATCCGGATATGGGCAATTCCATGAAAAACTAGGAAAAAAATTTTTAACTTACTATGTGAGTAGTTCGATATTTAGTAACAGATAAGAAAACAGTCGAACTGCACGGTTTTTAAACCTTTTTACACTGTAATATTTATTAGTAAGATCTGTCAAGAAATCATGTAGGATCGTAGAATATTACAGTGTGAATGGAACTCATATGATTCTGAAAAAAACGAACGATAATTTAGGCATACGGATGGTTTTTACAATTTTTTGAAATGTTTCAAAAAAATCGTAAATCTTATGGTACAGGGATGGTACTTTTATGCGTCGTTTATACATACGTGTTTAACTCGATTTTACGTGTTTAAGCGTTAAACATATTTAAGTGAGATGTTTTACAGTACATTTTTCTGACCTTAAACACGCTAAATTATCGTGTTTAATTTCTAAACACGTTGTGAAACACGATAAAATTGATATCAATTGGCGTTGAATGACAAGTTTTAAGCAGAAGAAGACACAACAAGAAAAATTAAAATTGAATAAAATAAACTAAATTTTAATAAAAACCAGTTAAAATGTGTTTTTTTTCATATTAAATCGATAGATGAACAAAACAATTAAATAAATTTTGTTCCCGGTGAACGAGAAATCCAAAAACGGCCATGAATTGGTCCCTTAACTAGAAATTGAAAAAATCTTGTTTCCGACTGGGGCGGAAAATGTTATTTCACTTTTTATAGCAATTATAATGTTGGATAAAGCCAAAAATTATTGATTATTGCCTCCGGCCGAAGAAAAAATAACTTCGGTAAATTTTGTTAAATTTTTGTTTTTTTTACAATTGCTAAGGAACAGCTGTTAATTTTTATGTGTGAACTGATATGTTTAACTTTTACATAAACGTGTTTAAGAATCGTGAACGCAATATTTTATTAATAAACAGAAAGAGAGAAAAACAAAAAAAGAATTTAGCTGTGTTTTGGCTTTTTGTTTTATCGATAACTACAATATTTTCATAATATTTAGCATGTTATAGTGTGAACAAATAATGTACTTTTCTCTAAGATTTTGAGGATACGTGTGAAATTTCATTATATTTTTATACCCCAAAACCGTACTACAAAATATTACAATGTATAAACACCTTTCGAAGGTGACGTGACAAAAGTATAAGTTAGTTTTTTCTTTTTTTACAAAATCTGGGCTTTGCGCCGCACTTTTTTGAGAAAACGCTTTTTTAATATGTTTTCACAACTATATAGATTTTTTAATGCTTAATACAAACCAACTAAAATTTTTTGGAAAATTTCAAAAGAATCCCACAATTCCTAAAAAACTTCTGAAAATGCTCAAAATTGAGTTTTTTCAGGGTTGGCAGGCAATACCGCTAAAATACCGTTATCGATTCAAAACCCTTTCAACTGACTACCGTTACCCCTAACATACCGTTACCGAAATACCGTTATCCTTAAAACACCGTTACCGAAACATCTAAAATACCGTTATCCTCAAAATACCGATACCGAAATATGTAAATGAAATATCGATACCCCTAAAATACCGTTACCGAATTAATTGAAATACCGTTACCCCTAAAATACCCTTACCGTTATTTTTAATTTTGTGTTTTTGGTAATTGCACGTGGTTATTGAGTATTTTTTGTACTTTAAGTTGGTAAATTGGTTTTGTTTTTAATCTCGTGTGTTTTTTGTAAAAAAAATTGCGGGATGCATCGGAATAGCTAACTACCGTTATCATTAAAATACCGATAACGGAATAAACGAAATAGCATTATCCTTTAAATACCGTTATCGAAATAGTCTTAACCCTTTCGACCCCAACTTTAAATGGCTGGGAATTTTCCGACCAAACTTCTTGTAAATGTAGATCTATGCCAAAGAGATATTTTTTTATTACTTTTATGGTTTCGCAGCATCCCTTAGCGGAGATATTTGGAATTAAAGTTCAAAAATTAATATGCTGCCGAACGGGTTAAGAATTTTTAAAAATTTTAATTTTATTTTTTTTCTATTACTAAACTCTACATAAAATTTTTTGATTTTTTGAATTTTATTCATCACATAATTTTTGAGACTAATTTAAACAAAAAATTTATTTTTCCTTAAATTTTGCTGTAAGAAAAAATGGGTGTTGAGACTATGAAAAATAGCTCGCAAATTAACACTATTAAAGACTGCTGAAATTTTACATAGGTATTCTAGAACTTCAATGCTACTTAGTAAAGAAATTTGTTAGAAAAAAAAATAAATATAACGAAGTTGCTTTTAGGCATCTTTGGGGTCGAAAGGGTTAAATAGCGTTACCTTTACCGATAACCGCATCGTTTCGGTTACCATCCATGGTTTTTTTAGTAATGGCTCTTCGTGTGTTATACGCGGATTTTCGATAATTCTGCTTATCCACAGAGATGGAAATGGACTTCGTCGCTCATGATGATTTTCGATGAAAAGTTGTTCTTCCTCGTGGTCGAGATTCAGGATGGCTTGAGCGTCGGTTACACGCGCTTGGCGGTCAACGGTATTTGGTATCTGTTACTTTACAAATGTCAAAACTAAGGTGACCATATGTCATCTTCTTTGGAGGACAATCATCTATTTTCTCTCGCTTTCTTCTATAAAATTTGTGTCCTCTTTCTGCCATATTTTTCATAATCGGTCATCTTTTGTCATCTTTATTTTTAAAAGCATGACTAATATTTTTTATTATTGATCTTATAATATGAACAGTACAAGCACGGCACAAGGAACGTTTCCTTTAAAAATTACAACAAATTTTTTTTCACTCCGGTGCGAGCACCGGTTTTTTCTATCAAATCGTATTAAAAATATCGTGCCGTGCTAGTTCTGTTCATACTCTTACTTAACTTTCGCTTTTGAAAATAAATTTTAGCACATATTTTCTTTTCGTAAGGGGGGGCGGGAGGGCATACACCATACTTCATGCTGTACAATTTGTTGGATGAAAATTCGATTTTGATCGTGTATGGGCTTGTTGGACGACATGCGGTATCGTGTATGGGCTCATGTAAGCTTTATAAGTACAGTACCGGTGTTCTGTAACTATGTGAGAAGTTTGTCACATAAAAATTGCAACTCTGCCATATTTAAAACAGTGTGAGTATCATAATGTCAAATTTAGCCAGAGGTATGTTAAAAAAATGTACTTATATTCAGTTTGAAATTTTGTGACTCATCCTGTTTTAAATATCGTAGAGTTGCAATTTTTATGTGAGTAACTTCTCATATAGTTACAGAATACCGGTACAGGGTTGATATGTTGCAAACATTTAGTTCTTTTATCCTATTTTTTAAGTTTCGTTATTTTTTTATATAACTTTATATATATCGTCGGCTTGCCTGCAAGTAGTGCTATGTGTTTTTTAACAAATTTTCAGTAGAGCAAAAAAACTAATTTATATTATCCTTTTAAGATATTTTATTGACATTACTAAATCTGAAATGAAACCTATTCCAGTCAGAGAGTTCTGTATCGATCGACAAAAATGGTAGTCCGACGGGGCAAAGTCTCGACTATAAGACGGGTGAGGCAAAACTTCCCAATCAATATTTTCTAAATAGTTTTTAACCGGCCTTGCAACATCATCGTTGTTATCATGGAATATTACGGCTTCATGTTTCAATTTTTCATCGCCAGTAATGATTCGATGCAAAAATGGCTTTTTTTATGGCGTTCAAGCAGCATTTCGGACATGCAAAATCGTCTTTCAACGTGTCGCGGCTTCAGCTCGTGTGGTATCCAATTCCCTTGGTTTTGGATGAATCCTGCTGCTAGCAAACGTTTTGAAATTGCTGCTCGAGTGACTTCTATATTTTTTACACCATTTCGTTCAGTGACTAAGTGAAAATAACTGACAGATGTATATCCTCCAAAATGCTATATAAAATATTAAAGACACAAACCATGGGTAAAAGATACGCCAACTGTTGTGAATCCCGCATTTTTAAGATATGCACCACAATACGGTAAACCCAATTAACATTAATGGTACAATATGAAAACTGAAACTGATTAACATTTTATTTAAAAAATAAAATCAATAAGAAAATTAAAATTAGTGGCAAAGATTGTCCCACTTCAAAATGCAACAGACAGCGCATGTTTTACACATGGTTAGTGTCTTTAATAACTTATACGGCATTTTGGAGGGTAAACATCTGTCATTTATTGTCCCTAAGTTAAATTATACGCCAAATATTTTAGCCATACGTGTACCGAATTAGATTTCATCACCTTAACAGATTTCTTAAAAGGGCCGAGTTGCCGTTTTTTAGGATTAATCATCTTTTAAAAATATTACGGTTTAAGTCAAATGACACCATAAAAAAAATTGTTTACAAACGCGTAATTGTTACCATTAGCAGCTGGAAAAAAGCATTCATAGCGATATTCCTTTTTTTATATATTTTGTGGGTGGTCGTCGACGGCCACCAATTTTTTATAACCAAAAAAATGTTAATTGTAAGTACAAATGATTTTTTTGTTTGCTTAAACCTTAGAACTGTTATGTTTTGGCGGTGTTTGCTCAAATGAAGGCATGGTAACAGATTTTAAGTGAACAAACGGTCGTGAAAACTGTAATAACTTATTAAATAAACAAAAATTATTATATATAACTTAACACATAACACTTTTTGCAGGAATATTTTGTATATCAGTTACACATAGCACTTTTTGCTATCTTCTAAACCCATTAAGATATCGCAAAACCGCTTGGTACATATATGTATGACCAATAGAGCTTCTCAATGGTACAATAAAAAAAACTATCAAAATAACACATGACACTGCTTGCAGGCTAGCCGAAGATATCTACATATGTGAATGTAAATTTTTCTGTAAAAAATGTTGAATTCAAATAAATTTTTTACTTTTTTTCCTAATGTCATCTTTTTTCTTTTTCAAAATCTGGTCGCCTTACAAAACAGAACTGACATCTACCGCCATTTACAAAAATTATAGCATCTTCCGATAGGGTGATGACTTTTGCGCCACCTTGTACTTTTTTATCAATACAGGTGCTTTCAGAATGATGAGTGAGTCTACTCTGCAGCGCAGATTAAAATGTTAGCTGTTCACAATGCAGAGTAGAGTTACTTCAAAAAATATTTAACACTTAAATACTTACATTTTGTTTCGCGAATTTCTAGGCTTTATTTCCACTGCCTAAATTTGAAAATAATTTTTTATTTATTTATTAAATCCCAAACACAAATTATTTTGTGTTGGTTTTACGTTTTTTAATATTTTTGTTTTTAATTTGTTGACAATTAGAGATGTGAGCTTATTAGTGATGTTTTTTTAAGGTATATTTGTCATGTTAGATAATTAACAGATCAATGTTAACTCTAGAGTGCAATTAAAAAAGTTAGCAAAATACAAAAATGTATTAGTAAGAAAGAGAAAAGAACTAAATGTGCTACAGATTGGAGTACTCCATCATTGTAAACGCACCTTACAAGTCGAAAGGGAATTTGGACGGCTTTTAATTTTTCGGTCACGGTGGACCTTTCTGTGGAATCGCCCATATGTTGCAAAGAATTCTATGGTTCGGGTGTCTAATATTGACCAACTCGAGGATTTACGGGGTTTAAAGTGGGATACAAAATTACTCCTTTTTTCTATTTTTTTGTTTGTCACTTCTTTGAAAGGAACTATATATAAATGCTATATTTTCGAATGGGTATTTTCAAGGGCTTATCGCAGCTAGAATGTTTTTATTTAAGGGAACATTATATGGGCATATGGTGAGTGTCAAAAGAAAGTGTACACGTTGGTTTATTATATTTATAGCAGGGTTGGAAGCTAATACCGCTAAAATATCGTTATCGATTCAAAACTTTTTAAACTGACTACCGTTAACCTTAAAATACCGTTACCTAAAAAATCGAAATACCGTTATCCTTAAAATACCGCTACCAAAATAAATGAAATACCGCTATCCTTAAAATACCGATACCGAAATAAATAAAATAACGATACCGATTTTTTTGTCGGCTTTTAATTTTTCGGTCATGGTGGACCTTTCTGTGGAAATCCCCATATCCTAATTATTTTTAACCTACAACATAAATCCATGTTGATAGTAAACAATTAGCCATTTAAATTAAATTTTTCACTGTATCTAGTGTGTTAAGATGAATCAAGGTATGTAGGTACACTTAAAATAATGCCTCAGTAGAAAACTCTGTCAAACGGGTTTCAAATCGATTTGACTAATTTTTACCAAATCTTTAGTTAGAACACTGATTTAAACAAAGATTTTAGTTATCTTCATTCAATACTATACTAAAAATCCTCAGTACTTTAACTAATTTTGAGTGTAAATTTTCAAAACTATTTCTAACTAATTTTTAAGTCGGTGTACAAAATTTGATCAAAATATCTTAATATTTGCGACCTGTAGAGGGCGCACAAGAATTCATGGACAGACAGAAGGACGGACGGACATTAAATCGAAATAAAAAGTGATTCTGAGCCGATCGGTATACTATAAGCTGGGTCTGGGTTCAATATTTTTTTGTGTTATAAACATCAGCACAAACTTATTATACCCTACCCACGTAGTAGTGTAGGGTATAAATACATTATTTTTTTATGTTTCTGTTATTAGCCGGTAGAAGACGCCATCAGTATCCGAAGTTTTAAACATGGCGCTATTTCTTTCCCTCCCGATTTTTTAAAATGGCCCATATCTCGAAAACTGAGAGGGATGGAACAAAATTGACAAAAATTTCGAATGACCCTAAGATAATAAAATTTTTACAAGTAAATTAATTTTTTTTTAAATTTTATTTATTTAAGTCTATGTATACAATATTATCCTTACAGACTAGTAATGTATATTTAGAAATATAAATAAGTTACAGTAAATTATTTAATAGAGCTTTAAACTGAGAATGGGAAATGCTTATATCTAAATGATTACAATAAACAAGTAAAAAAAATAATATGATGCCATATGTAATGATATCTTATTTAATATAATTGGAGATATACTATGATCCGAAAAATGGTGGATAAAATTATACCGAATAAGATCTAAATATATTGAATCATATAGAATCGTATCCAGATTTTGACCCGATATAATTATATCTAATTTGATGTAGAAAGACATAATTATATAACGCTTTATATTTCAGGTTCAAAACAAAAACTATTAAGAAGTACTAAAAAAATAACACCCCTAAGTTAAGAATTCAAAATTTAAATAAAACATTCTTTAAAAGAAGTTGCACATAATTGTAACCAAGCATTTTAGGCCTTCTCATATAAACCCGTAAACTGTGTAAACCTGGTATGTATATGAGTTTAATGTCAAATTCGATAAATAAAAAATATATCTTGTATTTATACACGGTTTACAAGGAATTTACGAGTTATAATGAGTACGTCTTTTATATTTTAAAATCATACATAAATATATCTCAAAAAAACATAGAATTTTTTTACATTGCGCTATACTTCAACATATCTAAAACAACTTAGAGAAAAATTTAACATTGAGCTATATAAAACTTTATATGTTTTCCGATAAAGCCATTTTTAATTATATATGACGCTGTATTAAAATTGTCATATGTAGCATATGTAACTACATATGGTACATATTAATATATATGGGGAAATATATATTTATACTGATCTATATATGACATCACATAAGAAATTTTTGAAAAACTGAAAGCTATACATAATTTTATCCGCAAAGATATAGTGTCGCACGTAGCTATATATAAACATAGTAGTCCATATTAAATTATATAATTTCCTATATAACTATTTTTACTCGGGTACTTATTAAATAATCGCATAGCTTTAGTAAGCGGTTCATTTATTGCATATTCAGTGCTATATATATCAATATGAAAAAACTTATCGATATTTCTTAATGGCCTTGTAATTAATTCTAATAATTTTGGGGAATCAATTACACCACAAATAATAGCGTGTAGAAAAACTAATGGGAATATATTCCTTCGAACTTCTAGAGTTTTTATATAAAGAAAGAAACATTTATCCTTATAGTTAGGGATACAAAAGGTAGGAGCAGAGACTGCTTGAATAGCATTTCGTCACCTAAAATGCAAAAGGGCGTAACAACAAAAAAATGTAAGCCGATTTTCTGATTGATTTTGATGCACTAGACTAAATTACATTTCCCTACAAAATTTTAAACTTATATGGAGAAATAAGTCTATAGTCGTGTTTTAAACAAGGGAAGAAAATATAGAGTATCTTTAATTCTACAGCGTTTTTTTTTGGTTCTCGTGTAAAAAATAAAAAGTGTTGTTACGCCCTTTTGCATTTTAGGTGACGATTTGTAGATTTAAAAAATGGTATTGCGAACATTGTCAATTTTACTTGAATTTTCTCAATACGATTTATGTGAATTGCAGCGGGGGACTCCATATAAAAGAAGCATATTCTGATTTTGGCCTTACCAAAGAAGTAAATAAAACTTTTCTTGTAAAATAATTTTTATTGTCATTTTTAGTTTCTGCCAATTTACTTCCACTTAGATGTGTCGCTCATGAACGAACTATTTCATTTGAACGGTTCAGTTAATTGAACGATATGACAGCATTCACTATTATTCTTTCTGTTCGTTCAATCGTCCATTTCGTTCTTTTTTTATTCATAGAAAATTTGTATCCTTTTTCAATTATTTTTTTTTAAAGAATTAATTGATTTTCTTAATATTTTCAAATTTTTATTAAAGTTGTAATTTTCTGATATTGTCAGTCTATGTATACCCTACTAAAAAAATTATATGACTTTTAATGTTATATATAATTACATCCGAAAAATGAGAACATCTAATTGTATCAAATTAGATCATATTATGATCATATTAGATCTAATTTGACACACTTAGATCTAATTTTATGGAATAAGATATGGTTCGATAGAATTTTATCCGGATTTTGTCCTCATTCAAATGTATCAAATATAATATAATCATATCCAACTAGATACAATGGTATATAATTCGATACAATTATACATAATTATATGAGGCATATGTAACTACATATATGCCTATATATAATTGGATATTGTAATATGTTGCACTATATATTGTGCAATATATAACAAGATATAGTTATATATTTAGGATATAATTTCGTAAAATTTTATATAATTATATCTTGGTATATATGTTCCAATATAAAATTATACAAAATTTTATATGATAATATATGACTATATCAAAACTTTTTTACTTGGGTATACAATAAACTGAGTTAGTTGTTTCTGAAGTTTTTCCGTTGAGTTGTTTTTAAAAATAATAACAGTTGTTCGTAGAAGAAAAATAATTTTTAACTTTTTTCACAAGTTATTTAAAAATTTAACTACCCGAGTAAAAAAAATAATAATATGATGTCATATGTAATGATATCTTATTTAATATAATTGCAGATATATTATGATCCGAAAAATGGTGGATAAAATTATATCGGGTAAGATCTAAATATATTTAATCATATAGGATCTTATCCGGATTTTGACCCGATATATTTATATCTAATTTGATGTAGAAAGACATAATTATATAACGCTTCATATTTCAGGATCAAAACAAAAATTTAAGTATTTAGAAGAAGTTGTACATAATTGTAACCAAGCATTTAAGCCTTCTCATATAAACTTGTATTCTACCCGTAAATTGTGTAAACATGAGTTTAATGTCAAATTCCATACATAAAAATATGGCTTGTATTTATACAAGGTTTACAAGGAATTTAGGAGTTATAATGAGTACGCCTTTTATATTTTGAAATCATACATGAATATATGTAAAACGAGTAAAAAGGTTAAAGTCGGGCATGCCGACTATACAATACCCTACACCAGTCTGGTGTATTGTTTGGATCCGAAATTCGAATGGGTTAAAATGGGGCTTATGTCAAAATTTTCTATAATGTGAGTCAGCGCACCAAATTTCATTAAAATATCTTAATATTTGCGACCTGCAGTTTGTAACCAAGCCAATTTTGGGGGGACCCTTATATGGGCACTAGTTCTAAACATGGACCGATGTTCACCAAAATCAATAGGCTTCGTCCTTGGGCCAACATAGGTCTATGTACCAAATTTCATCAAAATAGCTTAATATTTGCGACCTGCAGCGTATAAACAGTATAATTTTGGTAGGACCCTTATATGGGCATTAGGTCTAAACATAGACCGATGTTCACCAAAATCAATAGGCTGCGTTATTGGGCCAATATAGGTCTGTGTATCAAATTTCATCATAATATCTTAATATTTGCGACCTGCAGCGTATAAACATTATAATTTTGGTAGGACCCTTATATGGGCACTAGGTCTAAACATGGCCCGATGTTCACCAAAATCAATAGGCTGCGTTATTGGCCCAATGTAGGTCTGTGTACCAAATTTCATCAAAATATCTTAATATTTACGACCTGCAGCGTATAAACAGTATAATTTTGATAGGACCCTTATATGGGCACTAGGTCTAAACATGGACCGATGTTCACCAAAATCAATAGGCTGCATTATTGGGCCAATATAGGTCTGTGTACCAAATTTCATCATAATAGCTTAATATTTACGACCTGCAGCATATAAACAGTATAATTTTGGTAGGACCCTTATATGGGCACTAGGGCTAAACATGGACCGATGTTCACCAAAATCAATAGGCTGCGTTATTCGGCCAATATAGGTCTATGTACCAAATTTCGTCAAAATATCTTAATATTTACGACCTGCAGCGTATAAACAGTATAATTTTGGTAGGACCCTTATATGGGCACTAGGTCTAAACATGGACCGATGTTCACCAAAATCAATAGGCTGCATTATTGGGCCAATATAGGTCTGTGTACCAAATTTCATCAAAATATCTTAATATTTACGACCTGCAGCATATAAACAGTATAATTTTGGTAGGACCCTTATATGGGCACTAGGTCTAAACATGGACCGATGTTCAAAAAAATCAAACTTGTTCGTCCTTGGGCCAACATAGGTCTGCGTACCAAATTTCATCAAAATATCTTAATAGTTGCGACCTGTAGAGTGCGCACAAGATTGCATGGACAGACAGACGGACGGACGGACAGACGGACATCGTTAAATCGAAATAAAAAAAAATTCTGAACCGATCGGTATACTATAAGGTGGGTCTACGACCAATATTTTTTGGTGTTACAAACATCAGCACAAACTTATAATACCCTGACCACATAGTGGTGTAGGGTATAAAAACATAAGATTTTTTTTACATTGCGCTATACTTAAACATATATAAAACAACTTAGAAAAAAATTTAACATTGAGCTATATAAAACTTTATATGTTTTCCGATAAAACTATTTTTAATTATATATGACGCTGTATTAAAATTGCCATAGCATATTTAACTAGATGTGGTACATATTAATATATATGGGGACATATATATTTATACTGATCTATATATGACATCATATAAAAATTTTTTGAAAAATTCAAAGCTATACATAATTATATCCGCAAAGATATAGTGTCACACTGGACTATATATAAACATATTAATCCATATTAAGTTATATAATTTCCTATATAACTATTTTTACTCGGGTAAGTAAAAATACGGATGTTTTGTAACAGTCAAATTTTCTAGTTAATTTTTATTGTTTTAAAATAAAACTAAAAAAATGAACCAAAAAAAGGTATTTTGTAGTAAAAGTTGTTTGAAATAAAAAAAACATTAATACAGTTATACAATTTGTTTTTGTTTTTAAATTTTTTACTAAAATTAAATAAAAATTTAGTTCTTCGCACCATTTTGCTTGTTATTTTTATAGTGAAAATAAATTAACTTTAAGTTGATTTTACAGTCTCTGATAGTCAATTATTGATGGTCAAAAAGTCAATTATTGATGGTCAAAAACAAATAAAAAAATTGTTAAATTAAATGAAAATGTGAGTAGACCGGTTTTTAACTGAATTTTATTCATTTTAAATTGTATTTTTAGTTAATTTTACCTTCAAAATAATTTGTGTATACTATTTTCACTTTACTCATCTTTACAGCAAATTTTAAAAAAGTACGTTTTATGTTCTCTAACGATTTCAATTTTTTTTGTAATTTTTACAGAGTTTTTTATTAGATTGTAGCAACGAGCATAGAATCTCAAGAGTGTGCGTGTATCTCTATCTCTAGCTGGCTTTATCCGACATCTGAAGAAGTTTTAATAGCACGTAAGAGTTTAACTTTTATGGTTAAGTTTCAATAAATATTAAAAGTTGCTTCATAAAATATAAAAAATATGAAAAAAATATAATAAAAAAACTAAAGCCCTTAGTTGCAATTTAACTTCTTCAAATGTCAGTCAAAGCCAGTGAGAGAGAGAGTGTTTAAAGTAGGTGAGCGATTTGGATAGAACCTGATAGCAGTCATGAAATCAGTTGTTTTACAGTTCACTGTTTTACCCACAGCGAGTTCGATCTGTATCCAACTGTGTAATTAATATTGATAATTCAAAAACTTTTGGCAACCCTCATAATGATCTGTAAATCAATAAGGGTGTTCAGTGATTGATGCATATGATCTTGCGAAAGTGCAAATTCAAAATATTGTAGTTTTTGTTTGGAATCCAGCAATAAAATACACAGAATTGCAATTGTCAAATCATTGCTTTTGCGCAATACTTAAACAGTATAGTTTTTTTTGCTACGTGTATTGCGTCCCATAAAAAGTGGACGCCAGATGAAATAAAAATTGTTCTGGATTATTTGGAGGAGGCAGAAAACATAGAGGTGAATTTTTAAGAGAAGTCTGTTATTTTTCATAAGCATTTTAAAACAATTTCACAAAATAATCAAACACCTTTTTGTTAATTTTCACGACGCATCTAGCATTGCAAAGTTGCTTAAAATACCGCTCACTGTCAATGACAAAATTATTGCAATAACAAACAGTTGCAACCTAAAACGCACCAAACACTGAATACCGCTTATATATTATTCCTGTTAGTATTGATTTCGTGTGCACGTTGTTCATGATGAATTAAAATAATACAATGTTACATAGGTTTACATCTAGATAATACTCCCATATGTAGATTTATCTAAACACCTGTAGGAGGAGTTTATGTAATATTATACACAGGTAGATAAACACATAAAGACAATAGTTAGTTTTTGTTTGCAACTAAAACAAGGTAGAACAGAATTTTCGTTTGGGAGCAAATGGAGTTTTAATAGAAGTTAGTTAATTCAATAATTTGTGCTTACAACGAAGCAACGCTGATGGGTTTCCTTCGATTGCAATGAAATGCGGATTTATGATAGAGGAGAAGAAAATAAGAGACCACATCGCAAGTTTGAAGGTTAAAGCGTCGAAATGTATATTGGTATGGGATTATATCTGCAATTTACAAAATTCAGATTTATTTCAATACTACCTATGCATTTCGTAGGGCTGCCATTTATTTGAAATATCTAAAATAATGCTGAAATCATAAAAAAAGTTTGGATACAAAATGTCAGTGCGTTCAGATGGGCTTGCGTTAAAATTTGTCTATAAATTGGTAAAAAAAATTAGAAAATCTGTAATGTTGTATTTACATCTGCACCCAAACCCCGAGTTTCGACTAAAATTAAGATTTCAGTAAAAATCTCATGTGAAATCCCGAGATTCCACATACAAAAGAAATCCCCTAAATTTGCGAGATTTCTAATAAACCTCATGAAAATCTCACAAATGTGGAGACTTTTATAGAATACAACACTTCATTTCGCTTAAATTTTTGCATAAAAAGGTGGCAACGATGGTCAACAGCCCTACGGGGAAAGGGACCGGTCCCAGATGACACGCAGGATAGGTCCCAAAGGGGCGGAGACCGGTCGCTGATCGGTCTTTTTGTTTGAAAGAGACATATCACTTTAACATGGCGTTGTCATTGGAAATGACCAATTGCCACAGTTTAGACACATTGTGGCAGTAAGGTGGTGTGTATAAAAATAGCTTTTCAATAAACTAATAAAAAATTAAGAATTAAAAATAATCTACTTGGCGTTGAAGTAGGGCTCGATAACACAACCTTCTGCTTGTAAGGCAAACGCTCTACCGTCTGAGCTAACGTTGCTTATGCGTGATGGCTGGCTGATGGTTAAGTTATATGTTTTTCGTTTCTGTTCAAATAAAAAAGAGAAAGAAAAAACAAACACACACAGCAAATAAAAAAACATGGAAAAGAAAAAAATAGAAAATAAAAAAACATCAACACACACACAAATATGGTGGAAGTGTCTTGAATATGCCCCCGATTGACGGGTCATGGGATAGGTCCCTTAATGGCAGTTGACTTGTTTTTTGCGTTGGCCATAATTAAATTAAAAAAATCAATTAAAAATTAGAAAACTACCTCAAAACCTCTGATAATATAAATAAAAATTTAAAAATTCCCCTTAAGTTACAAAGAAAAGTTAAATGAAATACCAATTGTTAAAACTAAAACAGCTTTAACATTAAAAAAAACGTTGAAAATACAAAACTTAAAATTTCTTAGCAAAACATTATAGAAATTTAAAATAAGAGCTAAAATAAGCAAATCGTGAAAAAATAAAGTTAAAAATAAATAAAAGAGTAAAATAAATAAAAAATATTTTTAAAAATATGCCGCGAATTTTGTTATTATTTAGGTATCGGTCAAGTTTTTATAAAAGCAACAGTGAAAATAACGGATCAGAAAATACTTAGAAAATTAATTCATTTTCTGTTGTTCATATTTGTACTAATTTAGTAATATGCCTTCGGTTGACCGGTCACGGGATAGGTCCTTGGAGGGCAATTGTCTCCTCATTCCCCGTAGGGAGCTGTCTAAAAAAGTAAACTAAAAATAACACAAAATAACGAAATAAAAATATTATTATAAATACATATAATGAAAATGAAAATGTACTAATGATTACACTATGCGACAGTCAAAATCGGGATGGGATGAAACCAACGGGAAATGTTATATCGGTCAAAAGCAAGTTATACGTGTCCCGGCGTTTCGCTGGGTCACCCCTAGGATTCGAGATATATCTTTTTTTTGACATAACTCGAGAACCACTAGTCCGATTTTGCTCAAATAATTTAAAAAAAAATTAAAAATTACAATTCCTTTAATCTGTTCATATAACGTTTTTCTATATACTCAACAGTTTTGCCGGTAAAAATAAATGTTTGTTACCGCTACCATAAAAATCAATAACCTTTTGTTTATTACTTTTTTTTAATATTTTAGGCAAAAAATATTTTTTTCTTCATACATTTATTTTTACCGGCAAAACTGTTGAGTATATAGAAAAACGTCATATGAACAGATTAAGGGAATTGTAATTTTTAATTTTTTTAAAATTGTGTGAGCAAAATCGGACTAGTGGTTCTCGAGTTATGTCAAAAAAAGACCACCAAAGGTCAAATCGATATATCTCGATTCCTAGGGGTGACCCAGCCAAACGCCGGGACACGTATAACTTCTTTTTTACCGATATAACTTTCCCCGGTAGTTTGAACCCTTCCCAATCACTGACCCCTACCATTTGTCTCACAGTGTTATAAGAAATGTTGCGTGGTTCTAATTTTTGCTTCCCGCGAAGCATAACTATGAAGAAATTATTGCGAAGTGCATACCTTCCTTCCACCAAAATATTCGACAATCTGGCTTCTAGCTTGTCGTCCGTAGAAAAAAACAAATTTAATAACATATTTAGCGTTAGATCTTTAAATTGCACTCCGCCAATGAATAAAATGGTTTTTAGAAATATTTTTAATTTGAAGTTATTTTTGTATGGTACTTTGTACGGCAGTTGTCAAATCGAAATCTCGCTACTGTCATAAAGTGCAAATCTCGGGATTTGAAAACAGTTGTAAACGCAACTTAAAAAATTTTGGTTTCATCTAATATTCGGTGTATTTAAATGAAAATTACAAATATTGTCCATATGCGCGCTAGGTCCATAAACCGACTGATTTTATTATAAATCAATAGGATTTGTAATTGAGCCGATATGGCTCTGTGCTCCAAATTTCATTAAAATAACTTTATATCTGCGACTTGTAGCGTGCGAAGAAATATAAAAGGCAATTTCTGGCGGACCTTTAGGTATAAACTCGGACCGATTCTAATCAAAATCAATAGCCGTTTTCCTTGGGTCGATATAAGTCGGTGCACATTTCATCAAAATATCTTAATATTTGCGGCGTGCGTACAAACTAAGACTTATTTTTTGATGGCCCTTATATGGGCACTATGTCAAAACATGGACCAATTTAACCAAAAATCAAAACATTTGATCAAAATGTCTTAAAATTTGCCAACTGTAGCGTGTGCACAAGAATATATAGTTAGACAGACAGACGAACGGACGGACATTGCTAGATATACTCAAAAAATGATTGAAAAAATGGTACATAAGTTGATCAGCATAGCAAAAATTTAGACATGGTCATGTTTAATATACCGGTAGGTGCGTATCCAAAAAACTTTTCATTTGATACACAATTTGACTACATTTTCATTGAAATAAAACGAAAGTAAAAAAAAAGAAAATTGAATATTCTAATGTTAGTAATTTTTAAACTTTTTAAATCTTATTTAAATGTTATCTTTTATAACATGCAATTCAATCAGTAAATGCGTGTGGTCTGCTTAATCAAAGAACAAATGATCATTAATTTAATAGTATCATAAATGTTGTTTATTAAGGCTCCTCACAAACAAAATTGTTACTGTTATTAATCTTTCTTATTTTATTATGATTCCCAAATTCAAGTGATTATTGTTTGTGATCAGAACTGTTTTGAAAGATCCATTAAAATTAGTCATACCTATAAATAAAATTGTAAAGCAAACTCTAAATACAGCTACATATATTTTATGCAGAACTTGAGGCGGGTTATGGTATATGTAATTGAATTGTATTGTCATTGATTTCTCATAGTTAATATCAAATCACTTACTTACGACTTAAAAAGATATGATTAAAGTGTTAATCAAATTGTTAAACATTATCTGATTATCCCTTGATACTTGTGCACATGGAGTAATTTAAAAATTTAATTTTATAAGCCGGAACATTAAGCATGTGATGGTTTGTATTGCATGACAAATTAGTACGGGCAATTTACATAAAAGCACGCCTACATTTCTTCAAATTCAAAACTGTCAATATTATCTATAAGAGGGTTTCTAATTAAATGGCTTTCTAGGCATTTTGGATATCATTTGAACAAACGTTGATGTTCCAACTAGGAATACCGGGGTTTTCGGGATTTACAAATCCCGAAATCCCGCGATTGTTCTCGAAAAAATCCTTGGATTTCTGATTTAATTAAGGGCGGATTATGCGACCGTAAACGTAAATGTGATGTAACTGTACCGTGCCGTAGCTAAAAAGTACACTTATAGAAAACCGTAAACGACATTACTACTTAGCACCTATTTCGTGTGTTTTTTATTTTATTCTAAATTTTTCCGTTTATTTGTTTATTTGTATTCCTTATTTGTTGTTTGAATCAATTTTTTTTATTCATTTTATATTTTTTTCGACTAAAATCATTCAGCTGTTTCGATGATGGATAGAAAATTCTGATTTCAACAGAATGATCCGGCAAGTACGTTTACATTTACGCGTTAGTAACCATTTGTATACATTTCTTTTTGTGGTTTCGAAACAGCTGATTCGTTACAGTTACGTTTACGGTTGGGTATCTCACCCTTTATTTGTCACATTTTATCACTTTTTTATATTTGTTTTTCGTTTTTTTTCGCTCAATTTATTTGGCCACATTTTTTATAAATAGGTTTTCTTATGCATTTTTCTCTTTGCCCGAGAGAACCTTGAGTAGTATAGTTTCTTTATAAAGTAAATACTCTTTGATCTTACCCATAAAAATTTTTTACAACCGGTTGCCAACCACACCAAATCTGCAACTAGTTCCACTCCAATCGATTGCATGGAACTGGTTCCGTAATTAGTTCCCCGGATCTTATATGGACGGTATGGCCGACGGAACAGTTTCACAACTGACTTAGGGACTTAAAAATTGCACAATGTGGCCAACACATTATAAAATATTTTTCACTTTATTGTTTGAACAATAAGAACTAAACGCGTTTGGGCGTTTTAATACATTGTGTTACTTTTTAATACGACATACACAGTAGGCTGGCCCAAATTTTGAATCAACCCAGCAAAAATAAATGGAATGACTTCTAAATGAATCACTTCCTTCATTACATCACAAAGAATTACTCTCTTAGGAAGGGGTTTTAAAGAACATCTAATGCTGCAATAAATATATGCTAGTAAGAAGTTCTTTTCCATGGGTGATAAGAAGTTAATATTTTGTATGGGGGTTGCATAGGAACGTGCTGGCACAGAAATCACAGGGTTGCGGGTTCTAATCCCACCAGGTCGAAAAAAATTTTTGTAACTTTTTTTACACAATTAATAATTTTTTGTAGTTTTCACTGTAAAATTTTTATTTTTTTCTATTTTCGTACACTCAAAAATTAATTTTAGAAACGATTAAAATTTTTTTTTAATTTTCTATTAATTTTTAATGACATTTTATGGAAATATAAAAGTTCTAAATAAATATGTAATTCTTCAAATATTTTTTGTTAAAATACCAAAACGGTAAATATTACAATTTTGTTTGTATTTAAAAAATTATAATTTAAAAATCCCTTTTGATCAAATTTTTACTAAATACGAGTATATATGGGTGATATCAAAAAATGTGATAAAAACCGTGTAACCACCTAATTTCTAATGCATGGATTACATTTGAGTTACATATTTCGATATATATCAGCGCATTGTCACCTGTTTTACAAAATTTATAATAATCTGACCAATTTTTGGTTAATACATAAAATTTGTGACCAATTTTATAGGCCAAATGTAAACTCCGTAACAAGTAACTCATAAGGTTTTTTAATTTTAATAGCTTATATTTTAATGACTAATAAAGCTAAACACTAACTGTAAGAATTTGTATGAAGAGGAAAAGTGTCGTTTTTAATAAAAATTAATACATTTTACAAACTTTTTCGTATATCTTAGCTATCACGACTTCAACTCTGTAACGATTTTTCGTCATAATTTTTAATAAAAATGCATATACCAGAATTTTGGAGTTATCTATTATTTATATTGCGAAAAGTATAATGTTATTTATACTCAAATGATCGTTGGACTGTAAGTAATCATCCAGTATAACAGACTTGAAGCTTTTCTGCAGCATGTAACATTCTCGAGATGAAAAAGGATGTCTTTAATAAGATTTGAAAAAATGTTGTAAACTCCGTTCCTAATTTTTACACCAAACTATTTAACGAGTAAGAAAAACAATGTCATATTTGGATTAACCTTGTAGGCATCATGCGATTTTTTTTCGGAAAAAAAATTCTGACAAAGAGTTTCTGAAAGAAAACGAAAAAAGTAACCAAATGTAAACTCCGTAACCACAATTGTTTGCATCAGATTTCATTCAAATAAATGTAGATAAATGTTTAAAATATTTTAAAATAACCATAAACAGAGGTGATTCAACTAATATTTATGCGTCAAAAGACGATTCAACTAATAATTTTGCGTCAAATCAAAAAAAGTTATCAGTTTTTTACCCTAAGCTGCTGGAGCGAAAAACGATTGATTTTGCATTTCATTGGTTTTGAATCGATATTTCGAGTCATTACTGACATTAGTTTGACAAATTATATTTGTTTCACACAATTTAAGAATTTTTTGATCGCGAAATGTTATGTTTTTAGTATATTATTTTTATTTTGTAACTGCGCAACCGCTGTTGGGAAACCGCCAATTTGATAAACACAAATTATATATCATTGGAAAGCAAATTGCAAACCCAAATAGGAAAAACTAATAAATTGAAGAAAATTCGTACGCAATTTTTTTTGTTATATCTTTTGCTTGCAGAAATGTAAATTCCGTTACAACAAAAAAATTAAAATTGTGCAAAAAAAGTTATTGCGACAACTTGTAGATGAGATTTTTTGCAATTACGTACTGATTCCACTACGAAGAAACCGAAATACACTTTTTGCTTCTCACAAATTTGGCCCAAAAATTTATCACATTTTTTGATTTCAGCCATATAGAAACTAAATATAACAGAAAAAGAAAAATTCTGTAAACATTTTAGTTAGAACTGCACTGATAGAATTTTCGTTCATAGCATTAATGAATCGATTACATTAAAATGGATTCATTGATTTAATGAAAAAATTCATTAACTGAATGAAAATTCATTGTTGTTATGAATTTTTTCATTAGATTTTTTTTTATTTTTTCATAATTTCATAAAAAAAATCATTAAATTAATGAAAATTTCATTAAGAAAAAATTTTGCTGAAAAAAATGGTTGCAGGTACAATTTTACCTTTTTCGTTCATAGCATTAATGAATCGATTTCATTAAAATGGATTCATTGATTTAGTGAAAAAATTCATTAACTGAATGAAAATTCATTGTTGTTATGAATTTTTTCAATAGATTTTTTTCTTATTTTTTCATAATTTCATTAAAAAAATTCATTAAATTAATGAAAATTTCATAAAGAAAAAATTAACTTATAAAATTGATTTCATTTACAATTTTACCTCTTTTTTGTTTTCCCTATACACTCCACTTCATAACTTGTGGTGGATTCAAACCGATCACGCTACTCACATCACTAAGAACACATGTTCATAAAACATATGTTATATTTAACGAAAAAACCCTTTTTCATTTGTAAACAAATAACAGCTGTTGAATTTAAGTTAACGAAAATAAAGATGTAAATAAAATCCTAGATTATAAGTACCGTTAGTTTAGTTTATAAGAAGGACAAAATTGTAAATAAAGATAAGTTTTAAATCAGAACTCAGCTGAGCAGTTGGCTATTAGTTTTCAAATATTTAAAATTTAGCACTTAATTGTGCTTTGCCTTGGCGCTCTTTAGTGCCGGCAATCTTTGAAGCCAGTGGCGTTTGAAACGCCGGTTAAAAAACCCTAGGTAGGGAAATAAATTAAAACACAACATTACAAACTATAGCCGCACTATAAAAGGTTTTAAATAATTTAGACATATAAAAGACCTTAGAACTGAAAGTTACATCTAAAAGACATATATTTCCACAAGAAAAATTAATTTTTTAACGTAGAATAATTTAAATCGCCATTTTTATTTTTACTAGTGTTTCATAACTATAGCCGCACTTTCAGAAAAATGAATTTAGAAGTTAAAAGCATTTGAGTAAAAAATTAAATAAAATAATTTAATGTTAGGTAAAGTCGACCTGATTTTATTTAATACCAAAAATTTTAATTTAATACCAAAAAAAAAAACACATGTAACTTTCATAATGTTTATCTTGAAATTAATGAAAAAAAATTCATATATTCTATGAAACTTTCATTAGATCAATGAATCCATTCATTAAAATTGATTTAATGAAACATGTTTCATTAATCCAATGAAACCGTTCTTTGGGGACTTTTCAATGAAAAAATTCATTGTATTAATGAACAAATTCATTAATACTATGTACAAAATTCTATCAGTGTATTTATTATCGGATCAATATGACAATATGAGCATCATTGGAAAGGTAATTGAAATGGGTTTAATACAGAGGTCGGCATCACCTATGCCTATGGGCGCTCTCTCACACCTACATAAGCTCACACATAGAACAAAAAAATAATCAGTCGCATACAAGATTTCAATGAAGTATGTTGTCACATCGCTTGTTTGCCAGATTTTTTACACTCTGCATAATGTTTATTGTTACATTTTTTTGGTAATTTATTTTTAAGTTTTTTTGTATTTATTTTTTTTGTGTTGTTGTTTTTCGATATTTGTTTTCGTAGTTGTTGTTTGCTTTAAAATTTTTATTTTATATTCCCATTATAAACATTTAAAATTTTCGAATTATTATACAAACGTTCTTTGTCAGTGCATTGAGAGTGAGAGGCTGCAACTCACTCATACAAGCACAAAATAAGGTTGTATATGTTTGCCGATCCCTGGTTTAATATAACATTTACTAACCCATTACGAGCCGATTCCAGTTTTTTTTTTTTTATTTTAAAGCGAGTTTTTTGTGAAAAGCCTTTGAATATCAAAAAAGTGCTTACATAATGGTATGATTTGTTAACACATAATTGCATCTTAGATTAACTTTTGCTTTTAACCCTTAAGCCCGGTATTTTGTTCATACTTTTGCGAAAAAGCCGTCAAACTCAATATAAAAAAAATATTTTTCACTTACGTGGAATTGTTGCGAAATATATTCATTAAAAATATGAACAAATCATTATACTAATAATAACTTCATGTCTTATTGAAATAATTTCATTGTCTTATTGAAATAATTTCATTAAGTCTATGCTAAAATGAAAAATATTAATGAAATTATTTCATAAAAGTAACGAATTTAATTCATTAAACACGTGAAACTTTCATAATGTTTATCTTAAAATTAATGAAAAAATTAATATATTTTATGAAACTTTCATTAGATCAATGAATCCATTCATTAAAATTGATTTAATGAAACATGTTTCATTAATCCTATGAAACCGTTCTTTGGGGACTTTTCAATGAAAAAATTCATTGTATTAATAAACAAATTCATTAATACTATGTATAAAATTCTATCAGTGTAGTAAAAATAAGGTAAAAATTTACCTTGCAGAAAAAACTATTTTTTATCTACTAATATGCTGCAAAATTTTTAACGGATTTTTTCTAGGTAATTCGTTATTTTTAATTAATTAAAAGTTAACTTAAGTGTAACCAAAATTTTGTAAATTTAACAGTTTTATTTTCCTTCTTATCTTACTAGTATTTAGCAGAAAACAATCTGCTAATATGAGCACTTTTTTTGCAAGATAATTTTTAATTACATAATTTTTAATAGCTTTTTCTCCTATTTTTACAGCTTTTTTTCTTTCTATGAGTGTATTATTTTTTATAATAAAACACTTAAAAAAAACAACTTTATATATTTTCCAATATGTTATATATTTTTGTTAATAAAAATAGAAAGAAATGAAGATAACAACAATTTACTGAAAAAGACTGCTAAAAGTCAGCTATCAGTTATAACAAGCAATAGCATAGGAGGTAGAGCGTCTGCTTGAAATGCCAACGAGTGTGGGTTCAAACCCCACACGATGCATGAAAATAAAAATAAAATAAAAAGAAGTGAAAAAGAACTTCCTTTTCATTGGTTTAAATATACATAATTTGTTTCAAAAAAAGAACAACTTCCTTCCTATGACAAGCCGATGTTAAATTCATCAGTGAAAAACCCAAAGAAGAACAGCTCCCTATTCAACAGTTGCAGTTCTTTAACTACTTCTTTTTCCTGCGATGTTAACGAAACGATTTTTGTAACGTATGCCAATTGTTTACTTTTTTATTAAAAAATAACATTTTACAAAAATAAATAAATAAATAATTTTAATATATTTTTTTTACAAAAAAAAAAAAAAAATGCTTTTGAAAATATTACTTATATCACAAAATTTACTCCCCTGTCGATGTTCTTGAGCGGGAAATTTAGAGGCAAATCTTTCGGAGCATGTTTGTTTATGGTTTAAAATTCAACAAATTGATCTAAGTGGCTGAATTTTTTTTACAACATTCAAAAATATTAAATTTTATTGAAAAATACAAAATTTTCGATCAATGGTAGGGTGTATGTTTAAAAATTTTCTAAATTGCACCATTAAACATTTTTCAAGCTTATTCTTTTAAAATATGTTTAAAAATATTAAAAAAACGTTTTAAAATCTTGGAAGTAAAAGTGAATGTAGTAACCCCCTTTTTACAAAAATTGTATTTTCAGGACGCACTTAAAAGTTTTGGATTTAAAAATCTATCATTGCTAAACGGCTTGAGATAATTGAAAATAGATTTTATTCTGAAGTTAAGAAAGGTCATGGCAATTACAAAATTTCAAACATTTTTTCTGGTAATGAAAACTTATTGGCAAAAAACCAAAAAAGTCAAGGGGAAAAGTGAAGATTTTGTAATTCAAAGTTAAATATTTTTTAAACTAACCCATCGGTTATGATAACCAATAAAACAACATTTTTTTTGCCAAATTCGACTTTATTCATCATACAGTCACTCCAACGCCTTTCTAACATTTCGATATCTTTTTTATAGAATGATTTATTATGGGCCTCAAAATAGTCCTCTGTTTCGGCAGACACCTCTTCATTCGAACCAAATCTCTTTCCGGCGAGCATTTTTTTTGAAGTCTGAAAACAGGTAAAAATCGCTGGGAGCCAAATCTGCTGAATACGGTGGGTGTGGAAGCAATTGAAAGTGTAATTCGTGCAATTTTCGTGCACCAGTTGGGCCATATAGCGATCGCTATTGATGGTTTGGCTTTTTGCAAGGTAATCAATGTACAAAACTCCAGCCGCATCCCAAAATACTAACGCCATAACTTTACCAGCAGACTGTTGCGTCTTTGGCTTCTTCGGGCGAAGTTCGCCAGTTACTGTCCACCCAGCTGACTGCCGATTCTGGAGTGAAATGACAGATCCATTGTTACATACCGACACAAAAAGTCCTTTTTATCTCGCTGAAACAGCCCCAAACATCTCTCAGAATCATCGAAACGTTGTTGTTTTTGGTGCAATATGAGCAAACGCGGCACCCATTTCGAAAACAGCTTTCTCTTGGACAAATGTTCATGCAAAATAAAGCCTCCTGCAAATTCACTTTGCGGTTTGCCAAAACGATTTTATGAAATTTCGCCACATCTTTTAGGCGACCAGAGCGCTCGACGCCCACGTTTAAAGTCAAGAAACTACTACAATTGGCAAAAAACCAACGAAATTGCTTTAAATCCATTGTTTTCAAAATCAGAAAAGTAGCGTCACTAAAACAGCTGTAACTTGTTCACTGATAAACGAATTTTCATTAAATGTTGATGGGTATCATCTAAAGTTTGGTAGTTCAAAGAAATCATATGGATTTTTCATTAGTGGCGCCACTTATGTGTCGTCCTACGGATTTTCAGCCGATGTGTTATACGGTGCGGTGCGCCCCTATCCAGAGACAAAGTTGTCCACATTCTTTAATTGTGGAACACAAAGAGAAAAAAAAAAATACCGGGTGGGCCAAAAGTCACCATGGGGTTTAAAATAAGTAGTTGATCGCTGATTTAAATAATAAAATTCTACTATTCTGGTTCTTTGTTCAGTTGTGAATCTCTATTATTAATTCTCCAGGTGTTGTTTATATAATCTGAAAAATAAAAAAAATATATAAACGACAAAGTTATTAAATTTTTAAACCCCATGGTGACTTTTGGACCACCATGAAAGAGCTACTATAATACTTGAAGCACGTTTTTTCTTTGCTTATAACCTAGATTACATTTTTGTAATCTTTTGTCTAAAATCAATAAAATCGGTTCACATTTGTAAAAGTTGTACGACCATAAAGCTTTTGTATACCCGAGATTGTGAACTTTGACACTCTATAGCATACCCTGTGCTAAAACAGGGTGGCTACAAAACTAATTTTCTAAAAGGCTAGATCTTTCTGTTCAGTTCTTGTGAATATTTTTTTCCGATTGTATCAGTGGTTTAGAAGATCCATAATTATTAGCTTTTTTTCTTTTTTTAATCTTGCACTGTGGTCCCACAGTGCTAGATTTTATTTGTTTTTTGCAAAATCGGTCTCAATCCTTTTGTAAAATAAAGCTCATTATGAGAAAAATTCCAATAAAAATTTTTAGTTTTGGTCCGCCAGTGCAATTTTAAGTTTTTTTTTTATAAAATTGAAACAATTTTCAAATCAGCACTCTATTACAGCTTATTGTCAAGTAGATCGCCACCCGCGGCTAAATTTGCCAAAACGATTTTAAAACGACTGCACAGTGGGCCAGCAACATTGAATTTTGGCCAAAACTAGAATATTGAGTATATGAAACTAAAGGGTATCACAAAGGGGGGTCTGGTTGTTGATGATCATGAATCTGAAATAAAAAATATAAAATTCAAAATGGCGGATCCAAGATGGCGGCCATTAATTTTTAGTTTTTAATATATTGGACTTAAAATAATCAATTATATAGGTCTAGGATCCGCTGATTAAAAATCTGAAATTAAAATTTTGAAATTCAAAATAGCGGATCCAATATGGCGACAAACAATTTTTTCATTAAATTGTTTACTTTAAATTTCTGTTTTACTTCAAATTTCCACCAGGGGAAGTTTTTGGTTGGCAGATTACGAATCTGAAATCAAATTTAAAAACTTCAAGATGGCGGATCCAATATGGCGGGCATAAATTTAAAATTGTTATGTGTTGGAAAATAAATTACACTGTACAAAAAAAAAAGGTTCTGATGACAACTGATACACGCAGAGGGACCAAAGAAAAATATAAGTTTATCGGCGTTTCAAAAGTTTTCGTCTGGCCCTATGTTTTTGGGGGGTTAAAATTTCCCCTCTTTTGAAAATGTTTATTGTGAATAGGATATGTTCAGCGAACTTATGTAAAACACTACGAGGGACATTTTTGTGGAACGTTTTAACCCCCTAACTCTGCAATTAAAGGGTCTTTTTTGGCCCTTTTTTAAAAGTGTCAAAAAAGACCCATAAGTTGAAGCGTTAGAGGGAAATTCTACTATAAGTCTCTGAAGACATTAAAGTTGAAAATTTAACTTTAATGCCAGAAATAAGTCAAAACTTAAAATGTGTTTAAGGGTTAATTTCGTACTTATTCAGAATTGGCACTCAAATATCCCACAAACCTGGATTTTAGGGGGTTAGTCTGTGTCAGAAAACCAGAGTCTACACTCAAAAAAAAGTCAGTAAAGTCAGCAAAAAATGTTGCTGTGTCAGCAAATTTTTAGTCAGGAGCATGCTTGCAAAAAAGTTGGTAATTTCAGTAAAAGGTTTGCTGAAAATCAGCGAGCTGATTTTTACCAAAAAAAACAGTAATCTTCAGCAAAAGTTTTGCTAACACTTAGTCGACTGCAAATGAAAAAAATCCTTGCTAAAATCACTAAACTTTTTGCTGAATATTAGCAGACTGAAAAAAACTCAAAAAACTTGTAGTAAATTTTTACTTTAGTTAATTTATTTGCAGAAAATTTAAATATAGAATATGTGTAGAGTTGTTTTTCTTTTTTTGTCATTTCCGTTTCCAGACAAGCTGCGACATCTACATCTTGTCTATCTGGTTGTCGTCCACGCTGTGAATGCGTGAATTTCAGCAAAAAAAATTGTTGAAAACTAGTACACTTGATATACAAGACGTTTTACTAATTTTTCTACTAACTTATTTTTTTGAGTGTACATTTAAGGTAATTTTTAGTGCTATTTTTTAGTTTTTACTAAAACTCTGGAATGCTGGAAATCAGCGAGATCTTAAGGTACTTTTTCAGTTAAAATTTCAAAAAAATTTAAGATATTCAAAAAAAAAACATATTTTTGAGGTAAAATTAATAATTTTGTTACTTTTTTCGTAAATACTTAACAGGTTTCTATTTTTTTTGATAACTAGTTTCAGTTTTATAATTTGAGATTGTTTATGGAACAAATTATTGTTTATTTATCAGTTTTTTATTGTAACATTATAAAATAAAAAATGTCACAAAATTAAAAAACTTTGACTTTGAACTCTCGCCAACTAACAACGAGTAACCACAATGATACAATATTTCACTCAGAACATATTCAACAATCCTAGATATTGAATATATAAACATATTTTCCCTTTACCTGAATTGTACTTTTGGCCAAAAAACGGCGATCTTGTCCCACACAGTGGACTGGTGGCGGTCTAAAAGCCCATCAAATAATAATTTTGATATACTTGCAATACTAAAATACAAATTTGAAAACAAATATAGTCTTTACTAAAGATTTTCCATTTTATTACCAAAAAATTAAATTGTAGACAAAAATGAATAACTTTTTTTTGAATTTATCCCTTAATAAACTTTATTTCACAAAACAATTGAGACCCATTTCGCAAAACTCAAGCAAAGTTTTTTCCGCGAAATGACAAACGCTTTTGGGGTTCAATAAGTACCCTCCAAAATTTTTTAGTTATTTTTCCCGTAATCAGCAAATTTACGCATCGTTAACACGATTCGTAAATTTTCGAAATATCGGGATACCTTACCTACTATCAAGAGTTGCACAAAAATATATGTAGGTACCTTTAATTAAATTTCAATGGCTGTAATTTGTATATACTTGGGCTAATGGCTATCAAAGGTTTAAAGGAATTAATTCTTCAATTCACTTTTTAAAAATTAATAAAAATTGGGTTAAATTTCATTCCATAATAGAATTTTTATGGAATTAATTCGATAGCTTAATACCCAAAAGCTTTAAATTATATGAATTAATTCTATTTTGAATAAAACCAAATTTATCTGAATTCATTTAATAAAAAGGTGAATGAAAAATGAATTTTTTTCATCCATTTAGTCAAATGAAAAATTTAAATTTGCAGTTATATGCTGCAATATAGGCATAATACAAATGAAAACATTTAAAATTCATTTAAAATACATAAAAAGTATTGTATGTTTTGTTATAGCTTGTGCGCTTTGGTTTTGATTATATGTTAGTTTCAAACTACATTGCACTAACAAGGAAAGACTTCCAACATGGACTGGCAGATATTAATGAGCTTTGGATATGTTGTAGAGGAGAAAAA
Organism: Leucophora obtusa; assembly: GCA_949987735.1. Lineage (NCBI taxonomy): Eukaryota > Metazoa > Arthropoda > Insecta > Diptera > Anthomyiidae > Leucophora > Leucophora obtusa. The sequence goes on from OX465296.1 coordinate 44,819,440, forward strand.
TTTAAGGGTTAAAAAAATGAGGTTAAAATGGCCCAATTTTTTGATTTTTGATTTATTTCATATTTGTTCCAAAGTAACTATAGGAAATTTTGGTGTCATACGAAAGGTATTCATTTAGAGGAATGTACCCTCAAAAAGCAAAAGTTTGATACCCATATTGCATATGTTATGAAGTCAGAGGTTCCCAAATCTTTAAAAATATAGACCTTCAGCAAAATTCGGCTCAAACCCGAAGTAGGCCGAATATCGAAAAAAGCCGAAACACCCCCTCACTTAAATATTATAAGGATTGATACATGTGAATTTTGCGTATAACCCTGTATACATCCCCATACAAAACCACCTAAAATGTTGATGTTTTGTGTTATGCCATAAACGACTAAGCATGCTTCAGCATGTTTTGTACACCTATTAATAGGTCTTTCAGATACCTTCCTTATGACACTAAAATTCCCTACAGGTACTTTGGAACCAATATGAAATAAACCGAAAAAACGAAAAATAGGGCCATTTTCGACCCCATTTTTTAACCCTTAAATATGAGATTGGGCAGCTAAAAAAAAATACGTGTCCTTTAAATTTTTCTCCTCTAAAACATATCCGAAGCTAATTAAGATCTGCCGGTCCGCGTTGGGAGTCTTTCCTTGTAAATAAATGATAAAATTTCTTCATTCAATTAGTAAAATGTTGCGAATTGAATGATTCAAGTTGTGAATTCATTCAATTCTTATTAACGCTTTGGGAATGAAACTTATGAATGAATTCTTTACGAATGGTTTAACGGAATGGTACACGCATAAAATAGATTCAGTTCTGATAACCGCATTTGTAGCCAATTGCTTGGTCCGGTTGTGGTAGCCGAATTTTTCAGTTGTGGCAACAGAAAATCAATTGAAGCAGGACTAATTTGATTGTGGCAACGGAATTTCAGTTGTATCAAAAATAATTCGGTAGAAGTAACCGAAAATCTCATTTTATGCAACAGAACCATTCGATTGGCAACAAATGGGGTTGTCAGCTCCGATTCTGTTTTCTGGGTGTACATACATTTTAAAATCTGAAATTATTTTTTGTGATTTAAGCTTAAATTGAATTAAGTCTTTCGAATCTCTGATGGCGATTTAATTCACACTTTCAATTTTAATAATAATATTACGTAGAAATGCATGTTGTTGCTATTGTTATTGTGGTGTGAATGTTGAACGATTCTGGTGATTTAAAAAAAAAAATAGAAACAGAAACAAAAAGGGGAAAAATTACTCACTACGTTGTGGTTGTGTTAAGTATCTTGTAAAAGAAAATTCATACGCACTGGTTGCAAACTTAGAAAAACAAACCTTAATCGAGGAATTGCATTTGTCCACAATGTTAACTCCACACCGAATTTAAAAGGCTCTACACTTTGGAGGGTCTTTATAACTCTCTTTTACGGAAAGGTGTCAGAAATCCTTGGCAAAGGGTATTTACCAAGTTCGCATAAGGGAAGAGATGCGATCTTGCGGCTGCGGATTCCATTGCGGTGAGAAAAAACAAATTCAGTGACTGTAGCTGCGGTGGCGGGTTTTTTTTACACATTAGACCGATCTACGTGGCGTATATGAAGCAATAAATAATCTTGCAAATGTAAAACCCCACATACCTCCGTTAAAAGACTGTGATGGAAATATTTTGACAACAGATGTAGAACAATTACACCAATGGAGAAAATTCTTTGAAGACTCTGTGGAACCAACGGAAATAAGTGTTCAAACCCCAAACAATGCATTACGGCGAAACCCATCCAGAACCATTTCAACTGTGCCCCCATCTATAGAGGAAATCCAAGCAGCAATAAACAGGCTAAGGAATCACAAAAGTGCAGCCCCTGACAACATTGCAGCGGAATTGATTAAATATGGCTCTGATATGCTTGCACCTGTACTGCATCCCGTCTTCAAAAAAATCTGGGTAGACAACATCATCCCAACTCAGTGGAAGGAGGGTGTAATTATAACAATCCCAAAGAAAGGGAACCTAAGTGATTGTAAAAATTGGAGAGGAATTACTCTCCTCAATACAATTTTAAAAATTCTTGCTTTTATAATTCTTGACCGTATATCACCCAGCCTCAACGCAACCTTACGGCAAGAACAAAATGGCTTTAGACCACAAAGATCATGCGTGGACCATATAAACACTCTACGTATAATTATTGAGCAGTCCGTGGAATGGCGTTCCCCTCTGTACTTACTTTTTGTAGACTTTGAACGAGCTTTCGATACCATCTCAAGGGATGCGATATGGTACTCCCTGAAGCATAAAGGTGTACCAGAGAAAATAATTTCCTTGATTCGCGAACTGTATGCAAATGCCGAGTGCACTGTTAGATTGAAAGGGAAAAATAGCGAAAAATTTACTATGAAAAGAGGTGTAAGACAGGGATGCGTCTTGTCCCCACTGTTGTTCATTGTTGTACTGGATAATATCCTCACGAAAACGAACGACGAAGTTCCCGACGGCATACAGTGGCGACCTTTCCAAAGACTCAATGATTTGGACTATGCGGACGACACTTGCTTCTTGTCTCATACATTGACTGGAACGAGAACTAAGCTTGAAATGTTAATTAAAAATGCAGCCCAAGTTGGTCTACGAGTCAATATTAAGAAAACCAAGCTAATGCGGATTGAAACCTCTAATCAGACACCGCTTAGTGTTGCAATAAGTGGCGTTCCAACGATAATAGAAGACGTAGAACAATTCTGTTATCTTGGTAGCACAGTTTCCAAAAATGGTGGTGCAAATAACGACGTCATAGCACGTATAAATAAGGCCCGTCACGCATATCACAAGTTAAGGAAAGTATGGTCCAATCGGAATATATCCCAGCGAACAAAATTAAGAATTTTCAACACCAGTGTTAAACCTGTTCTCCTATATGGTTCTGAAACCTGGAAAGTCACAGACTTCATATGCAGAAAACTTCAGGTATTCATCAACAAATGCCTGAGACGAATCTGTAGAATATTTTGTCCTCAAACTATTTCCAACGAAGATTTATTGGGAAGGACAAACACCGATCCAATAATTATAGAAATAAAACGCCGAAAGTGGCGGTGGATAGGCCATACGTTTCGCAAACCTGACAACGATATTGCAAAAATGGCCTTTGAATGGAACCCTCAAGGTTCAAGGCGTCCAGGAAGACCTTTTACAACGTGGATAAGATCTATTCATGCTGAACATCGATCTAGGGGAACATGGCAGCAGATCAAACTATTGGCGCAAGATAGGCAACGATGGACTGATTTTGTTTCCGCCCTATGCTCCGACTAGGAGCTATAAATATCTAGAATAAGTATTATATTTAATATTCGTTTTACATATAATTTCAAATGCTAAATATTTATTAAAGGGATAAAAAAAAAAAAAAGACCGACTCACGAAAAAAGTAAAAAAAGTGCCCCCTCAAAATGAACCTTGGTTTATTTTATGATGATTCCCAAAATATTTATGGTCTAGCAATTAGATCTCACGAGCTGGACCATTTTTAAAAAAGGAATTTTTTTTTAGTTTTTGTAAGAATTTTGCATTTTAGCTGAAGGCAAGATACTCAATATGGATGTCATAGGAAAGGTTTTTTGAGGCGCGTCCAGCGGTATATATAATATGTTAAAGCATATCCAGATATGTCCTATTTTAAAGGATATTCTAAAACAAATTTTTTACTCTTTTGTACGGAGATGTTTGTGATTGAAGTGTCAAACTTACATATCATAATCTATAGTCGATTTAAGGGAACACGTGTTTCAGATTTTTTGGAAATTCGCAATTTTTCGCATTTTATTGGAAATTCAATGTGGTGGAAACAGAATGATCTAAATAGGGCAATTTGGATACCAAAACTTTTCTTTTGGAAAATAAATCGTCGGTAAGTGGATATAGTTTGGAATTTTGCAAATTTTATACATAATGCACGGTGCTCTGGACCAAATTTTGTTAAAATTTTTGGGAATTGGGACTTTTATCAGAGGTGCACGTAGTGCGGAAAGTTTCTAATTGTCATTTACCTGAGAGTGAGCAGAAATGATTCCTTTGTATGACTGTTCAAGCAGCTCACTACTTCCGGTCCTAGAACAAAGATTTTCCCGGGCAATGGCTTTCCAGCACCGTTGAAAGCTAGCTAGAGTGAGAGGGCAACTTGGCGTCTCAGGAAAGTAGGTAAATGATGAACGTTTGGTTAGAGTTTGCTGTTCGGTTTTATTCGAAACCGAAATCGCGGTTTTTCAAGCCTCAAACCCGAAACCGAAAACCGACAAAAATAAGTCGGTTTTTAATAAATACTTTAACCAATTAATATAATTAATGAAATTGCATATTATTGAATCCTGAGTTTCGAAAAGGGCTCAGCTTCTATTTCACAAAATTTTGTGTTTAATTGTAATGAACATTTTCTCCATTAAATATTGCTTTAAAAAATTTTTTTTGTTACTACAGATAAAATAAACTGAGGCTCAAAATTTTATAAAAAAATATTGCACCCAAAAGTCAAATGGTTTAAGAGATATTGAGTTTCACATATTCAGTTCATATTTTGACTGGATATTTTTCAAAAACTTATATGGCGTTATTGCCTTTATTCGAATGAGAAATTTAATAGAATTTTAATAAATATCTTAAACGTGTTAAACTATTTATTTTTTATACATATTTAATTATTTTAAAAAGATTCTATTTATATCACGAGAAAACCGAAAAATAACCGAAACCGCGGTTTATATAATTTTGAACAACCGAAACCGCGGTTTTCAAATTTTTCGGTTTTTAGCAAACTCTACGTTTGGTGAAGCCTGACTGCAACGTGGGATTGGATACAAGGATAGCAGCCCTATCACCAATCTAAGAAATGAAGGCAACCCACTTTTCTGAACCTACCCTGCTAACGGGACAGCAGCTAGACGCGAAAGCACTAAAAAGTGGCTAATCGGACAGGTGTTACCAGGGAAATTTTCTGTTCCAAAGAAGCTGCTTTTCCTATGTAACCCCTTCTACTGTTAACGATTTTTCTTGAAAAAGCAATCGCTTCTAAGGCACCAAAACTGGAACCGGTTGCCTTAGAATGAGTTCTGGAACTAGTTCTAGAGGTTCTGGAATTAGTTCTATAACTTCTGGAACTAGTTCGAGAACTAGTTCTAGAATTGATTATCCTTCAGTTATGTATATCTTGCATATAAGATCCATGGAACGGGTTCCAGAACCAGTTCCATGCAATCTGTTCTAGTGGAATCACTTCCAGAAATAGTGTGATTGACAAAAAATTTTCCTGGGACGACGAATGTAAAAAAATACCATCATGTTATACATTTTTCCACCGTATTCCTTGTACAAACAGACGGACGGACGGACAAGAGTAGCCAAGTCGCCTCAGAAAGAGGTTCTGAAAAAAATCTTACACAAGTTTTTTTTTACAATTCTTTATTTAATAATGAGGTTCATAAAAATAATTTTTGGATTTTTCTTTAATACACACTAATGAAAAAAAGGATAGATGCAGCGATTCTTATAAAAAATACCAAATTTTAGGGCCCGGTAGCGACCCCTAAACCTTAATAAAAAAATTTAAAAAAATCATCTGTTAACTTTTTACGGTGCTTAATAAATATTCGGGCTGACCCATACCAAAATTCAACTTTTGTTTTTTATGAACCAGCCTATTGTATACCCTGCGGAAGAACTTACACTATAATTAAATTCTGTTGAAATTTACCCAACTTATAGTACACTTAAAATAATACATCAGTAAAAAAATCTTTTAAACCGGTTTCAAATCGATTTGACTAATTTTTAACAAATTTTTATTTGAAGCACAGATTTAAGCAAAGATTTTAGTTCTCTACATTTAACACAATACTAAAAATTCTCAGTAATTTAATTAATTTTGAGTGTTTATTTTCAAAATTATTTAATACTACATTTACACTTAAGCAAAAACTAGTAGTTTTTGAAAACTACTTGTATTTAATTGTCAAATCTATATAAATTTTGAATCAAAAACTGAAATTTTTCAAAACTACTAGTTTTTGACAATAGTGTAAATTGAGTTTAAAACTAATTTTTAAGAACCCATGCGTTAAATTTAAAAAAATTTATTGTTAAAGTATAATATTTTCATGTTACTGTTATTACCCAGTAGATGGCGCCACTAATGTATCCGAAGTTTTAAAGATGGCGCTATTTCTTTCCCTGAAGATTTTTTTCGAAAACTAAGAGAGATAGAGCAAAATTGATAAAAATTTCGACTACTCCTAACCGTAAAATACCTCAGCGAAAGGGGTTATCCGTTTCCAAAAATGTACCTCGACGAGGCCTTGGACCCTCAGAAATTTTTAATAAAAATTTTCCGCTTCATAAAATGGCCCATATCTCGAAAACTAAGCGAGAAAGAGCGAAACGGACAAAATGACAAAACGGGGAGGGTTCCGAGACCCTAAATTTTAATAAATTCTACGATTCAGTATAATTACAGATAAAACTGAAGTTTTACAAATTTTTTACTTAAATTTAGATTTGTTAAATTTAACAAAAAATTGTTAAAATCAACAAGTTTTATTTTAAGCCAAAAAACCAAGAATAAATTTTGTTAAAGTAACAAATTTTGCTGTTCATCCAACAGACCTATTATTTTGAGTGTAGGAAACTATACTCCTACTATAAATTGGGTAAATTTACTTTATGTGCGCAATTGAAAAGAAAAATTACGCACATTATGTTTAAGAAGGTGCACAAGTAATGTGTAATTTTGCATTGAAAGTGCGTAACAATTAAATGAAATTTTGCAATTACCGTTTTAATTTACTGAATTTGTGCGTAAAGAAGTATTTACTTGTAAACGTGCGCATAAAATGCGTAAAAATACACAGAAAATTCTTAAAAATCCACAGAAAGTGGGTAAATATTTCCCAAGAAGTTCATATATTTACCACAGCTGAGCTTAAAGTTAAGCCATCCAAAAATATTTATATAATTTTTTTTTGTTAAATAAAACAAACAATAAATTAATTTTTAGTACGTATTTTATTAATAATAATATCCGCATCATACTCGCATAATCGTTTATGTTGGAATTAGTCATTTTGATATGTTAAGGTATTTGTATAAAATTGATATAATAAAAATTTGTTATAACTATTATATTAAATCAATTTTAAAAAGAGGTTTAGACTACCACATGCGTCAACAATAATTACTAAAAACAATTTAATTCTTATGTTGCTATTTTCAAACAAAAATGTGTTTGCAGAAATGTAGTAATTCACAAAAAATAATCCATTTTAGCTTTTTTTTTAATATTTAAAAAATTTTTATTTTTTCCAATTTAAAATACCAGAGTATTTATTACTATTATATGTTAGTATATTTACGAACTTTGTGCGCAAAAATTTAATTTAACAAAAGAATTCAAATTTTACACATAATAAGTTTTTAAACGCAATACTTTGTGTGTATTATTGTGTATGGGAGTGTGTACAAAAAAAAGTTTACACATTTTTTGTTTATATTTACCAAATGATCGTAAAATTCAACAAAACTTTATCCATTTTATAGTAGTAATTATCCAAACATTTTTTACAGTGTAGGCTTAACGCATATCAAATTTCCTCATTTGACTAACATATTATTTTTATCCAGTTTTAATATCGAATGTCGAAAGTTTGTGACATGCTCCCCAACAAAAAAACGAATTTCATAAAAATCGGAGACTATCACATGAGATACTTTCCTTTTCAGACTTCCACAAAAACGTGATTATATCGAATCCCCAAAATGTTACATATATTATGAACTATTTAAAAAGAAAAACTCCAGTCCATTATGTAGAGTATAAAAACAAGATTATAAATAAAGTACAACATGCATTATTATAAGAAGATGTGTAAATTAATTTTTATATGATAATTTTTTCGTATAACTGAGAGGGGTAATTGATGTAAATAAAAAGGAATATGACTACAATTGAAGTGTAAATAAATTCATTCGAGAAGGAGGCATCTTTATTATAACAATAACAATAGCAACACATGCATAATGTATTTATTTAAAAGTGATTTACTATAGTTAAGTAGATGTTTTAAATATTCGAGGGTCAATTGATAATAAAGCGTAAATAAAATTAAATAATTGGCAGGGTAGGTATAACCTCTTACCCTCATAGAAATAAATCTGTAAAAATAGCAGAAAAAGCAACTCAAAATTAGTTGTAAATGATGCTGCAGAGAAAACTGTTCAATTAACAGATTTTTTTGCTAAATACTAGTAAAATAAGAACAGCAAAAATAAAACTGTTACATTTACAGAATTTTAGTTAATTGAAACTGGCAAATTGTACTGTAAAATCTGCAGAAAATTTTGCTAAATATTAGTAGACTAAAAATAGTAAACACCAACTGTTTTATCTACAAACTTTTTGTTATTTTTAAGCTAAACTTAGTTAAATGCAAATAGCAGTCTGTTAAATTAGCAGAAATATTTGCTCAAAATATTGTAAACTACTGTTTTCAAAAGGCTCGATTTTTATTTGCATTTAAATAATATCAAAAAGCCTCTAGTTTTTTAGCAAATTTTTTTTCCTTATTTTAGCAGGTTAATCTGTTATTTTCTATTAACAAAAATTTAACTCAAATATAACTAAAATTCTGTATATTTAACAGTTATATTTTTGATGTTGCTATCTTACTCATATATAGCAAAAATAATCTACTAATTCTGCGGCATCATTTTTAACTAATTTTTAGTAGTTTTAACTAAATTTTTCCACACTTTTTTGTATTCGTATACTGTTAGAAAAAATCCAGCAAAAATAGCAAAAAAAAAAAAGATATACAAAATTAGTAAATCCTTTTTGCTAAATGTTAGTAAGATAAGAACAGCAAAAACGCAACTGTTAAATAAACGAAATTTTTTTTGAGTTAAATTTTGTGTAATTGAATTCCAAATTTACCTTGCTAATATTGGCAAAAAAAGAATTTTACTGAATATTAGTACACTCAAAATAATAGGTCTGTCGGCTGGACAGAAAACTTGTTACTTTAACAAAATTTATTCCTGTTTTTTAGCTTAAAATAAAATTTGTTGATTTAAACACTTTTTTTTTTGTTAAATTTAACAAATCTAAATTTAAGTAAAAAATTTTGTAAAACTACAGTTTTATCTGTAATTATACTGAGTCATAGAATTTATGCAAATTTAGCGTCTCGGGACCCTCCCCGGGCCAGAGTCCAGTGAAGCACACATTTTGTCCGTTTGGTTCTATCTCGATGAGTTTTCGAGATATGGGCCATTTTATGAAGTGGAAAATGTTTATTAAAAATTCCTGATCCGAGGCTCAGCCAATGTCCATTTTTGCATAGAAATAACCCCTTTCGCTGGAGTGTTATATGGTTAGGAGTAGTCGAAATTTTCATAAATTTTGCTCTATCTCTCTTAGTTTTCGAGATATGGGCCACTTTAAAAAATTGGGAGGGAAAGAAATAGCGCCATCTTTAAAACTTCGGATATATTGGTGGCTTCATCTACCGGGTAATAACAGTAACATGAAAATATTATATTTTAATAAATAAATTTTGTAAAATTTAACAAATGGATGCTTAAAAATTAGTTTTAAATAATTTTGAGAATTAACACTAAAAATTAGTTAAAGTACAGTAGACGCTCGCAAATTAGAACCGCTTTGTTTTTGAGGCAATTCTAATTTCTGAATTATTCTAATTTCTGGACGTTTTTATTCGTTTCGTTTCCAATGATAAAGTGTTTTTTTTACGTTTATTTAACATTTTAAATGATACACTTTCACTATTTAATAGAGACTGCCAAATAATATGTACACGCGTATCAAATTTCACAAATAAACTAGCCAAAAATGTACATAAATGCGACAAAAAAAAAAAACAAATAGGGAAAAACATATATAATTTGGTGATTCCCCTTTTTAGTTTTACTTTATTCAAACAGAATAAAAATAAATTGGGGATTTCCTGTGTATTCAAATAGCCAAAAAAAAAAAAACGCTCAGAAATTAGAATTTTAAATTCAGAGCGTTTAATGTACTGAGGCGGTCTTCAGATTTTAAATAGTTTTTTTTGGCTTAATAACAATATTTTATTAAACAAGTTGTATTATATCCATAGAAAATTTAACTGCCTACTTTTTTTTGCCTTCAAACTCTTTTTGTATAAGGAACGGTTTTCAAGCGAGAAGCATGTAAAGTGAAGATTTAGAAAATTTGAAAAAATTAACTTTTTAAAACAGAAAAAAATATTTGAAAAATTGCCAAAAATACATTTACGATCTGGCGTAAATTACCGATAATAAAAAAGCTAGTTTAGAGCCTCTAATTGGAAAATCAGTTAAAAATTTTTCTCCAGCACTCACAGGATAACGCCAGGATACGTTTTACAAATATCTCTCTAACTCAAAAACTAGCCAACAGATTTTCTTGAAATTAAACACAAATTACAAATTGAAATTAAATATACTCAGAGGTAGTAAGCAGAACTAATTTCATTAAAATTTATTGATGTTTAGTACCAAATTCGCCAAATTTCGTAATTTTCATAAAGCGAAAATCGCCATAAATTTTGAAATAACAACAAATGATCAACAATTTTCTGTACGTAATTTTATTTTATTGATAGTGTTATTTGCAGCAAAAACCTAAATTATTTGACTACTGGGTTTCAAGATACGTCTTTAACCTTTGTTGTGCTATATCGCCTAAATAAAGCGATAAATTAAAATTTTAATATTTGTGAAGAAAGAGCATTAGAGGGTTAAATCAGTGTTTCAACTAAAAAAACAGTTGTAGGAAAAATCTTGGGTTTGCTTCGTATGTTTGTGAAAAATCTAAAACACAGGTTTTTTTTTACAAAAAGTGTAATATTCAAAAATATTTGTTTAAATATTTAAAGTGGTGTTCTCGCAATAAAATTCATTTTGGCGACAATAAATGTATAATTCATAGTTTAGAGATTTTTTTTTCATACACGTTAAAATAATCACAATTTAGCTATTTGGAAAAAACCATATTTTTCAATAAAAATCACCTTCTTTTAAATATTTTTTTTTGGTATTTTTCTTGAAATGTACACGCCTTTAGAAATCATATATAAAGAATGGTTAAAATCGAAGAGATCGTGCATTTAAGGGTTAAATTTAATTGAGTTGAATAAAAATAACGTTCTCTTCTGCTACAAATACAGAAATATCTGCTAGAAAATAGTAGACTGCTTTGTAAGTGTATATTTTTATTCGCATTAGGAAAATGAAGAAAAGCTAAAAATTTTACACACTGCTAAATACACAGACAATTCTAGTTAACTTCTAGCTAAGAAAATTTATCCTAAAATGTCGCTTACAGTTTTGGTTGTTGGGCTCTACGGATCTGTCCCGAGACCGGCCCATATTTATTTTTGGGAGTGTAGGTGGCTTATAAAGATTGATAAGTTCAGAGTATCGATTTTTTGTCCATTTTGCTCTATATCGCTTAGTTTCCGAGATATAAGCCATTTTGTGATTATACAATAAAAAATTAGGAAAATATAGCGCCCACCTCTATGTGATATCGATAGCAGAGATACAAAAATATAATAATTACGAAATAATTGTGGTTTAAATTAGCCAGGGGTATGGCATCACCAAAAACAAAAGTTATAATGACGTCGTTATCACTAGATGGCACTGTGTTCAAAAAATTTACAATTTTCTTTTTTTATTTAAATTGATATACATAATAACAAACAAAAAGGCAAATAAAAAAAAGGAATTCTCAAATTTAATTATTTGAACATATTTTGCGTTTGATTTTTTCTTATCTTGCGCAGTTTTCAGCAATTTTTGAGTTTTTAAATATAGGCTCAGCTGATAGTAAAGTGATACTAAATAGTTGCTCAGGTGATACCAAATTTCAGCGCCCCCTACGGGTGAGTAGTGTAAGTTTTGATTTTCTATCTCTATAATTAATAGTCTCTGAAATTAGCTGAAAAATTTGTAAAGTTAAGAAACAGAAATTACTAAAAATTAGCATGCAAAGTTAGTTCAAATACGGATAAAAGTAACTGTTGTGCTAAATAAAAGTAACTGTTGTGCTAATATTCTTGTAAATCCCAAGAATATTAGTTCATTCCTAAATTTTAAGGTAAAATAACAGAAAAATCAGTTCATTTGAGCCAGAACGCGTTTAACAGATTTTTGTACTAACTTTTTTTATAAGTGTAAATTTAGCAGACTATAATTCTCAACTTCATTGAAAGTTCTGCTGGCGTAAATACAGGTACTATTTCCTGTTATTTTAGCAGAATTTTTAACTATTTCTACGGGCTTTTTTTATGAGTGCATTGTTAATTTGCGAGTTGTTTTTCATAGTCTCCACACATGTATTTTCTCACATCGAAGTTTAAATAAAAAATTTTTTTTTGATTAGTCTCAAAAATTGTGTGAAGAATAAAATATTTGTGTAGATCTTAGTAACAGAAAAAATATAAAATTAAAAAAATCTTAACCGGTTCGCGACCAGCTGCATGTTAATGTTTCAACTTTAATTCCTAATATCTCCGCTAGAGGGTGCTGCAAAGCCATAAAAGTAATAAAAAATATTTCTATGTTATAGATCTACATTACCACGAAGGTTGGTCGGAAAATTTCCAGCCATTAAAATCCGGGATCGAAAGAGTTAATTTGAAAATAACTTAGAAAAAAATTTGATAGTATGTGACCTCAAATCGAACGAAAAACAGTAATTTACCAATTAAAAGACTAAACATAAACTTAATTAAACATTTAAATTTTGACACCGACCTACTTTCTGGATTATTTTAAAAATATAATAATGAGCTAGTTCAAAATAAAAAAATAATGCATTATCAATAATAACTTATTTTTATCATTATTTCAAAAATAAAGTCATGTTCTAGGTTTTTGTGTAAATTTTTTTGAAATCTATTTTTAGACTCAACATTTTTTTTAACTCTGGTAAGGATATATGTAACCACATATTTGTTGACTTTTTGTATGTTGGCGCGAAAAACTTTAGCTGAAAATGGAATTTCAGCAAAAAAAAAAACTGCTGAAAACTAATACACTAACTTATTTTTTTGAGTGTACTGTTGTAAGTAAAAACAAAAGAATGAAATATTTGTTTTGACTTATTTTGTGGTTTATTTGATTTCATTCAAAAATCAAATGAAAAAAAGTTGAATTTAATCAAATATTAGTGGTCCTATTTTCAAGTGATTTTCATATGTTTTTAAATATATTTGTAGCGGCGTCTGACTACATAATATTTTACGTGAAATAACAACTACCAAAACTAAGCTGTGTCTAGGTTATAAAAAAAATGTAATTTTCACTTTAATAGTCGTTAGGCAAAAAAAAAAGAAAAAAAACGAATATGATAGCCCATAGCGCGCCTTAAGAAAAATACTCTTATTTATTTTATTTTAGTTTTTCAATTTGTTTTTAGGTAATTATTAAACGGCCTACGAATAATATTATGGGTATAGAATATTTTTAATAACAACAACAATATAATGGAAATAATAAGGACACTCACGATAAAGTTTTCCATACAAAACAAAAAAGCTAGTTTGCATCGTCGTAACTACGGTAGGCTGGAAATGCAAATAACAGGCTGAGCTTGTTTTATGTACTATATTGTGTGAAAATCACAATCGTGAAAATCCCTAATAAAAACATTTTTTTTAATAAAATCTAAAATAAGAGAGTATTCGAGTAGCTTTACAATAAAATAAAAAAGATCAAGATTCTCTTGTGACCCAATGATCCACTGTGTGTATTTTTGTAATGCCGCAGCCTCAGCAGCAGCACTATCACAAAAACTTTGAAAACATGGACTTGTTCGCAATAAATAAATAATGATAAAAAATCAATTCAAGGGAATGAATGCATTTTATTACAAACTTGTATTAAGTGTGTAAACACTTTAAGTTGTGTAAATTAATACTGAATGCATCATATTGCACACAATTATTACAATGTTGAAATTTTGCAATTTTGTATTTGATGTCCTAAATATGTATAGAATAATATCCCCTCTTCCCTACCCCCTACATAATTTCTGATATACATACATACCCTAGATATTATAAATCGTGTCTAGCAAAATCAGCGTCTCGTCAATTAAAAAATTTCTGAAACGAATTTTTTTAATTCAATATTATTTAAATTTGTTTACTAACACGTCGATCGGGTCGATAGTCTCAATTGTTTTGTAATATAATAATTAAAGGAATGTGATATGTTTGCAACAATAGTTTAATTTCAATGGAGTGTAATAACAATTTGCTAGTTTTTTTCGATTTTGTTGCTGCATTTCCTGTTGTTGTATGATAGAAGTTCAATAAATTATATTTTCATTATTTTGTTATTTTCTTTGAGCATATAAACTGTTTTTAAATTTATAATATCGTTTTGATTTTCAATTAAATTAATAACTTTGTTGCAATTTGTTTTCTTTTAAATTCTTGTGCAATTTTAGTGTAAAATTGCATTGATTCAATTTAAAAACCATAAAACATTGTACTATTTATCAATATGTATAGCTGTCTATTGACAATATTAACCCTTTCATGCCCAAATTTGAATATATGAAAGTTTTGAAATCAAGCTTTGTAACAACACAGATTCATGCATAACAAAATATTTTTTGTATAGCCTGTTACAGCGAGCCTAGTGGAGATATTTTAAATAGCACTGTACAACAAAATCAAATTTTTTAAAAAATTACAAAGTTCTGACAACTAATTCTGGCAGAGAGGACAAAAAAATATATGTTTATCGGCGTTTTAAAAGTTTATGTCTGGCCCTATGTTTTTTCGGGGTTAAAGTTTCCCCTCTTTTGCAAATGTTTATTGTGAATCGTCATAGGAAACCATGCCGATCTTCCATTTTAGGTATACGATGTGTTCAGCGACATATTTTTGTGGAATATTTTAAACCTCTAACTCTTCAATTAAAGGGATTTTTGCCACTTTGTAAAAACGGACAAAAATATCCGTAATTTGAAGAGCTATAAACAGCTAAGAAAAATATTTTACTATTTGTCTCTGAAGACATCAAAGTTAAAAATTTAAATTCAATACCAGAAATAAGTGTAAACTTAAAAATAACCCCTCTAAAATACTTCTGACCTTTGATAACGATAAACTGTAATATAACTAACTATTAAAGTACAGATCAGCTTTAAAAAGAGAAATCAACTATTCACGTAGCTTCAATATTAAAAAAGATAGAACAAAATGTAAGAATTTTTATAGACGAAATAAAAAATGAGTTGGGAATTAATATATACCCTATGGGGAAAGGGACCGGTCTCAGATGACACGCAGGATAGGTCCCAAGGGGGCGGATACCGGTCGTTGATCGGTCTTTTTATTCGAAAGAGACATATCACTTTAACATGGCGTTGTCATTGGAAATGACCAACTGCCACAGTTTAGACACTTTGTGACACGTAAGGTGGTGTGTCTAAAAATAGCTTTTCAAATCAACTAATAAAAAATTAAGAATTAAAAATAATCTACTTGGCGTCGAAGTAGGGCTCGACAACACAACCTTCTGCTTGTAAGGCAAACGCTCTACCGTCTGAGCTAATGTATCTTGTGGATGATAATGGCTGATGGTAAAGTTTTATATTTTTCGTTTCTGTTCAAAAGAAAAAAAACACTACAAGCAAATTAAAAAAAAGGAAAATAAAAAATAGAAAAGAAAATTAACACACACACAAATATAGTGGAAGTGCCTTGAATATGCCCCCGATTGACCGGTCATGGGATAGGTCCTTTAACTCGCTTTTTGCAATGGCCATAATTAAATTAAAAAATCAATTAAAATTTAGAAAATCACCTCAAAAACTCTGATAATATAAATAAAAATTTAAAAAATTCCCCTTACGTTAAAAAGAAAAGTTAAATGAAATACCAATTGTTAAAATTAAAACAGCTTTAACATTAAAAAATCGTTGAAAATACAAAACTTAAAATTTCTTAGCAATAAATTATAGATATTTAAAATAAGAGCTAAAATAAGCAAATCGTAAAAAATAAAGTTCAAAATAGATAAAAGAGTAAAATAAATAAAAACAATTTTTTAAATATGCCGCGAATTTTGTTTTTATTTCCGTATCGGTCAAGTTTTTTTAAAAGCAACAGTGAAAAAACGGATCAGAAAATACTTAGAAAATTAATTCATTCTCTTTTGTTCATATTTGTACTAATTTAGTAATATGCGTTCGGTTGACCGGTAACGGGATAGGTCCTTGGAGGGCAATTGACTCCTCATTCCCCGTAGGGTATATATATTTGTTTTTAATTTAAAACTGTCATTTTCCTAACTACAGCTTCTTAAACCGCGGATTCTGAAAAAATCCATAAGACCTTTGAGCAGGGTTGGCAGGCAATACCGCTAAAATACCGTTATCGATTCAAAACCCTTTCAACTGACTACCGTTATCCCTAAAATACCGTTACCGAAATAACCGAAATACTGTTATCATTATAATACCGTTACCGAAATAACTGAAATACCGTTATCCTTAAAATACCGAAACAAATGAAATATCGATACCCTTAAAATACCGTTACCGAAATAAATGGTACCGTTACCGTTAAACTACCAGTACCGTTATTTTTAATTTTCTGCTTTTGGTAATTGCATGTGGTTATTGAGTATTTTTCGTACTTTAAGTTGGTAAATTGGTTCTGTTTTTAATCTCGCGTATTTTTTGTAAAAAAAATTGCGGGATGCATCGAAATAACTGACTACCGTTATCCTTAACCCTAGAAGTGCTTCGCTATTTTTATCGCTGTTTGAAAAGCATGGTTAATGTTAATCGAATCGACTAACAATGCACTTCTAGGGTTAAAATACCATTACCGAAATAATCAAAAAACCGTTAACTTTAAAATACCGTTACCGAAATAACTAAAAAACCGTTATCCTTAAAATACCGAACCGATATAAATAAAATAGCATTACCCTTAAAATACCTTTACCGAAATAATCTCAAATAGCGTTACCCTTACCGATAACTGCATCGTTTCGGTTACCATTAGGGTTTGGGGTTCGGGAAATCCCGGGAAATCCCGGGAAAAGTTTGCCGGGAATTCCCGGGAAAATAATATATTTTTCCCGGGAAAACGGGAAATTTTAAAAATATTAAATTTTTTAAATTGTTTTTGTTTCGAATAGGATTTTTTAATTTTAGTCATAAAAAACATTTTAAATACCAAAACAAAAATGTCATTGTTAAAATCTTTTAAAAGGGAATACATTTATTTGACACACAAATAAAATCTTTGCCAAGTAATAAGGAGAATTTCAACTAATAAAGATTTTTCGCATAACTTATTCAAAATTTAAGTAGTAAAATCTAAAAACTTGGTAAAATGTTTAAAAGAAATATGAACAAAAAGTCTTGTTTCATACAAATCTAAATTTTTCAAATGTATATTTTAGTTAAATTCGACTTTGTTAAAATATTGGGTGGCTTGGTTTATTTTTGGAGCATTCTGATTGGTTAATTTATTTTCAACCAATCAAAATATTTGAAAATATAAATATTTTTGTAAGGTTTTCATACACAAAATGAACAAAACCGTTTGATTAAAAATAAAGTCGACTTTAAATTTAAAATACGCCTTTATATTAAGGGTCAATACTTTTATAAGTAACGTTTTCATTAATAAATGTGAAAAGAAAACGGTAGTTAACGGTGGTATCTAAATTTGGTTATCCGACATCTAAATTTGGTTCACAAAAAAAAAAAAAAATTGATGGTCATGCAACTTCTCTTGAAGAAAACAACAACAAGAATAACGTTTCAGCTAAAATTAGCAAAGTACCTGAAGAAAAAAGTGTAAGCTGAATAGGCATTAAAGGTTTTATGGTAGGGCAAACATTTCCTGAAATGGTATCCAAATTAGCTGCAGTCAATCCGCACCATAACTAGATCTTCGTTTATTCGAGAAAGTTTTTATAATAAAAACCTGGCATTGCAAAAAAATGAAACCGATGTAAAGAACATTATATTAAATTACTACAATCATGTAAAAGATGTCATGATAAAAGAAATATCGAGCAATATTTCTAACAATATGACATTTACTATAATCTTAGATGAATGGACAAGAATATCACAAAAGAGATATTTGAACATATGTATAAACGGAAATAATTCATTTTATAACCTGGGGTTGGTTTATATATCAGGAAGATGTAATGCTGATGAAATAAGAAGAATTGTAGAAATAAGACTAGAAGAGTTTTATTTGTCTTTGGAAAATAACATTGTGGCCACCATATCTAATGGGCCAAATGTGATGAAACGGTTTGTTTCCGACAGTCCAGTAGTAGGTGCCTACTGGAATCATGCAATTCCTTTGTCAGTGCTGCGAGTAATTTATGTGAAATCAAATGTTCAACATTCTGATATTTTTTACTTTGAATTCTCACCACACAGACTGCATTTGCACTGAAATAGTGTTTTTTTTAACAAAAATTACTTATATATGTGGTTTTCATTAACAATTTTGTTCAAAAGTATTTCCCGGGATTCCCGGGAATCCCGGGAATAAAATTTTTTCATTCCCGTTTCCCGGGAAATAAAAAAGTCCGGGAAACCCCAAACCCTAGTTACCATCCATGCCTTTGAGATAAAATTGTTTGTTATTTAGAGATTAAGCGCGATTTTATTATATTTAAAATGATGTATCAACCATTTACTTAGGCAATATTATAAAAAAAGTTATATAAGGCCAGATTTTAGAAAATTTTATCATTTAAACAAAATTTTCCATCATACATATAAAAACGACCGGGCATAGTAGAATAATAGTAGAGATATTTATTCTTGACTTAATATGTTTTATATCAGTAATAAATACTAATAAGTACTCAATTTAAAATAAATACTAAAACTGTATATTTTTGAAAAAAGTACTAAACGATTTACTTAAGTATTTGAAAATTATACTTTTTTAATACTTACGTCAGTCCTTAAAACGTAATTTTTCTTTTTGTTTTGTAATTTTTCTTTTTGATTAGCGGTTGTGGGATAAAAACTTATAAAGAATATTTCGAGCGAAATTTTGTTCTTTGCTTTAGTGTATAATATATAGCTAAGGAGAACACAAACCTTTATACGAGTATTTATAATGAAAAATACTATTTCGTTTTTTCTTGCAAATTAAAACAATTATTCTATTTTATTATTATTCTATTCTATTCTGTTCTATTCAATTCTATTTCTATGCTATTTTTTTTTTGTAAGTTCAATAACATTCAATACAAATATGTATTAAAAAATAAAAAAAATTGTTTTTTTAATATTTTAGAATTTTAGCTGAATTAATGCGACAACCTCGTTCACCAATAAATTATATTGCCACAATCTCTAAATAGGGTTCCTGCAATCGAATTCGGTTATTGCAACCCCAGAACTCGGTTGCCACAATTTCAAAATTCAGCTTCCACTACCGATTTCGGTTGTTACGACCTCTAAATACGGTTGGGACAACAAAGTTTTTTGCTGGGTGTACTTCTATAAAAATGACATCAGTGTTGCTAGAACTTGATTACCAAAAATGGCAAAATTTCTGGGGAAAAGTGACTAAAATAAAGCTAGAAAATGGCTGAACAATTTTTAAGATGAATCTCCCGATTTTCTTTAAAAATTTATTAATATTATTAAAAATATTTAATGTCGGTTAATAGCCACTTACCATTTATTATTGAAAAATGTTTTGATTGGGTTGCTTTTCCTAATAAATAATATTTTTTGATGACTCAACAGTCATTTGGGCTAAAAATATGTGACAGCGCATAGAGAAAGGGACCTAAGGGTAAAAAAATCAATTTTTTTTTTTGATGTGGACAACATCTGAGCATCGAATGAGACCGATCCCATGCCCTCCTGAACAAAACTATGATAGCTAGTAATTTTTGATGAGATAAATACAATATTTTATATCAGTATTTTATAAAAGCAGTAAAATTTTTAGGATTTTTTAGTTTATATTTAAAATTTCTTAAGAAATTTATCAAAAAATAACTGGGTGTAACATTGAGTGCATTTACCAGACGCTCAACTGTTGCTAATCCGCTACTCAACAATCTGGTGAACGATTTGATTAGCTACCGCTAAGTCAACATGTGTGGTAGCGCTACCTTGTTTTGGTAGCGTAAAAATTTTACGCTACTAGTTAGCAGTTAATGATATATCAGCTGTCGTTGGTTTTTTGTATATTTTTTTTTGAAGAATAATAAACATATACAAATATAATTATAAAGGAATAAACATTTCAAAAAAATCAATAAAACATCTACAAATATTTTTATTTTAAAACAAAAACAAAAGTAGCATCGTCCACCAGATTAAGATCATAAAGCGCTACATATCAATTGTAGCGGTAGCGGGTTTCTCTGGTAAACCTGCCCATTTACTTTCAAAGAGAAAAATTACACATTTTTCCCATTCAAACAAAAGAGTTAATTTTTTTTCTTGATTTTCAATTAGGACTAGAAAGAATTATTTGATTTCATAGTTAAAAATTTAAAGCAAAATATCTGATCAACGTGAACCCTTTTACATTTTGCTCGTCAATGTAAATCAGTGTTTGCAGTCCCATGAACGATTGCTTTTCGGACAGTTTTAAACCACCACCATCACTGTTAAAACTGATATAATAACCCAGCAAAAAAAGAGATGGTGAAGTAGTACAATGGATTATCTAGATGTACTTCTTTTTTAACATAAACACTAATGATTTTAACATTGATTTGTCATAAGAGAGGAGTACTCCCAATTCAACATATTTCCAGTACTTTTTGAACGAGTGCAAAGGAAGCTTTTTTTCACCAATTAAAAGTTTAAAAAAATTCTTCACAAAAAAAAATTATATTTTTTTTTTATTTTTATCGAACTTGCGACCTAACTATTGCTAGTCTAGCGCTCTACCGCTGAGCTATTCTTTGATATGAAAGTTGACTAACATAAAAATTCCACTTTGTTACAGCGAGATATTGTTCTTTATTCTCTTCAATAAAAGTACTTATTAAACAAATGTAAAAGGTCCAATTCAATATTGTATTCAGTACTATTTGTACAGGTGCATTAAAAGCAATTTCTCACCATTTTTTTATATATGTGACCTTCTTCGAGAAAAGGGACCTAGTGTGTCAAAAAACGGGTTTCGATAAAAATGAGAAAAACATTAAAATTTTATTTTTAATTTAACTTTAAATGCGTTCTTCTCAAAACTTCATTTTGACACTCCCTTTTCCCGGAGAAGGTCACATATATATATTTTTAAAAATGTAAAAATTAAAAAAATATTGAATTTAAACAAATTAATTATAAATATTAAAAAGAAATTAACAGAATAAAAAAAATTTTTTAAAAAATAAAAAATATTGGTCCCGGCGGGAATTGTTTAGAAATGCCAAATGATACCAAAATCACTTTTTACGATCACTTTTAGAGCAATTACTCTTTAGAAGCAATACTTAAGTGATTTTTTGGATGTTGTTCAGAAGTAACTCTAAAAAGGCTGTAAAAATAAACTAACGGATGCTTTGGAAGCAATGAACGAAAGTGAGTTTTTGAATTTATTTAGAATAACTTCTAAAAAAGCAGTAAAAATACACTAACGGATACTTGTGAAGCATTGAAAGAAGTAGTTTGTAAAGCATTACTTGCAATTTTTTTGCTGGGAAGTTCTAAAGCAAAAGAAGTTGTTATATGTACAATTTGTCTTTTGGGACTAAAATTTTTTCTTTATCAAATAATAAATTAATATACTGAAACGAAAAGTAATAATAGCAGCTATAAATATACTCGAAAAAACAGTAGATAAAACCAAACAAAACATATTTAGTATTCTTTTATAACAACAGTAGAAACTTAGAGCAAATTTACTTCAATTTTGGTAAATTATATGATATCTGTAAGATTTTTTATAAAAAGCTAAGATAATGCCTCATGTATTTGTTAACAGCTCACGGCTCGTCGGAATGACCTTCAACTGAAAGGTGCGACCACCAGAAATGTTTTTCGTGATGATGTATTTGGCATGTCTCAGAACAATATTGCTATAAAAATGGGCAACCCTTTTTAGATTTAAAATAAAACTAGGAATAAAGATTTTGAAATTATTAAAGAATGGCTCCGTCAAGTCGCAAAAGTTTAAACAACCCAGTGTAAAAAATCATTACCAGATATGTGGTTATGTAACTATATACCTGGTAATTGTAACTAGTTACTTTTCATATTACATTTCTAATTACCTTTGTATGGCGATGTCGCGCAAAATAATGAGTTATGCTTACACACCAGCATACGAAAAATCCAAAAATATGTCATTACCTACATATGTATATTAGAGTGTCCCTTAAAAATAGATTTGTCATTACACCCCCCCCCCCCAGTTTTATTGGAAATGGCCCCAAATGGAAGAAAGTTGAACGAAAATGGCCCATTTTGGAAAAAAGTGTTTTATCATTTAAAATTCCCAAAATTCGAAATTTCGAAAAAAAATTATTTTTTATTCCATTTATTCATTCAATATAGTCAAAATGATTCAGACATGGAATTTTGACTTCATCGGATATCATTAATTTAGCCTGGAATCTAAAATGACCCACGAATTTAATAAAAATGCAAAAACGTGTTTTTTTTAAAATTAATTTTAAAGATTTCTTAAAATGCCTAATTTGGAGATGTCGATTGCTATTTGTACCACAATAGCTTTACAATCTCGTAGTCATAATTAATATTAAGTTTCATGGGTCTTTTCTGACTCCAGGCCACTAAGGGTTAAATATTTTTAAAACAAATGTAAAGATAATTATAGTTTAAACAAATTTAAGTGTTGTTTTTCCGAAAACTGTGTAAAATTTGATGAAAACATTTAAATTTTGTTTAATTTTTAACAAAATGAGCAATTTTTGTAAAATGTCCTGGAAAGCAGTCGCTCCAAACACAAATGAGTTACCGATAATGACTTATTTTTATCACAATTTCAAAAAGAAAATAATTTTATAGATTTTTTTTTTAAATTTTTTGAAATCTATTTTTAGACTCAATAGTTTTTAAACACTGGTAAGGATATATGTAAACACATATCTTTTGATTTTTTGGTATATGTTCACTACAGTACCCATATGTGCAAAAGTGTTATTTTTGCAGCTCCCCGCCCATTTTCGGATAGGTTGAGAGTAAAAAATAAGATATGTGCAAAAATTGGGTTTCTGCGATGTAAACCGGCCAGGCCGTTTACATTTATGTCCTCAAAATTACCCTAAAAAGGATTTATCCATATATAACTCTTAAACTAGAAGTTTCTGGTGACTAAGTTAAATAACTGTTGTTTACATAATGAAAAGGCAAATATTTTCTTTATACAAACTTTTAACCCTCCCATGACCGTTAGTGGTGTTTTAAGCGGTAAATATACAATTTTTTCTCAAAACTAAACTTTGAATGTCTCTCATTTAATTTTGGAGCCCTGTAAATACTTATACTCTTCATCATATAATAGGCAATTTAGCGTAGATTAAAAGTAAAATAAGTTTTTTTTTTTAAATATTTCGTCCATTCCATGACAGAAAGCCTAAAAACTGATAAGTTATATAGATTTTTTACGTATGTGCACTAGGAAGCCATGTAAATCTTCCATTTTTGGTATAGGATGTGTTCAGCGAACTTATATAAAACACTACGAGGTACAGTTTTGTGGAACTATTTAACCCTCTAACTCTTCAATTAAAGGGACTTTTTTGGCCCCGTTTTTAAAAGGGGCAAAAAGACCCGTTAGATGAAGAGTTAGAGGGTTAAAATGTTCGAAAGAAATGTTCCACATTGTGTTTTACATGAAATAGAAGATTCACATGGTTTCCTCCTAAAATTTAGGTTGGTGGGCATTTGAGCGGCAATTGTGTATAAGTACGAAATTAACCCTTAAACACATTTTAAGTTTTGACTTATTTCTGGCATTGAACTTAAATTTTGAACCTTGATGTCTTCAGAGACTTATAGAGAATTTCATGGCAAATATTTTTGTGGAATATTTTAACCCTCTAACTCCTCAATTAAAGGTACCACAAAGGACCCATAAGTTGAAGAGTTAGAGGGTTAAAATGTTCCGCAAAAATATTTATCATAAAATTCTACTATAAGTCTCTGAAGACATTAAAGTGTAGAATTGAGTTTCAATGACAAAAAGAAGTCAGAACTTAAAATATGTTTAAGAGTTTATTTCGTGCCAATCTGAAAGCGCTCAAGAGATCACCCATATGTGCAAAAGTGATAATTTCTTAGGTCCCCACGCACTTTCTGGTAGATTGGGTGTAATAGATAATATCCCCGCGAAAATTGATCCTCTCGGATTAAAACAGGCCAGTGACCCGCGGCTTTTAGCCCTAAAAATGAACTAAAATTGCTTCAAAGTTTATTTGCGCATAACTCTTAAAGTAAAGGTTTAACAGAAAAATACTACATAGGTAAGCATTTCTACAGGCAATAATGTGGCTAGCATTTTTCTCATACACATTTTTGACTTATCGATGACGCATCATGGTGATTTATGAGGTTAAAATCAAAGTGATTTATATTGTTAAACACAAATTTGGCTTTAACCACCTAAATCACCATGATGGGTCATCGATACGTCAAAAATGTGTATGAGAAAAATACTAGGCATATTATTGCCTGTATATATGCTTATTTAGTATTTTTCAGTAAAACCTTTACTTTAAGAGTTATAGCGCAAAGAAGCTTTGAATTGATTTTAGTCCATTTTTAGGGCTAAAAGCCGCGGGTGACTGGCCTGTTTTAATACGAGAGGACCAAATTTTGCGAGGATATTATTTTTTACGCCCAATCTACTGGAAAATTCGTGGGGAGGTGAAAAAAATAACACTTTTGAAAATATGGGACAAAAATGGGGCACGTTCACACATGCCCCATTTTAAGGAATATGCTCTAAAAAAATTTTATTTTACGGAGAGGTTTGTAATTTAGATGTCAAATTAAGACATGTTAACATCTAGCCGATTTAAGTGAATACGTGTTTTAGATTTTTTTGATATTCGTACTACAACTTATAAAAAAGGCCCTACAAATAGTTCAATTTTCTGCTCAAATAACAGAAAATAGTATCTGTATTTGTGCCAGCAGAATTTTCAATGAAGTTGCGAATTATGGCCGGCTAAATTTAGGTAAACTAAATTTTACATACTCCTAAATATACACAATGATTTTAAATTACGAAATTGATTATATTAATTAAAATTTTAAGTGATATTCAAAGGATACTATTAATTACTAAAAATTGTATATGATTAATTGAAACAATAAAATATTAATGGATTCAATTAAATATTTGATTAAAAACAGTTTTTGTTTTAATCATATGTTTAATTCGATATTTTAGGTTAATTATTATTTCTGTGTACAGAGAATATTAGTTAAATTAGCTAAGAAGTTTGAGCTTAATTCAACAGAAACTTTACATGATTTAACTGAAAATTTCTGCTAAAATGTTGCTTACAAAGATAGGCCCATATTTATTATTGGGAGTATAGGTGGTTTATAAGGTTTGTTTTTTTGTATAAATATTCCATACAAATTTAAGCATTTATAAAAATTTTAAGTAGGTATAAATTCAGCTTCTTAAAAATTAAGTAGTTATAAAAATGCTGCCAAGTCTTGAAAATTGTTGGCTTTTCTCTTTTAAATGTAAACAAAAATATTTGTCATATAATTTTTTGAAATTTTATTATTTTTCATTTCATAAAATATTAAAAACAACAAAAGCTAACAAATGAATTAGCTGGTTGTTAGTAAAGGGAGAGCATGCCACTCAAGGTAATTGCTCTATTTCGCGTTCCGGGAAAGCCCATATACGAAAACAGATTACGTCCGAAGGCGGCCCCAAATGTTTTAATTTTATTTGTTTACAAAAAATAAAAACAAGTCACGTAAGTACGGATAGTCGTTTTTTTACAAGTAGTTATAGATATAGATATAAAATTCGAAAAAAACAAATCTATAAGTATTAATAAGTACAGAGAAACGATTTTTTTTCCACTTTGCTCTATCTCGCTTAATTTCAGAGATATTTTATATATATATATATTCTTTTACTGTTCTTTTTACTCCTATGCTCCTTGGCCGCGAGATATTTTACGATTATATAATAAAAATATGAAAGTGTAGCGCCATCTCTAAGTGATATTGATAGCATGAACACAAAAATATAATCAAAACAAATTAAAAAAATTAAAAAACACAAATTGATAAAAATTTACATTCAAAGTTAGTTACGGGTGAAATTACCTGTTCTGCTAAATAAGATTTACAAA
Source organism: Leucophora obtusa (assembly GCA_949987735.1). Lineage (NCBI taxonomy): Eukaryota > Metazoa > Arthropoda > Insecta > Diptera > Anthomyiidae > Leucophora > Leucophora obtusa. Next base: position 44,845,849 of record OX465296.1, read on the forward strand.
AAATATCAGTTAAATCCTAAATTTTAAGACAAAATAACAGAAAAATTAATCCAATTGAATCAGAACGCGTTTAACAGACTTTTGTACTAACTTTTTCATGAGTGTAGTTTTACCAGAAATTCGATTATTGGTAAACTTTTTGTTCAAAACAGGGAAATATGGTTATGAAAATTTGTCTTTTGGCAAGTACATACATCATCGTTGTGTGGAAATCATTTAAATTTTTTGCAAATTTAAATAATTTTTCACGCGGCTCTGGACCAAATTTTTGTACAACTGTTTACAAAAATCCACTACGCTTTTTTTGGAGGGATACAATTTTTTGCGAATTAAAAAAGTTAATGCAGTTTTTTGTTTTACATACATATTGAATTACCACTGTCAGATTATTCTACTTTTTGTGTAATTCGCGAAAAAAAACTATTTCGCCGAAAAAAGCGCCTATGGAATTTTTCTGTTAAGTCACATTTTCATTCTCATATTCAGAAACTGAATCCGCTTGTAGATTGCAATATATATATATAATGCCTTGCTCGTCGTCCAATGATTACGAGCTTCCTCTTACTGGGCATAGGCGATCTTTCCCGACGTGCGGCTAGATCTTTGAGTTCTCCTATGTTGTTGACAGTTCTACCAAGGCTCTGAGATATGGAATTTATTCCCTGCAATGTAGATCGTCTCCAGGTGGTTTTAGGACGTCCTCTCTTTCTACTTCCCTGTGGGTTGTAAACAAGGGCGTGATTACATACTTCTTTGTGATTGTGCGAGGTCAGAAGATTTTAAGAATTTTGCGAAGACGTCGATTAACAAAAACTTGAAGTTTATTTTGTATTACGTCTGTAACAAACCAAGTTTCGCAACCGTAAAGAAGTACTGAAAGAACACAGGCTTTAAAGGTGTGTAGTTTGGTGTTGACACTGTAACTCAAAGAGTTCCAAACATTGCGGAGTTGTGTAAGTGAGCCTATTGCCTTTCTGATTCGATTTTCAACGTCCTTCAGAGTTCCTCCGTTCTCGGTAATCGTGCTATCCAAATATTGAAACTCTTCTACTTGATGAACTTGGCCGTGCATAACGTTCAAAGGTTCTGTTGATCTGCAGTTAATGCGCATTTCCTTCGCCTTAGAGACGTTAATTCTGAGACCAACTTTGTGGGATTCTCGTGAAAGATCATCTAGTTTTTCCTGCATATCACTAAGCCGATGAGCGAGCTCTCATTTATCATCAGCATAATCAAGTGATTCTAGTCGGACGTTTGGCCTAAGGTGGTCCCACATAATACCCCGTGGCTTGTTATCGTAAGCACGCCTGGACACAGCATCCATTACAATAAGGAACAACAGTGGTGATAGCAAGCAACCCTGTCTTACGCCCGATATGGTGTTAAATGGTACAGACATTTTACCTTCATGGAGTACGGCGCATTTGAAACCCTCATAGCTGCTCCGTATTAGAGAGATGATCTTATTTGGAGCCCTCATGTTCTTAAGTTCGGCCCAAATGCTCTCTCTATGAATAGAATCGAATGCTTTTTCATAGTCAATAAATATGACATATAAAGGAGATCGCATTTCCACGGCCTGTTCAATTATAAACCTAAGGGTGTTAATTTGATCGATATATGATCTACCGCTTCTGAATCCAGCTTGTTCGACACGTATCTTACTATCGACCTGTTTTATCATTCGTTCCAGTATGATCTTCATAAAAACTTTCATTACAGCGCAAAGAATTGTAATACCTCGCCAATCAGTTGCATCTCCTTTCTTAGGAAGTTTCACTATAACCCCTTGCAACCAGTCCGTCGGGTACTCCTCTGAAATCCATATTTGTTTAAACAGAGGGTGAAGTATATTAGCAAATATTTTCGGGTTTGCTTTGAGTACTTCTGCAGTGATGTTGTTTAAGCCGGCTGCTTTTCCAGTTTTCAGAGCTACAATAGCATCAACAATTTCCCGTTTGGATGGTGGATCGGTTCTTTGCAATAACGCAAAAATTTGTAAAAAATTGGTGCAGAGCACCGTTGGAAATGCATTTTATTTGCAAACAAAATTGCCAAAAAAAAAATGTTGATACCAATATTGCCCAGTTTAGAACAATGAGTTTATTACCAATTGAATTTCTGGTAAAACGCGAACTAGCACGAATTTCAAAAAAATTGTAAATACGTACATAAATCGACTATAAGTTGAGACAAGTTAATCTGACTTGTAAATCATAAACATCCCCGTACAAAAACTTACAAATTCTTTTTTTATATAGGATATCCCTTGAAATGCGACATGTCTGGACATGCTATAAATACCGTTCAACGCGCTATTCAAAAATCTTTCATATGATACCCATATTGTGTATTGTGTCTAAAAAAACGAGCTTTTTTAAAAACGGTCCAGCTCGTGAGATGTCAATGCTAGACCCGAAATATTTTGAGAATCATCATAAAACAAACCAAGGTATATTTTGAGGGGGCACTTTTTTTTCTTTTTTTTCCATATAAGGTGTCTCGCTCTAATAAACATGAATTAATATATGGGTGTAATCAAAAAATGTGATAAAAACCGTGTAACCACCTAATTTCTAATGCATGGATTACATTTGAGTTATATATTTCGATATACATCAGCGCATTGTCACCTGTTTTACAAAATTTATAACAATCTGACCAATTTTTGGTTAATACATAAAATTTGTGACCAATTTTATAGGCCAAATGTAAACTTCAACTCTGTAACGATTTTTCGTCATAATTTTTGATAAAAATGCATATACCAAAATTTTGGAGTTATCTATTATTTATATTGCGAAAAGTATAATGTTATTTATACTCAAATGATCGTTGGACTGTAAGTAATCATCCAGTATAACAGACTTGAAGTTTTTCTGCAGCATGTAACATTCTCAAGATGAAAAAGGATGTCTTTAATAAGATTTGAAAAAATGTTGTAAACTCCGTTCCTAATTTTTACACCAAACTATTTAACGAGTAAGAAAAACAATGTCATATTTGGATTCACCTTGTAGGCATCATGCGATTTTGTGTCGGAAAAAAAATTCTGTCAAAGCTTTTCTGAAAAAAAACGAAAAAAGTAACCAAATGTAAACTCCGTAACTGTAAACTCCGTAACTGTAAACTCCGTAACCACAATTGTTTGCATCAGATTTCATTCAAATAAATGTAGATAAATGTTTAAAATATTTTAAAATAACCATAAACAGAGGTGATTCAACTAATATTTATGCGTCAAAAGACGATTCAACTAATAATTTTGCGTCAAATCAAAAATAGTATCAGTTTTTTACCCTAAGCTGCTGGAGCGAAAAACGATTGATTTTGCATTTCATTGGTTTTGAATCGATATTTCGAGTCATTACTGACATTAGTTTGACAAATCAAATTTGTTTCACACAATTTAAGAATTTTTTGATCGCGAAATGTTATGTTTTTAATATATTATTTTGTAACTGCGCAACCGCTGTTTGGATTTTAAAAAATTTTATATTTTTAAAAGCATTTAAAAGGACCAAAAATACAAAATTAAAAAAAAAAAATTTTTTTTCGCGGAATGAATTGTATTTTTATTCGCGAAACCGCCAATTTGATAACAACAAATTATATATCATTGGAAAGCAAGTTGAAAACCCAAATACGAAAAACTAATAAATTGAATAAAATTCGTACGCAATTTTTTTTGTTATATCTTTTGCTTGCAGAAATGTAAACTCCGTTACCACAAAAAAATTAAAATTGTGCAAAAAAAGTTATTGCGACAACTTGTAGAAGAGATTTTTTGCAATTAGGTTTATAATGACTAAATTTACTGATTCCATTAAGAAAAAACCGAAATATTAACACTTTTTGCTTCTCACAAATTTGGCCCAAAAATTTATCACATTTTTTGATTTCACCCATATAGTTTTTTCTATGTTTTTTTATATTAGGTACTAAAATAATATAAAAAAAATATAATTACACGGTGTACTGTAAAATTGTCTGTGCCAAATTAAATCCGCCAAAAAAATATGAATTCTCATTCGAGAAAATTTGTTATGAAGAAAATTAGAAAAAGGAGGCACGAAGGAGATTGGAAGATAAACAAAAATCTAAAAGTAGAATGCTTGTATGTGTCGGTGTTTGATCACTTCTGAGCTAAAAAACAAACAATAACAGAAAGCTGAATAGGAAAGAAACCTATGAATTAGCTACATTGCATTCACGGCCTTGCGTGGGTGAGATGGCTAAGCTGTCGCACCTTAGTACAGTTACGTTTGTAATGTAGGAATAGGCACAGGTTCGATTCCTACAGCCGACGGGTTGTTGAAAAATTATCATATAGAGACAATCTGACAATAAAATATACAATTTAATGAAAAATCACTGATGAAACCTGACCATAAAAAAAGGCAGAAACTAGATCTAGTCTAATTTGCAAATTAATATGTTTATAATTTTTAGAGAAAAAGGTTTATTCTTCTTCTTAACCTTAAACCTAGTAAAATAGAAAACTATTTTTGAGATAATTCGAATAATCTAAAAATAGTTATTTATGAAATATTTTATTATTTAAAATAATTTTTTTTAACTATTTGATGTACTTACAGGCTGAATATTTTTTAAGTATTACGGATAGCTTTGGGGAATCTTGTGTTTGTCCCAAACAGAAGAAAGGAAGTCCTATCTACTTCACGTCTCTTCGAAATCGACTTTAATATCCCAAATACATAATAAAAAAAAAACAAATTTCTGGTGTTCATAGCTTTATATTAAAGTTAATTTCGACTAAGCGTGGATCAGATATGACTCTAACTATACAAAATTTCCAAAAGCCATCTGTTATACTCAAAAAACTTCAACTTTCAACATGTAAGACCAACAGCCAGTACATCTAAAAACCGTGAAAAAATGTCTTATTGATTTTAATTTTTATCTTTAACGATTTTCAAAAATAAAATATTTCAAATAGAACTATTTTTAGAATATTTGCAAATGAAAAAATTATTTTTTTTTTTGCAGATTTATTATTCAAATAAAACTGTTATGGTAGCCATTAGGGATGCCAATCGGGATTGATATTTGAAATTCCCGTGATTCGGGACTACGGGATTTTTCGGGATTTAAATTTTCCTTTATTTGTAAAAATTTTTATGTTATGTAACTAATTTTTTTATAGAATAAAGCGTTTTATAATTATTTAATAGTTGTTAATTAATAATGTGGTACATTTTATGAATATTGAAACATCTCAATCAGAAATTGACAGTGGTACAAAAAATCAAGTACTTGCTTTCCACTGGGTAACCGCGATGTTAAAAATAAATGACTGGCAGGGACGCTTTGCCAGCGTTTGAAAAAATCGTTTTGCCAGTATTTGTTTTACAAAACATCACGGCAGGGCAAAAAAAAGATACATATGAACTTTTTTTAAATTTTATTTTGAAAAATAAAATTCCAAACCACCTATTTATTGGTTTTGGCAGCGTTTTGCCAAAGTTAAAAATTTTGTTTCTCCAGTACTTTTCCGGCGCTTTTTGAACTGCCGGTCCTTTTGTCAATTGACGTTATCATATTGGAAATGGGAAAGCAAATTTTTATCAGTACTTGTACCACCTGTTAAAATACCTTACCATCGCTTTCCCGTTTGTATTTTTCTGGCTGGGATAATATATGAAGGCCTGTCATTAAGTACACTTGCGCCCAGTATTTTGTAAGCAGATTTTAAAAGAGATTCGTTGCGATAACCTTGCCCACTTAATCGTGTAATTACAGCAACAAAGTTATTTGGTTATCGTTATCAAATGTTTTCATGGAAGAATTCAAACTTACAGTCCCAGCTAAAACTTACAGTACCAGTTTCAGAAATCGAATTTCGCTTGGAAGAATAAATCGGTAAAATAACAAACAAACTTGATTTTTCGCATGTATTACTCAAAAACTTAATATTGTTTACCAAAATTTCAAATTGTTCTGCAAAGTCTTTGCATAGTTTACTCGAATAATCTACTTAATTTATAATTTTACCAATATCTTGGCATCAATTTCTTGTCAATATGCGGAAATTCAAGAAAAAACGTAGGTAATCTAAAATTGCTCACTTTGTTTATTTGCGTTTATATTAATATTAAAAATAAGAAAATCCCGGGATTTTTGAGAAATAATCCCGGGATTCGAGATTTTGCCAATCCCGAAAATCCCGGGATTTCGGGATTTCCCGTTTGGCATCCCTAGTAGCCATGTTATCGTATTTTTCCCGATGAATAATTTTTGGTTTTAAGCAAGGTTGGTTACCGTTATCGTTAAAATACCGTTATCGCTAAAATACCGTTTCAAATTGAATACCGTTACCGTTACCGATACCTCTAAAAAAAATTACCAATACCGTTATCGTTACCGATATTTTTATGGGCAGTTACCGGTATTTTACCGGTATTTATTAATTTATATAAAAAATTACAATTTTTTAATTTTTTTATTTTATAATCTTGAGTTATTTTTGCAACAAAATTTATAGAAAATAATTTTAATTACTAAAACTACCAGCATTGAATTTATAGGTTAAAATCTGTATTTTTAAGACTTAAAAGCAAGAATATGCTATGTTTTTATATGTTTTTAACGCAGTTTTTAATACCGGTACGTACCGGTATTGCTGTTTCGATAACGGTATACCGTTACCGAATCAATCTTAAATACCGTTATCTTTACCGTTACCGAAACAAACGAATTTCGATACCGTTACCGTTATCCTTACCGTTATTCGTTTCGGTAACCAACCTTGGTTTTAAGTATTTTTTCATACCTCTAATAGTTTTCGAATAATTTCAAAAACTAAAATTTTTGAATATTTGAAATAGATTTTTTCAAAAACGGCTCGATCGAAGATTTTTGTTTTTATCGCATTATTGTGGTGAGCCATCCCCACATTCATAATAAAGAAAACATTTCTGTTAATCGCACCTTTCAATTAATGTTCATTCCGACGAAGAGTGGCCTTAGATTAATTTCGTTACTAATTTATCAGTCATGTAAGAGACATTGTTAAAACAAATGATTAGATTTGTTTGAACATCCAAAAATAATGAAGTTCAAGGTTAAACAATTGTATATAGTGTTATCAGATAAGATAATTTTGTTTTGACTGTGTCATTTATCACTTCTGCTGGTAAATATAACAACCTCGTGTTAAGTAGAGTGCAGGCACTTTTAATAAAATTTTGGTTTAAAAACAATTCTATTTTTTAATGATATACTCTTTGCAAATTGAAATTACCAAAAAATATATGAGTCGACAAGTTTGTCCGCCAATTCTGTTTTTAGACAAATTCAATTAAAAATACACATGTACATATCGTATTATAACCCTTTTCAGAATTTGAAAGTCTCGACGTTTTGGTATCAATTTTCAATTAAAAAATATATGTCGAAAGTTCCACACACTAAATTTCAGATAATTCCCATGCTTAATACGAACTTCAAAAAATGCGAATTTTCTTAAAAACATTTTTTCATTTGATAAATTTATTTTTATTTTTTTAATTAATACCTGCTTTTATTTACTTTTTTGCTTAATATTACGCATAGGTGGCAATGTTGCCAGTTGTGATGATTTTTACTATCGAAAATAGCCAAATGACGATTTTCCACTGATTTTTAAATACGAAATTTTCCTCTTCTTAATCTGTGTTTTCGACTTAATTATGTATATCCGTTTACCTACTGATAAAAAAAAAAAACCCAAAGTACATAAAAACGAAATCCAACATATTAAAGTAAGTTTACTCGAATTACATCAAAACTAGTTTACGAGCCCTGGTAAATATATATTGAATATTGTCAAAAATAAAATTATTTTGAACTTTTTTGTGTGTTGTTTTTTATTTTCTGTTTTATTTGTTTTTAGATAATACCAGAGACATTAATGGGCACGTAAATGGCTTGAAAGGCCAAATTTGGGATTTTACAAACTTACGGTGGGCCGCACCAAATAATACGTTACTCAACAAAAATGAATTTTTCGTACAGCCCACTCCTAAAATCTTTTTTTGAGTATTTTGGTTTCCTAAGCCCGGATCTAAGGTCAAAAAAGGTCCATTGAATAGCCTTCGAGCTGTGGGTCTTCCTCTTTTTATCCCCTCACCTAGGCAAATACTCTATGAGTCAATATTGCAGAGAAGTACATCAAAATCTTTTATATTTTTATGATTTTTTATATTTTTGATGCAAATAAATTTAAAAATATATACACAGCCTCAATAAATGATTTTAAAATATTTTCCTCTCTTTAACGCCAATCTGAATTCAAAAACCTTTGACGAATTAATCTTCGAAAATATAGTTTGCGTTATTTCAAAAAATTCGGTTTAAGATTTTCAGCAGTTTTTCAAATATTTGCAAATTTACTTAATGGATTTTGATCCCTTGATTTATTTATTGAAATGTGTAACATTAAATACGTGACGAACGGAATTTTGGTACAAAAGGGGGAAAAATATAATTTTTATAGAAAATCTGAATGTAAATGAAATTTAAAACTCATAAGTCCAAAAACATTTTCGCACCGAAAATTTATAACGACCCAAGCAGTAAAACACGATCGGCACAAGGTTGGCATACCGTTGGCGATGGTCGGTTATGCGTTGGCAGAACGTGGGATTAATAATCTTGACAGTATTGTCCTGTTACCCGATTGATAACAGCGGCCAACCGTTGGTTGGCGCTAACTTGCCAACGTTTTCACAACCTTGTCAAAATTAAAAAAAAGGTGGTCTTAAAATAGATTTTCAAAAAAATTAAAAAAAATTGTTTTTAGTATTTTTTTAAAAAACATGGTTCTGATGGGAATTGAACTCAGGCCGCCAGGTTGTCAGCCGTGATCTCTACACACTATGCTAACAAGACTTGTAATATCTAATAGCTAAACAATTAGATCAATGGTAACAGCAGTTGTAGCTAACTTACAAGCGTCGGCAAAAGGTTGGTTGACACTAAGCGGCCAACATTGTTATGATGTTGGAAAAACCAAAAAATTTATGGTCTAAAAACTTAAAAAAAAACTTGTTTTTGGGAAAAAAAATTTATTTAGAATAAAAATGTTAATTATAATTATTTTAAATAAAACATGGTCGGGCTGTGACTCGAACCCGGGCCGTCAGATTGCCAGACAATCGCTCTACACACTAAGCTAACGAGACATGTAGTACAACATAGCTTAAAAAATAAATGAATGATAACAATGGCTAATATGTAAACATTGGCATAACGTCTACTGGACCTCACTTGCCAACGTTGTCGTAACGTCAGGAAAACCAAAATATAGATGGTCAAAAAAATTAAGAAATATTATTTTATAAAAAACAATTAATTTTAATAAAAAAAATGTAAATATAAAAAAATAAAAACAAAAAATTGTATGTTCGTGACCGGAATCGAACCCGAGACCTTCCGACTTTACCTTATTTTAACAAAGCGTAGTAATTTTTACAAAATCAGTGCTCTGCCAATGTTTTGCTTTTGGTACAGTTGGCAATTTCTGTCTGGGAAATGTCAAACCTCTCAGGCTCTGATTACATTAAATTAATTCTTAAATTTTAAAAATTCGAATACTTTTAGCGGAGTTCTTTTTCAGAAAGTCAAAAATTATTCAAACAAAGCACATATTTTTAAAATTTTAAACCTATTTGTCAAAAATTGCTCATTTTTTGGACGAAAGTAATAGTTTTAGTAAAATGAGTCATAAAAGGCACAAACATTTGAGGAAAATTTTTAAATCCAAAGATGATTCAGAAACAACTCGAAAAAGTAAATAAATTTTAATATTTTATGAACAATTCAAAAATAACTCAAAACAGATTAATTTTTTAGCTTAAAATTTTTTTTAAATATTTCTTTGAGTCATTATTGAATCAGAAAAGAAGGCTCTTTTGGATGCACCACTTTCATACAAGTGAAAGTTTAATAATATATTTTGAGTACTTTTCTGATTCATGTTTGTGCTCGTTTGCTGGCTGGGAACTCTAGAAAAAATAAATTATTAAAACTATTCAAGAGTTAAATATCATATTAAAAATTTGGGATAAGGCGGAATTGTTTGTTCTAAAAACGGAATAAAAATTCAAGGCGACACAAGCCTTTAAAAAGCGGTATAATACCGTCAAAAGCGAGATAAGGTACCGTGAAATAACTCCCAAATGAAATAAGTCCCAATGAAATAACTCCCAATGATAACTCGACTTATGCAAACTTAATGTTCAAAAGAGTTTACGAGCCCTAGAACTTACACCTACTAGATTTACACTTAATCCAAAACTATTAGTTTTTGAAAACTACTCGTATTTACTTGTCAAATTCCATACAAATTTTAGAAAAAAAAGATTTTCACCATAATAAAAAATTTTTCTCGAAAATTTAATATACGAGTTTTATTTTAAAATGGTGACATTTCAGCTTAATTGTGATTTGTCTTTTATATAATAAAATTTTTTTAGTTTCACAATTTTAACAAAGATTTGATGCCTTTAAAGTTCGAGTGAAAACGTAAATATTTCTTCGTAAAATGTTCAATTTTATTTAATTTGCTCACTCATTTCTTAATAATTTTCTAAACTTAAGAGCGATGCTAACTTAGCTCCTTTTTTTTCTTTTGAGTTTTTGTTTAAGTTAAAATAAATTGGGCATAACGTTGGGTATTTAAACATTTAAAATGGGAATAAGCTAAAACTTTTCGGGCAACACTGCTCCCCCAATAAAATGAAAGAGTATTGCCAGAAAAAACAAAACAGCAGTCAGCGCCATCTGTTGCATTAAAAACCGGTATTGCCATTCATCAGGACCATGGGACCAGCCTGGATAACACAAATTTAAAAATTCTGTGTTTAATTTATGAAAAGATCGAAAAAGTGGCTAAATCCAAAATTGAGATGTGAATACCCAGTCAGAAATCGCCAGTGGTACAAAAAATCAAGCACTGGCATACCACTGGGTAACCACGGTATTAAAAATAAATGACTGGCAGAACACTCATTTGGGACGCTTTGCCAGCGCTTGCGAAAAGCGTTTTACCAGTATTTGTTTTACAAAAATTTCGGTGGTTTATAAAAAAAACCACTGGCTTAGAGTGATATGCCAAGATTTGCAACGAGTGGTTATCCAGTGCTACCTAGCCAATGCTACCAGGCGTACAAAAATCAATTCACTGGAAAACCAATGATTTTATAAAAATGCTGACGCTTCGTTAAAAAATGTTTGTAGTCGGAAGGTTCCGAGTTCAAATCCGGTTGCAAGCAAAAAAAATCTTTTTTGGATTTTTTTTTAATTTAAAATTTTTTTTGTTTTATAAAATCAATTTTTTTGTTTGTGGGAAAGCTTCTTCAAGAGCAACTTTTTTTTTGCCCTCCCAACACTGGCATACTAGTTACAAAAAATTGTTTGCCAGTACTAGCATTTTGGCACAGCCAGTAGTTGTCCAGCTATTATCACTCATTTATGTGTTTAGCCATTAAATATTATATGTCTCGTTAGCTCAGTGGGTAGAGCAATCGTCTGCCAATCTGACGGCCTGGGTTCAAATCACGGCAGGACTAAAAAAATACATATGAACTTTTTTTAAATTTTATTTTGGAAAATATATTTCCAGACCACCTATTTATTGGTTTTGCCAGCGTTTTGCAAACGTTTAAAAATTGTGTTCCTCCAGTGCTTTTCCGGCGCTTTTTGAACAGCCGGTCCTTTTGTCTAATGATGTTATCATTTTGGGAATGGGAAAGCACTTTTTGCCAGTACTTGTACCACCTGTTAAAGTGCTTTGCCACCGCTTTCCCGTTTGTATTTTTCTGACTGGAAAATAAATTTTTTTAATAAATCTTTTGCAAAAAAATATAAAATTGAAAGTAATAACGCTATTTTTTGCAACATTTTAAAATTATGAAATATGCCCTTTAATTTTATATATTGCACGTTTTGACAGCTGCGTTAATATTCCCTATATATGCATTTAAAGTTGAAATTTCTCTTTTTTCACGATTTCGTTAATAAATAATCTGCGATGAAAGGAATATCTAATATTTGAATTTGTACCTTTAGTAAACATCTCATATTATTTAATTTATGAAAAAAAATTCGCATTTTCTGTTTTAATTTTAAGTTAATATTGACTAAACTTGAGAAAGACCGACTTTTTTAATACCTAAAAATTAAGGAGTCTGTGATAAATCTTAAATTATAAAATTTAGATAAGGTTGCGTTTTCATTTGCATCGAAATCCCGAGATTTCGCTATTCACCACTCTGAAAAAACAATGAAGAAAAGCATATAAATGTGCAATTTTTAATAAAACACACATAGTTAGCTATAATAAATACATTTTCTAAAAATTTAAAGTTTATATGCTTTCCTTCATTGTTTTTTGAGAGTGGTGAATAGCGAAATCTCGGGATTTCGATGCAAATGTAAACGCAACCTAAAACCATTCAGAAATGTAAAACATATATTTTTTTTATCAATTTCAACAAAGTTTTAGATAATTGAAGTGCAAATTTCGAAAAAATAACGATTTTAAAATAGGCATGTTCAAAAATATACTTAGGTTGTTCATAAGGGGTTGTTAAAATTTTTATTTGTGTTTCACAACGATTTTCTATTCTGTTAGCACACTCAAACATAGGACACTAAACATACGTAAAAATGTTGTATCGTGCTATTCTCAAATGTTGTATTTTTTTAATTTAATTTTTAACAACTCTGTTTTTTGTTAGGACGATACAAGGATACAACAAATAGCACACCCCTTGTGAAAACCCTTACTTTATTTCCTTTTGCCATAGTAAATTCATATAAAATTTATTTGAAATAAAAAATATGTAAAATGTGAATTGAATTTTCTGCAAATGTTGATGCAGAAGCTGTGATTCTTTTGATAAAAAGAATTTAGTGGAATGTGAATTTACGTCATATATAAAAATTTTGCAAATCCGATTAAGGGATTTTATTAGATTCGCAAAATAGGAAAATAAAAGTTTTCACTTTAACTGCAATCATATCCTAGATTCTTTACCTAATCAAAATAAGTTGATATGTTTCTAAAAGCCCAAAGTCTATATTTTTAAAGCATATTAAAAATTATGCGTGGTTTAGTCAGGTATTTGGATAAATAAGAAATTTTAACAAAAAACTGTGTTTTTGCTAAAAGTTAAATTTGCAAATATTTCAAAAACTAGAGCTAATTTTGAAATTTGGTGTTCATATTCGTGGTATTCATCCTAAAATCTATTAGAATTGATATGTCGCATGCCCGATGCATTTTTAGTGTTTTACTGTGTTATCTATTATGATTATAGGGTTCTAACAGAGCTTTGAAGAATTAATTCCTTAATTCAATTTTTCAATTCTGAATTAAAAATTCGATGAATTAATTCACAAAGCACCATATATTGAATGGAGTTAATTCATATTTGTTTTCGTTCGATTTATTTTGTTACGAATTAATTCAATTGCTATAGTTCTTTTTATTAAATCAAATGAATTAATTCACTGGTGAACGCGTTCAATATTATAAATCGAACGGCAAAAAAGTGAATTAATTCCTTACTGAATTAACTCACCACTGAATTCATTCAATTTCATTTTCATTCAGTGAATTAAAAAAAATGAAATTATATTCAGTAAATTAAAAAAAATAAAATTACGTTCAGTGAATTAAAAAAAAAATAAAATTACGTTCAGTGAATTAAAAAAAAAAATACGTTCATTGTACTCAAAGCCTGTTTTCTGCCGTTCAGTAGAAGAAAACATTTATTTACAAATAAAATTTTCAACTAAGCAATTTTACAGCGTTTGCTAGTGAAAATGAACAAATTACATACATATATATTAAGTATTAGAGCAACCCGATGCACTTTATCAACCTACATAATTAAAAAATAAAGCCTTTTACTATTAAAAATAAAAACTTTACAGATACAGATGAATTTGGAAAAATATAACTATTAATTTTTCAAACTTATGCTTCCCAGTAAAATGTAGATGCTTGACTATGACGTATTTCATTTATACGTTTTTACAATACAATGTTTTCTTCTACTGAACGGCAGAAAACAGGCTTTTAATTCAGCATATGTAATTTTTGTTTTTCAATTAAGTGAACGTAATTTTTTTTCAATTCAGTGAACGTATTTTTTTCTTTTTTAATTCACTGAACGTGATTTATTTTTTTTTAATTCACTGAATGTAATTTTATTTTTTTTAATTCACTGAATGAAATTGAATGAATTCAGTGGTGAATTAATTCAGTAAGGAATTAATTCACTTTTTTTCCGTTGGATATTTAAAATTGAACGCGTTCACCAGTGAAATAATTCATTTGATTTAATAAAAAAAACTATTGCAATGGAATTAATTCTCTGAATTTATTGTTTGATTTTTTTTTCAATTTCAATTTATTTATTGTTAAGATATAATTAGAAGTTTACAATAATTTTAAAGTATACAATTACAATTCAATATTGTTTTCAGTACTATTTTTACAGGTACATAAATATCAATTTCTCACCATTTTTTTATATATACATATTTTTAAAAATTTTAAAATTAAAAAAATATTGAATTTAAACAAATTAATTATAAATATTAAAAAAAAATTAATTAAAGAAAAAAAATATTGGTCCCGCCGGGAATCGAACCCGGGACCCTCTGTTTGGAAATACCAAATTATACCAAAAATCACTTTTTACGAGCACTTTTAGAGCAATTACTCTTTAGAAGCAATATTTAAGTGATTTTTTGGATGTGGTTCAGAAGTAATTCTAAAAAAGCTGTAAAAATGTAATAACGGATACTTGGCAAACAATGAAAGAAGTGATTTTTTGAAGTTGTTCAGAATAACTTCTAAAAAAGCAGTAAAAATATACTAACTGATGCATGTGAAGCATTGAAAGAAGTATTTTGTAAAGCACTACTTGCATTTTTTGTTTTTGCTGGGCTAGTGATGAAACCTGCATAAAAGTGTCGTCCTAATCTCAAATTAAACCAATTACTAAATCTCCCATTAAACTTGTTAAATTTATACATAAATATATTTTTATTTTTTGCTTTTATTTTATTTAAAATATACATTACACTCAAAAAAATAAGTTAGTAGAAAAATTAGTAAAACGTCTTGTATATCAAGTGAACTAGTTTTCAGCAATTTTTTTGCTGAAATTCCATTTTCAGCAAAAATTTTAGTTATATTTTTTAGCACTAAACTAATTTTTAACTAATCTTTTACTAATTTATTTTGCTACAAAAATTCTGCTGATATCCGCAATTATAGCGTGGACGACAACCAGATAGACAAGATGTAGATGTCGCAGCTTGTCTGGAAAATTAAAAAAACGCAATTTCTATATTTAAATTTTCAGCAAATAAATTAACTAAAGTAAAATTTCTCTACAAATTTTTTGATTTTTTTTCAGTCTACTAATATTCCGCAAAAAGTTTAGTGATTTTAGCACGGATCTTTTTCATTTGCAATCGACTAAGTGTTAGCAAAACTTTTGCTGAGATTACTATTTTTTTTTTTTTTTTTGAAAAAATCAGCTCGCTAATTTTCAGCAAAACCTTTTGCTGAAATTACCAACTTTTTTGCAAGCACGCTCCTGACTATAAATTTGCTCACACAGCAACATTTTTTTCTGACTTTACTGACTTTTTTTGACATAAAATAAACTTGAAATATGAAGCGAATTATACTAACAATCTGCTCTTTGTAGCCATTCTGCGTAATGTAAATCATAAGTTGTTCGTTTAAACCTGTGCCAAACCACTTTGAAGACTGAACAGATTCGGAAGCCTGTTCACTCCAAGGTCCTAATCCAGTGTCTGTTTTAGTACAGAATTTAAATATATGGTGAAATACTCCATCCATCTTGGGAGTTACTGACAATTTGTGTTTAGTCAGTACATCACACACACACACATACATCATTTTTACGTACACACAAAGCCGCAAACGGAATTCTCTCATGAACGAAACAATCTTAAAAAAGGGGAAAGCCATTTTTTACATTTTTTAACTTTAGACGTTTATAACTCTGAACGAAAGTACTTGCAACCCCTAGTTTTTGAAAGCTGATTGTCTATAGTCTTAGTAACAACTGTTAATTAACATTTACTATTTCCAATATGTATATAAGAAATAATTAATAAATTAAGAAAATTCGAACGATGTTAAAAGTATCTATTAATTGCTCATATATAACAGGAAATGATGTATTTATGTCTATGGTATATTACATGAAAATATATGTGAAGATTAAATCATTTGCAATAAAAACTATGAATTCCCTTATTTTACCACAGACTACAGATACGCTCAAGAAAGATGACAGTTACTACATGAGAGTTTTTTTTTTAAGAGAAATAACAGTCAGGAAATTCTTCCTATTAATTAGTGTGTTGCTTTCTTTGGAAAGGGGATAGAGAAAAGTGAAAAGTGGTGAAAGATGAAGCTTTTTAATTCATAGCCCTGTTATGTTATTTTACTTCGGTGCGATTAAATGCTATGGGAACACGAAAGGAGGACGCTGCGATATGTATGAGTGATAGAAAAAACTCATACATATTATTTTTATTCATAAATTGAAGTTGCCTTGGTTGGGCATCGAACCCGCAACCTTATGTGCAACAGTCCAATGCCCTTACCATTACAAAACAGTTGGAAGTTAATGTTTTTAACTAATTACTGTTGTTTTTATATGGAAATATACAAAACAACTATTATGTCAGTTATTTAAACAACTAACGAAAATTACACAACAGTTGTTTAAAGCAGTTATTTTTAATATTATGGTAAACAACTACCAAAACAGTATTTTTTTCAGTAAACAGTTATTTGTGTTAGCTATTCATAGACATAATTAATTCATAAACACTTTATAAAGTTATAAGAGGTTTACAAAACAAATTTTTCTTATAAAATGTTTTCCATAAACCTTATAAAGTATTAATGAATTTAGACATTAGTTTTTAAACTAAAATAATTGTATTGCACGAGTATCTCTAATAAATAAAAATATAATAACTAGGCCGACCAAAAATATGCCGGAGCTTCTTATTATACCCTACACCACTACGTGGACAAGGTATAATAAGTTTGTGCTGATGTTTGTAGCACAAAGAAATATTAGACATAGACCCACCTTTTAGTATACCGATCGACTCAGAATCACTTTTTGTTTCAATTTAACGATTTCCGTCCGTCCGTCTGTCTGTCTGTCCATGCATTCTTGTGCGCACTCTACAGGTCGCAAATATTAAGATATTGTGATGAAATTTGGTTCGCTGACTCACATGGTCCCAAGGATAAATCTTATTGATTCTAGATAGGATCGGTCCATATTTGGACCTATCGCCCATATGGGCTATATTTTCGATTTTCTCTTCTTTTATCATTTTATAGAAAATTTTTGACACCCATTCGAATTTGTGATCCAAACATTAGTTGGCTTTTAACCAGACTGCTGTGGGGTATTATATAGTCGGTATGCCCGACTTTAACTTTTGTACTCGTTTTTTATTTGAAAACATAGAACAATTCATATTGAATACAAGTTCTGATCTTAAAAATATAAAAATTGTTTGAGCTTGTTTTTGCTTATTTTGCTTAATTTTGCTTCTTTTGCATATTTTGAAAATATTGGCTTATTTTTGCTATTTCCTTTAACAGTCAAGTTAATTTTTGCTTTTTTCTTCGAGAATAGAGCAAATTTTTGCTTTTTTCTCATAAAAGCGGTAATTTAATAAATATTTTAAAGTCTACCTTGATTTGGCCAATTTAAAAAAGTCAGTCTTGTTAAAATAAACTTTTTGATTTTTCCGACTTGAATTCCAATAATTTGAATATATTAAAACCTTGTTTGACGTCCTAAGGAATGTAGCATCAATTTAAATGCAAAATTAAATTCTTAAAAGGATTTGAATGAAGAAAGTACAGCAGGTTTAATGAAATTTAAGAGCTTAATTCGTAATTTAAACTGCTTATTTTACTGTTTTCTGAACTATTTCTATGAGCGTTTAACATTGATTATAGAGCTTTTTTTTGGTTGACCTAGTAATTTTAGAAATTGTAATTTTGTCTTCAAAGTTTAGTCAGGATGAAGCAATGAAATATTTTTTTTGTAATCGAAAGAAAAACAATTGTTTTTTTATATTAAAATATATTTTTGTAATAAAAAAATTGAAAGTAAAAAAACATTAGTTTTTACCAATTTTGTCAGTTGTTTTTAAAACGTTTGTAGTAAAATTATTTTTACAACAATATGACTTATTTTTATATACCTTTATTTTAACTGTAATTTTTTCAGTAGATTCTACAGATTAACGTTTTTGAGCGCACAATAATAGTCAATTATAAAATGGAGCATTAAATCTAATGGGGTTTGTTTTTTTTTTTTTCTTAATTATCATCGGACAAATAGCAACTGCAATAGCAGAAAAACTAACTCATTGTCATCTTTATTTCAGTTTAATTCAATTTATATTCATACTTGATGTTGTTATCATTTAGGCTTGTTCTACTTCCTGGTAGACTCTGTCCGATCACTAGATAAAGTGCACGCAAAAATCTAGATTTTTTGTGTGGTGTTTTTTTTTGCGAAATATTACGACATAGCAAAAAATGCAATCGCATGACCGCTCTTTTTTATATAGGATGATAAGCATGTTAATAAACACGTTTTTCTAATAAAAACTAGAGTATGCGAGTGCAACTAGCAACTAGCAACAACAACATGGCCAGAACTCAAAAGTATGATTTCTGCAATTGTTGTTGAACTATCAAAATATGTTCCTTGCAGTAGAGTGTAGGTTTCTACACCACACATATGTATATTAGGGTTAAAAACAAACTTACGGCATAGCACCTCATAATCACCAAGAGTGTTTTGTTATTGAAAATGGCTTTTTCCTGTAATTAAAAAAAAAACTCACCAGTAAAACGATTTACTAAAGTTTTTCAAGAACATTTTACACTAAAACGATGAGAACCTTTCCCTTAAACTATTTATAGAAATCCAATTGATTATTGTTCAATAATCGATACACTCCATATTTTTTTTGATTTGGATACTGGATAGTTTTAACGCTTTTTGAATTCAAAATTTATTTTAATTCTTTAAAAGATATCGCGTTAATTGAATATTTTAATTTTGAAGTCATATTTTATTACCTTTTAAATACTAATACGTATCTCACAATTTTCGAACTTTTCAACTTTTGATCTTTTATTCTACCAGAGTTTTACAATACTTTTATGCAAAATAGTTCAGTGGATTCGTCTTTTTTCTATCCAAAAATACAACTCTGAAAATATATATTATGTGCTGTGAAGATAACGCACATCATCCTCTCTATCAGCACTAACACAATGAAAGTGGTGAGTCACTTTTAGAACTTATACTTAGTATTAACCTTCTCGTATGTAACAAGGGTAATTAACCTACCTTTTAACCTCCAACAGATGGGAGGTTCTGGACGTCATCTTTGTATCTGACTGCCTTTCGGGAAAGTTAAGCATCTGCACAATTTATTAAGAACAATTATTCTCTGATCAAAGATATATAGAATTTTCACTGAATAAAAATGAGCATGTGGAGAGAATTTATAGAAATTATAGGAGGATAGACTGGGGTCAGTATATGGGGAAGATTAGTGGCCTAATAAACTCAGTTAGTTCATCCCACCCTCAGAGCGGAGCTGATAACGGCCATCTTGTTTATAGGATCACAGGGGAGTTCATCGCATCTCGTGGTTTATCTTGTCCTAGTGGGAAACTCAGGGCTTCCTTCAGGAAGCTCTTCAATAGGGCCAAGGGTTCAACCTAATCCCCAAGGGGTGGGGATTAGGACATAGAAAATAAGTCTAGGGCATCAATATTGCGCAGGATTCTCGCGTCTTGTCCGAGTACTTTGGACCATCATAAAATTCCCAAAGGAGTATGAGAAATTCCAGTTTGGAGTCACTTGGCCTTTAGCTTGATACTCACTTTAATGGAAGCTCTGCACGATTGGACGGGGCGGATTATTCCGATCCCCGTTCATTGTGATATTCAGTATACCTAAGCTAACCTATGCTACGGAGGGTTTAAACCTTAAAAATCGCCTGGTAGATTCGAGCTGGACTCTATAATTACGGCATTATCGAGTCTGAGGGAAATTCCAGCGGTCATTACACTGATCAGGAAGTTTCCGATCAATAAGCGCATAACGGTTGAGTTGGGTGGCACTCGTATGATCCGATTCGTGAACAAAGACATACCTTGGTGTGCCCTATATCCACTTCTGTGAAATCTTTCACTTGATGCTGTAGTTCTCTTCTTGCGAGGCGGCGGTAGGCATGTGGTTGCCTACACTGACAATGTGAAGATAGTGATGAAGTGGAAGTTTCTTTCTACATTGAGGATTATTATTTAGACGGCTCTGGGGGATCTGGCTTCCTCAGCAAGGGCCTGTGAACTTTGGATAAATCCTAACAAAACGGTGATTGTAATCTTCAACATGGGGCATAACGATGTAGCTTTTGCACCCTATTACTCTGGACGGTGTGAAAAATCTACTTTCTCATACAGCCAAGTATCTTCTGGTAGTTCTGGATATGAAGCTGTTTTGCAAACGTAACATCAAGGAAAGGGCTAAAATGTCGGCAATTCTTCTATACTCCTGTAGGAGAGCCATCGGGGTCACCGGGTACATAGTAACAGCATTGTTCGATTGATATACACTGCGGTAGGTCGCCCTCTTTTTTTATATGGGGTCATTGTTTGATGAGCAGCACTGGATATTGTGATCTATCTTAAATATTTGCAGAGGGTATGAAGAATGGCTGCTGTGAGCATCACGGGGGCAATACATACTATACTATCGTATTGCATTTCAAGCTGTTGGATATACTAGGGAAGCAGGTAGCGGATGATGCGGCTATAAGGCTGCGATGGACGTCCTAGTGTAATACTGGGGAATGGTAATTTTCCACAGAATATGAATCATATGACTTCAACAGCTACGCATGAATGAATCTTTATCGTCCATATACCGACCAGGCATATGGACGATACCTGTGAGGCATGTTTCAGGCTGATGGCGATAGTAGAGATTTCTACATGGCTTTGGCGAAATATTTTGTCCACAACAAGCATTAACTCTACTCTGATTGACAATCTGCAGTCAGGTCCTTGGGGTTAAAGTTTCTGACTATGGTTAAGTTAGGTTGTGTTAGAGTGGTTATGAGTCTTGCTGGGGTTGTATCAATTAGAGTAAACACCGTTTTGAATCCACAAACTCTGAAAAGAACAAGGTTAAAAAGAGGATTAAAATTTAAAAAAGGCGTTGTCCATTAAGTTTTCATAATAAATTGTAGGATGGAACTAATATCGAAATATGTTACCGATTTCCCTAAGGTTGTCGCTGAAATGACTTCCCAGCGTTATTGTTGTGATATAAGCAAAGAATGTGTTAATTGCTTATAATTAAGCAGTTGGACTCGTGTGGGCTCCGGGGCACAAAGACATACCGAGGAACTGAAGAGCTGATGAACTTGCAAGTCTGGGAACCACCTTACATGTTCCTGTGGAATTTGGAAGTGTCGGTATTCCCTTGGCTACTCGTAAGTTGAGCTCTATTTCGAGAGGACGACTAATCTTAGGTTGGCTAACGAATTCCTTGCCAACTGAATTATCTGGTTGCAACAACTAAATTATTTGGTTCGCACAAAACTCCAACAAAATTACTTGATATTTTGAGGTTGTTAAAAGTAGTAAATTTTCGTAAACTTTTTGCATCGAAACTTACCTACACTGAAAAAAAGTAAAGTCAGCAAAAATGGTTGCTGACTCAGAAAAATTTTAGTCAGGAATTGCTACTATCAGCAAAATTGTATGCAAAAAATTAGAAATGTAAAAGATACGCAATCTGTTGTGAATACCTCATTTTTAAGTTATGCACCCAATAATTCGCTACAAATTCCGTAAAGACACTATATGACTGTGAGAGGCTTTTTGTTAAAAAGGTGAAGATTGAAATCAAATCATGGTTTGGTAGCCTAAGGTTGAGCAGGTAACGACGAAACTTTTCAACAGATGTTCTCGGTTGGCCAATATAAGAATTACGGAGGATTTGGCTACCTGGCATACTTGATGCTTTGCTGTCTTTACCTCCTATTCATTCGTGTAAAGGATGAAACCTGCTGGAGTGATCTTCGGAATGTGGTTGACAGGAAACATGAGAATCTCGAGACATACATAAGTATAAGACATTGAGTAGAAGATTCTTAAGACAAATTTCTAAAATCAACGTGAGTACCATTTGGAAACTAAACTGGAACAGGTATTTTCGCACACTTCCTAACTATTTCAAGCATAAACTTCCGCGTAAAGAGTAAGGGGGAGGGATAGATATTAACATAATATCCAGTATCCAGACTTGGCTTAGGGCTTTAGACGCCCGTGAGTGTCTGGGAAACAGTAGTTGGACGAAATCAGGCGAAATAAATTATCTCACTATCTACGGAAACATTTTGAAAGCAGCTATCTCTCAACAAGGAAAACCTTAGAGTAATAACAGGGAAGGTCTGTGAAGTGGTTCCTTCCGACTTTGATCAAATTTGGATATATTTTAGAGCTGACAAAATTAATCAACACGGGAACTTTGAAAACGATAGGTACAAATAAAAATATAATAATTTGATAACTTTCTCTTTAGGCAAAATATTCATAATCTGTAATTAAGTAACACTTTCCTGGTTCTTTAACCATTAAAAGGGATTGTGGTAATTTTTTAGTTTTATTTCATATTGAAAAATCTTCTTAATCAAGTAATTCTCTTACAC
Organism: Leucophora obtusa; assembly: GCA_949987735.1. Classification (NCBI taxonomy): domain Eukaryota; kingdom Metazoa; phylum Arthropoda; class Insecta; order Diptera; family Anthomyiidae; genus Leucophora; species Leucophora obtusa. The sequence continues at coordinate 44,868,694 of OX465296.1, forward strand.
TTCTGCATTTGCGCTGTATATAGTTTAATTATACTAGCAACAAGTGTAGAGTAGTACGTTGCTTTCGCTGTTTGTAAGTAATAATAAAAAAATATTTATGAAATGAAAAACGCGTCCAGTAGGCCTAGGTTTTGACTTTGTCTCCAATATTTTTTTTTGCAAAGTACTACATCTAACAACAAGTTTTATTGCATAATACAACCACAAGTACATGAAAAATGTCAGTAAAAGTATATATACAAAATGTAATTGTGTGAGAAAATAAATTTACATGTTTAATAAATTATGATTAGATTAGAAATAGGCGAGTTTACATAAATATCTGTTTTAAAATAAATATTTGTCAAATTAAGGTGATGGAATACTCCAATATGTAGCAAATTTATTTCTTTAATCTTTCATACCAACAACGACTATAAAATTAAAAGACTAATCAACTCTCCCTACCTCTGTTAAATCACTCTCTTCTTAATTTGTATAGAAAAATTCAGCCATAAAAATTACACACGTCTACAAAGGCTAACATTTTTCGATACAAACTGTTAATGTTCGAAAGGGGCGATGAAAACCATTTTAACCTGTGCTGCAGAGTAGAGTAGAGTCATTGTGAAAGCACCTTCATTCTAAAAAATTGTGGTAGTAAAAAATCGGGAAACCTGGTTGGTCTCTGTTAGCTTTCAGAGTGGTCTATCTAACAAAAAAATATTCACCACTCAAATGGGCTACGGAAAAGATTATATGCCATGGCTATAAATAAGTAAATAAATTTTGCTCTTTTAATGAAATTTAGAAGTTTTTTTTCTTTTTTTAAATAAAACGAAGTAAATAAATTATAGCCGCTCACGCCCGGCAATGTGTGACCCTACACCACTGTACAAATTGGCGAAATTGTGAGGAATATTTTATTTCATAGTTTACATGGACAGACGGATGGCCTGACACCAACAACAAATATTCATGCAGTAAAGAAAGTTGTAATCTTTTTAAAGAATTTTTCTGTATTAACAAAATTGTTGAAGTTTTTAATAGAGTATGTTGCTATGCTATGTTTAAGATTTTTGGCTTAAATCGTTGGTACAGGTCATTAAAGAAGCGCTTTTCCTTCTTTGCTACTCCCTGGAAAAATTATCAAATATCCTGTCATACAAGGAGAGTCTGTTTCTAGGTTCCAGTAGATTTCGATGAAATTTAGATATGTGATAGAGCGTACAAAATTAAATACCTATCGGTTCTTATTATATTGGCCAAATTGATATTTTGGGAGTAAAAATGAGTTGCATAGTTGTTCAAAACTTTTTTGTTTGAAAACTTTTTAATATTTTTCGTAGACCATTTAATTGATCTTTAAAATTGTATCAACTGTTGCACATTACGGACGTGTTTTTATGTTCCGAACAAAAATTGATCTATAAGCAAAGCTACACACAGAGAAAAAATATGCCATTTTCCAACTGAAATTCGGTTGCATCTACTAAAATAGGTTGATGCAACTGAATATTGGTTACCACAATAACTGAATTTTAGTTGCAATACCTAAAATATTTAGGAATCACATTCCAATGTAGTTTCACCAACCGAATTTATTGGTTGTAGCAACCAAAACAGGCTTAGCAATTCGGTTGGCATTTTTTTCCTGTGTGTAGTGTTAATAAAAACAAATAAAAATCTGCGAAAAGACGCTTACATGATTTAAGCGTCATTTTTCTTTTAAAAAAAACATAAAAAAACAATCATAAATAAAAATTATAAAAAGAAAGAAAGGAATTTGCTGAGAGCTCTCAGCAAATTCCGAATCCTTTGTATAATCCAACAATAAATCAATGCTCTGCCGCGCAAATTGCATCTAAATCAGTGCTGTTCATTTCATAGGACAATTGTCCCTGCTCAATTCTTACGCTCTTGCTTTTAGTCGTCACTGAAACAGCGACGAATGAACTTGAGTACATGAGTGTCTGCTGATTTTTTTTAAATGCACTGAAAAAAAATTAATAACAATGTACGACAAATATTTTATGATTATAAATGCAGATTAAAGATATTTCATAAATATGTAGTAAATACAATGAAATCACTGATATTGATTTTAAAAAAATCGAAATACTTTTGTTTTACGTAGAACGAACAAAGCCATCCTAATGTATTATGTATGTATTTATTTCTTCGTATTTATATTCTACACCACTATGTGGTCAGGGTATTATAAGTTTGTGCTGATGTTTGTAACACCAAAAAATATTGGTCGTAGACCCACCTTATATTATACCGATCGGTTCAAAATTTTTTTTTATTTCGATTTAACGATGTCCGTCTGTCCGTCCGTCCGTCTGTCTGTCTGTCCATGCAATCTTGTGCGCACCCTATGTTGGCCCAAGGACGAACAAGTTTGATTTTTTTGAACATCGGTCCATGTTTAGACCTAGTGCCCATATAAGGGTCCTACCAAAATTATACTGTTTATATGCTGCAGGTCGTAAATATTAAGATATTCTGATGAAATTTGGTACACAGACCTATATTGGCCCAATAACGCAGCCTATTGATTTTGGTGAACATCGGTCCATGTTTAGACCTAGTGCCCATATAAGGGTCCTACCAAAATTATACTGTTTATACGCTGCAGGTCGTAAATATTAAGATATTTTGACGAAATTTGGTACACAGACCTATATTGGCCCAGTAACGCAGCCTATTGATTTTGGTGAACATCGGTCCATGTTTAGACCTAGTGCCCATATAAGGGTCCTACCAAAATTATACTGTTTATATGCTGCAGGTCATAAATATTAAGATATTATGATGAAATTTGGTACACAGACCTATATTGGCCCAATAATGCAGCCTATTGATTTTGGTGAACATCGGTCCATGTTTAGACCTAGTGCCCATATAAGGGTCCTATCAAAATTATACTGTTTATACGCTGCAGGTCGTAAATATTAAGATATTTTGATGAAATTTGGTACACAGACCTACATTGGGCCAATAACGCAGCCTATTGATTTTGGTGAACATCGGTCCATGTTTAGACCTAGTGCCCATATAAGGGTCCTACCAAAATTATACTGTTTATATGCTGCAGGTCGTAAATATTAAGATATTTTGATGAAATTTGATACACAGACCTATATTGGCCCAATAACGCAGCCTATTGATTTTGGTGAACATCGGTCTATGTTTAGACCTAGTGCCCATATAAGGGCCCTACCAAAATTATACTGTTTATACGCTGCAGGTCGCAAATATTATGATATTTTGATGAAATTTGGTACATAGACCTATGTTGGCCCAAGGACGAAGCCTATTGATTTTGGTGAACATCGGTCCATGTTTAGAACTAGTGCCCATATAAGGGTCCCCCAAAATTGGCTTGGTTACAAACTGCAGGTCGCAAATATTAAGATATTTTAATGAAATTTGGTGCGCTGACTCACATTATAGAAAATTTTGACATAAGCCCCATTTTAACCCATTCGAATTTCGGATCCAAACAATACACCAGACTGGTGTAGGGTATTGTATAGTCGGCATGCCCGACTTTAACCTTTTTACTCGTTTTGTTTATTTTTATTTCTTTAAAACAGTGTAGTATTTATTTATTTTTTCCGATAGTACTTCACTTTTTACACAAAAAAATTTCATATTTTCAATAAGAAATAAATTCATACAGATACAATTAACCCATTCAACATTTCTTATAGTGCAATTCTCATTTTCGCACCAACACAACTACATTTTTACTTTTGAACAGCACTGATATACATCCAGTACTAGTGAAAATGATCTCTCAATAATGAATTCTCTCACCGCGCATGCGCAATAACCTCAACTCTCTTAGGGATTATAATGTGCTACCCCAACTACGACATCTTCAGATAACATTTCGTTGCCTCTAACTCAGTGGTGTTCAGCCCATAGGACAATTGTCCCTGCTCAATTCACATGTATTCTTACGCTCTTGCTTTTAGTCCTCACTGCAACAGCGACGAATGAACATGATTTTTTTTTAATGTATTGAAAAAAAAAATTAATAACAACCCAGGAAAATTTTCTGTTCCAAAGAATCGGTTGTACAATAGCTACTTTTCATTCACAACCCCTTCTACTGTCGATTCTAACACCGATTCTTTTTGTTTGAAATTGTCCCAAAAGCAACCCCTTCTATGGCTCCAAAGTGGAACCGGTAGCTCTAGAATCAGTTCTGGAACTGATTCCACGTCACCCACACCTTCCATATAGGATCCCAGGAACTGGTTCCGGAACCAGTTCCATGGAATCGGTTGCAGTGGAACCAGTTGTAGAATGGGTGTGGTTGGCTACCGATTGTTAAAAATTTTCTTGGGAATATACGACAAATATTTTATGATTATAAATGCAGATTAAAGATATTTTATAAATATGTAAATACATTGAAACCATTGATATTGATTTAAAAAAATTGAAAACCTTTTTTTTGCATCAAAGGAATTAAATATGCTAAAATAAATAGAATAGAATAGAATAAAAGAAGCCACCCTTATGTATGTATGTATTTTTTTTTTCTTTCAAAAATTGTATTTTGTTTATTTTTATTTCTTTAAAACAGTGTAGTATTTATTTATATTTTCCGAAAGTACCTACTTCGTTTTTTAACATTTTCATATTTTTAATAAAAAAATAAATGCATACAGATTCTTAACACATTCAACATTTCTTACAGTGCAATTCTCATTTTCTCACCAACACAACTACATTTTTAGTTTTGAACACCACTGCTCTAACTACTTCTTGTAATGCACTACCAACTCGACATTTACCACTCAAACATCTACCAGGCGGTATTCGTAGCTCTCTTTCGAAGATTGAAAATTTATATCGAAAATGTTAACATTAACAGACGCGTGTAATTCTTATGGCTGAATTTTCGATATAAATTAAGAAGAGAGTGATTTAACAGAGGTAGGGAGAGCTGGTTAGTCTTTTAATGATATTGTCGTTGCATCTACTACCACTATTGCAACAACGTCAACCAACTCCGCACACCTACCTATTATGTCTATAAGTGGTCCTTACATTGCACAGAATACCTCAAATGTAACTCAAGCTTTTAAAACAAATGAGCAAAAGATCACAATCAATAATATTTCTCTTACAAAAAGCTTAAAGCCTGGATCAGCCAGACGTAAACGTAAACGTATCTATGCATAGCTGAATTAATAAGTTAAATAAGAACAGGAGATGTGTTGTGTTTTTTGTTTCATTCTTATGCATGCAATATAGAGCAAACGTAAATATACAACGAAAATCTATTCACAACAGATTTTTGTTGTGTATTTACGTCTGCTCTATATTGAATGCATAAGAATGAAACAAAAAACACAGCACATCATCTGTTCTTATTTAACCTATTAATTCAGCTATGCAGAGATACGTTTACGTTTACGTCTGGCTGATCCAGGCTTAAACCATACATCAGAGGTCGGCATCACCTATGCCCATGGGCGCTCTCTCACACCTACATAAGCTCACACATATAACAAAAAAATAATCAGTCGCATACAAGATTTCAATGAAGTAGGTTGTCACATCGCTTGTTTGCCAGATTTTTTACACTCTGCATAATGTTTATTGATACATTTTTTTGGTAATTTATTTTTAAGTTTTTTTGTTTTTATTTTTTTGTGTTGTTGTTTTTTGATATTTGTTTTCGTAGTTGTTGTTTGCTTTTAAATTTTTATTTTATATTCCCATTATAAACATTTAAAATTTTCGAATTATTATACAAACGTTCTTTGTCAGTGCATTGAGAGTGAGAGGCTGCAACTCACTCATACAAGCACAAAATAAGGTTGTATATGTTTGCCGATCCCTGCCATACATACAACCAATATCCCCTTTAAACACACAACAGGGATGGAACAGATAGTACAATTGTACTTTTTTTTGACACATTTTGATCTTTGTTGGTACCATAGTACTAACGCCACTCGTCTGGTACAATTTCAGTATTTTCCAAATTTAAATTTTTTGTATTAATATCCACTTCCTGTACTTTAAAGCTTTGAGCAAATATTCTTATTGCAGAATTACATGAAAATCATTAGAGTCCGACCGAACAGTTCGGCCACAAAATGTATTTGCAGGATATTCGGATTGTTGAAGCATTATGGACAAATTTTGCTTATGGAAAAATGTTTGTTGGGGCGATTGGAATCCATTTTGGGAGTAAAATTTAGGAAAAACTCCGAAGTTAAGCAATGAATTCACTGTTCGGCCGCCGAAAATTCGGCCAAAATGGAAAAAGTTCGGGGGCCGAACAGTTAACTTTACAACTAAACTACGGGATTTTCTTTAAATTTGACATTCAAAATCGCATTAAATCGGCTCAATAAACATTTTCCCAGTATCAGAATTTCTCAAGAATGCCTCTAAATACCGAAAAATGTCGCTTTTGTTCGGTCGGACACAAAAATCATTCTACCAAAAACTTGAGCCCGGTGATAAAACGAAACTATTTCAACCTATTTTAAACTTAAAGCGCGTGCAGTGGTCCAAAAATGCACTCGAAAATTTTCTCTTAGTTAGCTTATCAATAAGTAGCTTTTGAGTGCTATTAATAAATAAAAATCGAGAATTTACAACTAAAATCTACATTATAGCCTAGAGAGGACCCCATAAAGACAATCTGATGATAGTGAGCGGTGTCACTTGAAAATGCATTAATTGTCAACCATTGGTTCTAGGAAAGTTTTTTTCATAAGTTTTTCTCTATTGATTGTAAAACAAAAATTGTAAATTCTATTTAGAATTTGTAATATTTGATCTTAAAAACCGAACAAAAATAACACTCATTGTAAAACATCTTCAGATCAACTAAAAATCTACAATAAAAAATTTACAGAAATGTAATAATTATGGCAAGGAATTTCATGCACTTAAAAATCGAAAATATGCACCTAAAAATGCGGCTAAAAATGACAAATATGCATTAAAAACATAAAAATATGCACTTGAAACGATTATATTTGCAAAAATAAAGCACTTTAAAATATAAAAATATATGTTAGACAGTTATTTTGCAAATATATAGATAGAGAACTCGAAGCTTTTCCACAGGTAAATAAGGTTTTAAAAATTTTTTATATTTAATAATAAGGAAAAATTTTTAATTTTTATTGAATCGTATCGTATAAATTTTTTATATTTTTTACAATTTAAAAACCAAAATTAAATCTTTGCACAAATATGCATTAAAAGGTACAAAATATGCATTAAAAAGGCACCAAATATGCATTTGAAGTCAAAATATGCAACAACAAATCGATGACATTTTGTTTTGAATTTGATGATTGGGATAAATATAGTAGCTCTGTTCCACGTACGTTACCGCGGGTACCCGCGGGAACCCAATCTTACCAAAAAGCGTTTCTATTGTTAAAAATTGGGTAAATGAGAGCTTTGATGAGAGAATAATTTGTTTCTCTTTTTACCAGAAGTTACCCGTACTTTTTTTGTGGGTAAAATGGTAAAACTGTCAAATCACTAGTTTTTTATAAATCAGCTGTTTTAAATTTGTAAAAATAATTAAAATATTAACAAAACTTGTAAACAATAATTAATATCGTTAACAAATACCACGTTATAACATTTTTTCTTTATTCCCTTCAATATTTTATTCTTAAAAATAGAGTTTGTTTATATGAATAACTTTGACGTTAATTTTTGGGCTTGAAATGTGGTTTTGTGCGTTCCAGGTATTGTGAGCAATTTTACCATTTTTTGAGATAATTATTTGTTTACTCTCATTTTACCAGACTTTACCCAGAATTACGTGGAACAAACCCATGGTCTAATTCATAAACTTTTACAACAGTCTTATTGCAGGATTTTAAGCTAATTTGTGAAAAACAGTATTCATATTTGCTTAATAACGAAAAAAATAATATAGGTTTATAGTCGATACTCATTAACTTTAAACCTTTTATAAAGTTTGAAGTGAGGAAGCCACCATTTAAATGTTAATTATTTAATTTTCAGGCATGAAATGATTTATAAAAGGCATCCCTAGAATGTGTGGCTTCCAACAACTTGCATCCATCAAACTAAAAAAAGCTACAACAATTGCGTAGCCCATGACCTTTTTCGAAAAAATTTCCAAAAAAATGTAAAAATAAAATTAAATAGAAACACAAAACAATAGTGATGTACAGACTGTCAAAACATTATTCGAAATTCGATTACTTTTGTATGCTTCGAATAATATGTTCTAAAAAATTACTTTTTTAGACACATTTGCATTTCTTTATAAATAAAATAAAAAATATTTTTAATGGCTTTTAAATTTATCTTAGCACATCATTAGTTCTCTAATTTAAAAAATACATTTTCACTTACAAGAGAGAAAATAAACAATAGTGTTGCCAGTATCAAATCGAAAAATTAATTTATAGTTAAAATACTATTATGAATCAAGATTTCTAATAACTCTTTATTAAGCGAAATAAGTAGGTACTTTAACTATAGCAAGCTTCAAACACCAAATAATTTTTTTTATGAATTTTTTTCAATATTAGCTTTGGACTATCGAGAAAAAACATTCATTTGCATGAAATTCCTTGCCCTAGTAATAATTATCATCCAAAAAAGGATAAAATCTTACATTTTTTCATCAAAAAAATAATCAGATTTAAGCGTTAACCACAAGTATTTCCATATAAATTTGACATTCAAAACTAAAATAAAGCACTAAACTTTGGTTATTTTGATAACCATGCAAGCTTGACTTATACCAAAAATTTGTTTCTATAAAAACTAAATTGAAGAGGGTCGGAAAAGTATACATTTTTGTAGATCAAATTTTCTGCAAGTTTGACATTAATCGGACAAATGTTATCTATATGAAATATGTTGGTACAGTGAGGGTCAAAAAAGTACAATTTTCTTCTTTGGTTGGTACAAAATCCACAAACTCATTTTCCATCCCTGACACACAAACAGTAAAAAAACCGGTATTGGTAGCATCAAAAGGTGGTATACCAAAAATTAATCAAACAACTAAAACAAGTAGTAATTTAAATGTAAAATAAAAAAACCACAAATGGGGATTGATAGGTATATTATGATTACAAAACGCAAAATAAGTCCCAACTCCGCAAAAAATAAACCCCCATCGAAACTTACAAAAAACACTTCTCCCGTGCAAATGATAAGTCAAAACCCTTATTTTCTTTTGGACACGAATGAAAGTGAGGAAAAGACAGTGAAACAAATAAAGAAATATACTCCACTGAATAGGCATTAAAGGTTTTATGGTAGGGCAAACATTTCCTGAAATGGTATCCAAATTAGCCGCAGTCAATCCGCACCATAACTAGATCTTCGCTTATTCGAGAAAGTTTTTATAATAAAAACCTGGCATTGCAAAAAAATGTAACCGATGTAAAGAACATTATATTAAATTACTACAATCATGTAAAAGATATCATGATAAAAGAAATATCGAGCAATATTTCTAACAATAGGAGATTTACTATAATCTTAGATGAATGGACAGGAATATCAGAAAAGAGATATTTGAACATATGTATAAACGGAAATGATTCATTTTATAACCTGGGGTTAGTTTATATATCAGGAAGATGTAATGCTGATGAAATAAGAAGAATTGTAGAAATAAGACTAGAAGAGTTTTATTTGTCTTTGGAAAATAACATTGTGGCCACCATATCTAATGGGCCAAGTGTGATGAAACGGTTTGTTTCCGACAGTCCAGTAGTGGGTTCTTTCTGCCGGAATCATGCAATTCATTTGGCAGTGCTTAGAGTAATTTATGTGAAATCAAATGTTCAACATTCTGATATTTTTACTTTGAATTCTCACTACACAGACTGAATTTGTACTGAAATAGTGTTTTTTTTAACAAAAATTACTTATATAGGTGGTTTTTATTAACAATTTTGTTTAAAAATATTTCCCGGGATTCCCGGGAATCCCGAGAATCAACCACCTCCTATTCAAGTCCGTGCACAAATCCCTAACGTACTACTTGTTAATAATCTTTCGCAACTAATAGGCAAAAACAACTTTTATGTTGTATCAACACAAGTGGGAAAAATACATGAAACGAATATTAGAACTTACACTGAAAAAAATTATAGAGTAATCACTGCCTACTTTAATTCTCAAAATAAAGATTATTGCATCTTCCAATTAAAAAGCGCTAAAGGCCTGGCTGTGGTTATAAAAGGCATCGAAAGTAATGTCCCAACCCAGGTAATAAAGGACGCTCTTCAAAATGAAGGATACGAAGTAAAGAATATCTAGGATATAATTAACAGGGACTAAGTTCCGCAACCCCTCTTTAGAGTAGAAATTGCATTTGATTCTAAGAAATTAAAGAAAAATCAAACCCACCCAATTTATAACCTACGCTATCTTCTGCATAGGATAATAACCACTGAAGAGCCCTACAGGCATAAGGATCTGCCCCAATGTTTAAACTGCCAAGAATTTTGCCACACAAAGGGCTATTGCAAACTACCTTCCGTATGTGTTGTATGCGGTGATGCACACAAAACCTCTTAGTGCCCAGTTCCTAAGACCGACTTATTTAATAAAAGATGTAGCAATTGTGGTGGAAAACACATTGCCAACTATAGAGGATGCCCTTTCTATGTTCACATCAGGCAGAGAGCTACACAAAGACCCAATAGAGCACAACACATGCCAACAGATTTCCCAAATACACCCAAAACTCGAATCACAAGTCCATATAATGACGAACCTAGCAGTTCTCATATTATTAGTACTAGCAATACTCCAGATGTGAAAGAAAACCTTTACCGTTCTACGCAGAAGAATTCATACGCACAAATATTGCATGATCCCACTACTTTTCACAAGAGAAGCTCATTGGAAAAGTCGATGGAAACCCTAGTACAAACAATGACTCACTTCATGAATAACATACAAGGAATGATGCAGGATTTGCTTCGAAATCAAGGCATGCTTATGCAAGCACTTTTAAACAAAACATGAATTTTTTTATTAATAATGGAATGCTAATGGCTTAAGCCAGCACAAAAGGAAAGTCGAATATTTTCTCAAAAATCAAGATATTGATATATTCTTAGTCTTGGAAATCCATTTTACTTAAAAAAAAAAATGCTTCAGAATTAAGTCTCTACTTATGATACAAAACATTCGAGTGGCAAAGCATGCGGTTGAACTGCAATAATAATAAAAAAATAGCATAAAGCATTTTCCTTTGAAAATTTATGAAACTGAACACATTCAAACAACAACCTTAAACATTAGCTATATTTGTGCGACTGCATATCAGTGTTATCTAGAACGATTTTGACAGTTTTTTCAGTTATTCCGGCTTTCTACTGTCAAAATTGTTCGAGATAGCATTAATAGGCATGCCACACAAACACAGCTATTATAGAATCAAATATAACTATCTCCTCAATATATATCCCACCAAAACACAAAATAACACATTCCCAATATTTAGCATTCTTCTCCACCTTGGGTAACAAATTCATTGCCGCTGGTGACTATAATTAAAAGCACAAATACTGGGCATAAGACTTCAAACCACAAAAGGAAAGCAGCTCTACGATGCCATTACAACAGCAAAACTAGATGCCATCTCGAGTGGACAGGCAACACACTGGCCCTCAGATCTCAGAAAATTCCGGATTTAATCGACTTTGCTGTCATAAAGAACATAAAAAGAGAGCAAATATCATTTGCTTCTATCATCTGATCACCCGCCAACTATAATCATGCTGAAAAGCTTTTGCTCAAACTCAATTACAGAAACGACCAGCTATCCAAACAGAAGAACGAACTGGCTTAAATACAAAATGTATGTAAGCTCCCATTTACCCCAAAAAATGTCTTTAAACACCGAAGAAGAAATTCAACTTGCCATTGATAAATTTTTTGATTCACTATTATCAGCCGCAAAAGTGGCTACTCCTCAGACCCAGCCCAAACCATAATGCATCGAAAAAAATTGCAGATCTTATAAAACAAAAAAGGAATCTTCGTCGACAGTGGCAACAGTATCGATCTTATACATTAAAAAGTCAGCTAAGACAATGCCAAAGAATTTTACATTCAGAGCTGAAGAACGATTCCTTAAAGAATTACCTGCAAAGCCTAAATCCAACAAAGAATACTGATTACAGCCTATGGAAGGTAAAAAAAAAGTTGAAGCATCCCACAAATTAAAAATCACCTCTACGACTCGACAAGGGTACTTGGGCCAAAACAACGTAAAAAAAGGTGACTACTTTCGCTGATCACCTTAAAGTCGTTTTCACTCCCAATAACACAAACTCCCAGATATCTTCGCCAATTACAGATGATATTGTCCCTTCGCCTATGAAAATTCAGCTTTCAACCCTAAAATCGAATGTGAGTAAACTCAATATCAAAAAGTCTTCCGGTATAGATAAAATAACGCCAAAAATGTTAGCTTGTTCTTTCGACCTTTAATACCATATTACGAACTGGACTTTTCCCCTCATCTTGGAAAATATCGGAAATAATAATAATGATTCTAGCAAAGATGAAGCCCAAGTTACATCTTATAGCCCAATAAGTTTGCTGCCAATATTGTCTAGACTTTTTGAAAAATTATTCTCAAATATATTAGCATCACACCATATCATTCTCACGCAGCAGTTGAAGTTGATTTTTTTGTTTTTTAGTTTTAAGCTGTACTGAAGTAAGCAAACTTTTTGTTTTATATGAATAAAACTAAATTGTTTTTCTAATAAAATCTAAATTTTAAACTTTTTTTAATTAGGAGCTATTGGGGCAAGATCAAACATGCAATTCGTCGATTCGACGAAGAAAGTACTTTGAGGTATAAAAATAAGAAAGTGCGTCTAGGGTTATTAATATTTTAATTCCGACAAAAGACCATGTTAAATATCTCGGAATCCACCTTGATCGACGTCTCATATAGATACTAAATCTGCCCAAATCAAATTGAAAACTGCACAGTTACACTGGCTCTTAAACAATCGGTACACACCTAATTTAGAATGCAAATTACCTATTATTTTACAGCTCTGGGGTGCAGCTTCAGTTTCGAACATCGAAAAGCTACAAAGAAAACAGTCAAAGATTTTAAGATTCCTTACTGGCGCTCCATGGTTTATTCGAAATCAAATTATTCACGTCGATCTCAATATCACTACAGTTCGCGAAGAAATAAAGAAACACTGCATTAAATACGTCTCTAAGCTAGCAACTGATCCCAATTCCTTTGCTCAAAACTTGCTCACATTTTCTGGTCATAAGCGTCTGCACAAATTGGATACCTTGGACCTCGCCCAAAACTAATCACGTTATTCTCTGCTGACTAACATTGGATTTGTTGCACGGCAACAAACTACAAAGAGATTAGATTTAAGATTTGATAACTTATTGTAAATTTCTTAAAGAAAAGATTCAATAAATAAAGAATGTGAAAAAAATACCTTTCATTTGATACCCAATTTGAATACATTTCCTTGGAACAAATATTAAAAAACCCAAAAACGAAAATCGGGTTAATTTTTGTCACCAAACATATTTATATCCCAATTTCATTCAAATCTGATTCATTGTTAGCTGATGTATACGCCAAAGGTAGAACCTTCAAATTCTACTCGTTCCCCGTTCCATTTCCTTCCCATTGCCTAGTGTTGCAATTCCCGTTCCACTTTCCTCGTGTTTCAATTCTAGTCATTCGCTGTTCCTTCCGTTTCCCAAATTCCACTCGTTCCCCGTTCCGTTCAATTTAGTTCCCCGTCCCATTTTATTCCCATTGTCTAGTGTTTTAATGACAATCGTTCTACGTTCACTTACATTTTTTCCACACGTCTAGTGTTTCAATTCCACTCATCCGCCGTTCCATTGCCTTTCGTTTCCCAATCCACTCGTTCCCCATTCCAATCTATTATGTTCCCATTCCATTCCAATTCGTGTCCATGGTCTAGTTTTCAAATTCCGCTCGTTCCCCGTTCCATTCCATTTCGTTCTACTTTCCAAGTGTTTCAATTCTACTCATTTCCCTCAAAGGGGAGATCTTTCCCCTTTTTGTACCTCCCGGTAGCAATTTCCAAAAATCCTGTCTTAGCGAATATCTACGCCAGTGGATAAACTGAAATACCAAATTTCAAGTTCCTAGTTTTAGCAGTTTGTGCAGGCCATCAAGGTGGAGAGTATTTATCTTTTTGCCCTTCCTATAAGAACTTCAGAAACTCCCATCTTAGCGGAAGTCTACGACAAAGGGAGAACCTTCGTAGAAAAGTTCAAGTACCCATTTCTACCAAGTTTCTTTCCAAAATTGCAAAAAGCACTTTACAACCGGAAGGATCAAAAAGGATGAGGGCCCTTGATGGCCTGCCTAAACCCTTTGGCTAAAAACCCATACTCAAAGGATTTAAATTTTAAATTTCGGGTTTCTATTAAAAGGGGCAAACTTTTCACCTTTTTGCTCCAGCGGTTTTGTCCAATCTGTCGTGGAATGGCCGATATGTATTTTTTTCATACTTAGTAAAAACAAATTTGATAAGTTTTTTCTTAATCAATAAAAATAATTTGCACTTGATCTTATTAAATGTTTTTAGATTAGTATAAGAATCTATTAATACTTTTTGTTGATGTTTTGTGCAAGTGAATGAATTTAGTAATATTTTTGTTTTGTTTTTCTAAAGGATTGAAAATCATTGTTTACAATATTAACAAATAACTGATACGAGAAAGATTATTCAAGTTTAAAGATTAGTTTTTGTTATTATTTACTATAACGAAAACCAGCTGAAATGTTATTTTCAAAAAAATACGGTCTCCATATAATTTTTCTACCAGTAAATTTTTACATGTTTCTTTTCGATCGACCGAACGTCATCAGAAAACCTTTGTAGAAAAGCTTCCCTTTTACCCCATTTTTGAAGGAAAATATTAATATTTATTCACATCACTTTGTTGCCTTATAAAGAAGTAAGTAAACAAAGAAATATCATCTACCTAATATCATCTGTAAATGCTAAAATTATTAGCCAAATATGTCGTTCGGTATTGCGTACAGAAACATGTAAAAACTTACGGGTAGAAAAATCATATGGAGAGCGCATTTTTTTGAAAATAACATTTGAGCTGGTTTTTGTCAAAATAAATTAGTAACAAAAACTATTGATCTTTAAACTTGAATAATCTTTCTCGTATCATTTATGATAGAAGATCAAAAAATTAACCTTTTTCATATATGTTATTTAGTTAAAATATTGTTCTACCTCAAGTCCAAATTTTAATATGATATTGTCATATTCGATTTTATTTGTTGTTTGTATTTTTTAATGCAAAAATTTAAATAATTGTTGAACAAAGCATACCACGGCTGTCCCATATTTGGGATAATCTCGTTGTTTTTACAAATATTATTGACAACGAACACCAAACATCCATATCGCCATATGAAATCAAAAAAGCCGTAAGTTACAAAAAAATCAAAATCGACTTTTAAATGATGACTTATGATGCACCGTATCATAATACGCTACTTTTGCGATTCTAAAAACAATGGATTCAGAGCAATTTCGTGTGTTGATTTATCATTGCTTTTTAATGGGAAAAAACCGATGACGCCGAACGCTCTGGTAGGTCAGTTGAGTGATTAGTAACTGTCGAACCTCGCTCGAAGAAGCCAAAGGAGTAATAGTTAGCTGGTAAAGTTGTGGCATAAGTATTTTGGGATGCGGCTGGAATTTTGTACATTGATTAACTTGAAAACGGCCAGACCATCACTAGCGATCGCTACACGGCCCAATTGGTCCGTTTGAAGGAGAAAATCGGAAAAACGGTATGAAAATGGAAAAAGTATTCTTTCACAAGGCCAAATTGCACGAATTGCACTTTCAATTACTTCCGCACCTAGATTTGGCTCCCAGCGAATTTTAACTGTTTTCAGACTTTAAAAAAATGCTCGCTATAAAGAGATTTGGATGAAAGATGAATCATTCTATAAAAAAGGTATCGAAATGTTTGAAAGGCGTTTGAGTGATTGTATCGCTCTTGACAAAAAATTGTTATTTTATTGGTTATCCTACGGACTTTGCAGCCGATGTGTTGTGAAAATATAGAAAGTCCGAAAAAACAAGTTTTGTATTTTTAATGCAAAATTTAAAATAATAAATCTTTTTATTAAAAATAAAAAAGAATAAATAAATAAAAAGTATGAAATGATTACCAAATAAAATTTAGTTTTCATTAAAAATGTGTTTTTATTTCAAATTCAGAACTTACTGGGGAAATATTTGAGGAATTTGTTGTGGGGCTTTTCGGGGATTTCAACTTCTTAAACGGAGATATGAGCACAAACTTTTCTGGCAACGATGGTGAAGCTACCAGACTTTTTCTGTTTCGTCCCTTCCGAAGACTCATCAGTGGTTAATTTATATGTCAATTGATCAAAAATTTTTGATTGTTAAATAGTCTCTATATGAAAAAATGTTTGCGTATGCTATGACCGGGAATAAAACCGGCAAACCTCTACACCAGCTATGACTCGTAACATCACCTCTTAAAGAGATACACCACGGTCAGCACAGCTGGTCTATCTCTTCTTCCTGTGAACTGAGCTTTAGAAAATTCTTCAGTAATTAATTGTACTATTATTTAAGATTGTCCTACGCGACACGTCGCGACGGACTAAAAATACTTTTCTTAAAGATAACTTAAAGTTTGTCCAGCGGTAACGACATCTCTGACCTACACTTTATATCCAACTTTTGAATACGAATAAAGCGCATCATTATGTGATAATTACTTCAGAAAAAGGGATAACAATAGGATTAAAAAGGGGACACATAGAAAAATAAATTGCACTGATATTAGTTAATTCTCGCTCTTCTAATTACAAAAAACATACAGGCTGTGATTGAAAAAATTTCAATTAGCCACAATCATCGCTATGCCAACCAGGCTGGCCAGACTTGGGGATTTGTCCCCAAATTTGGGGATATTTTGTTGGCCTTGTGGACAGAAATTTTCATTTGGGGACAAGGGATTTTTTGGGGTTTTAAAAAATTATTTGGGGACATTTACAACTTTTCGTAAATTTTGCAGATTGTATTAATTTTGAATAGTTTTCAGAAAACAATAGTCAAGTTTTTTCACGTAATTTGAACGAAAAGTACAAATTTTTCCTTTTTACGTTTTCCGTAACAATTCAATGCTTTCTAACACGATTAGATATTTTAGCCTGGGAATTTAATATCATTAACGTTCAAGTATCTAAAATATTTAAAAATATAAATCTTTTTTAAATAAGCTGGCATTAAAGTTTATTCATTTTATGAATTAATTAATAATTCATTATCACTTTAAATCAATGATTTAAATTGAATAAAGTTAAGATGAGATTTATTCAAATTTGAATTGAATGAATTTTGATTCGATTAAATTTCTCGTTTTATGATATGACTCGTGAAGGCAAACATTTTTGGTTAAATTGATTTGTTAAAATTGAATCAATTAGCTTGATTCTATGAAAAGAACCAACAAAAATCAAACTGATTCTTTGAGTAAGATATTGATTAATTGAAATAGGAAATAATTCTATCAATGAAATGAGTTTTGAGAATCGATTTGTTAAAAATTGATTCAGATTTAAAAGGCCTAATTGTGGAGACAAACTTGAAATATTCAAATTTACGAATTCTTTAAAAAACTAGTTCCAAATCTTGAATTTTTTATGATACTGAGGGTGATAGCCTGTGTAGAATATTGCCGATTTGATTCGTTTATCCACAGTTTTAATTTTTTCCAAGCGAATAGTACGTTTTATTTGTAATTTTCGACTTTTTTCGTCCGATAAGAGTTTCATCTCCTAGTCTATACTCTTCCTGTTTTAAAGCTTAAACCAAGAAGGGTATACTACTAGGGGTCCCAATCCCTATGGAATTGAACATCGAACATAATATTATGCAGTTTTCACACGGTCTATCGAACAATGAGCAAAAAGTGGAAGTTAATTGTTAGAAACTAAAACTGACACTAAAAATTAAAAACAACATATTAAGTTGTTTTTCACATGGAAAAATTTCACTCGAATTTTAAAGGCCTCAAATTGTAATTTAACTTGTGAAAGTGAACAATTTTTTTATTATATAAGAAAGACATATTTAAAATTAAAAAAAAAATCAAATCTATCCATGGCTTATTATCTCATTTAAAAATAACAGCAATAATTTTGCCGTTTTGATTACTTTATTATTTGACTTTGTTTTTCAAAACTGATTTTAAAAATTATTGCCAAATAATTGCAATAATCAAAGTCAATGCAACACTAAAAATTTTAAAATCACTCGTGTTTTATGAAAAAACAAAAATGCATTCAATAATTTTATTAATAGCTGTGTTTGTGTGACTCTCTATCAGTGTTATCAAGAACGATTTTGACAGTTTTTCAACGTATTCCGGCTTTCTACTGTCAAAATTGTTCGAGATATCATTGATAGGAATGCCGCACAAACGCAGCTAATATTTTCCAAATATTAGCTCTGTTCCACGTACGTTACCGCGGGTGCCCGCGGGAACCTAATCTTACCAAAAAGCGTTTCTATTGTTAAAAATTGGGTAAATGAGAGCGTTGATGAGAGAATAATTTGTTTCGCATTTTACCAGAAGTTACCCGTACTTTTTTTCGGGTAAAATGGTAAAACTGTCAAATCACTTGTTGTTTATAAATCAGTTGTTTTAAATTTGTAAAAATAATTAAAATATTAACAAAACTTTTAAACATTAATTAATATCGTTAACAAATACCTCGTTCTAACACTTTCTCTTTATTCCCTTCGATATTTTACTGTTAAAAATAGCTTTTGTTTATATGAATAACTTTGACGTTTATTTTTGGGCTTGAAATGTGGTTTTGTGCGTTCCCGGTATTATGAGCAATTTTAACATTTTTTGAGATAATTATTTGTTTACTCTCATTTTACCAGACTTTACTCAGAATTACGTGGAACAAACCTATTGTGTTTCTTTGTATATGAGGCTTGGCATACAAACTGTACCCAAGGCTATTGCATCACCAAAAAAATAAGTTAGAACAACATCGTTATCAATAGGTGGCGCTTTGTTCAGTAAACTGTCACTTTTCATTTTTATTGAAATTTTAAATAAAAACAAACAAAAAACATTAAAAAAAGTAAAGCAAAGAAAATTTTATTAGTCAAACATATTTAGCGCGTGTTTCCTTTTAATTTTGCGCTGTGTTCAACAATTTTTGCGTTTGAAATATAAGCTCAGCTGATACTAAACGGATACTAAATAGTTGATCAGGTAATACTAAATTTCAGCGCCCCCTATCGGTGAGTAGTGTAATTTTTGATTTCCTATCTCTATAATTAATTGTCTCTGACTGTACCTCTGCGAAGAAAAGTATATACGACGTATTTATGTCAAAGTAACAGTATTTAAAAAAGGAACAACTTTTCAATTTTTGTAAAAGGTATCAACACTGTCAATAAACAAATAAAAAATAAATAAAAAATTTGTAAAAATAATTCAGAATTAAGCCAGATTCACAATGTTGAAGTACTCCACTCTGCAGAGTGGATTTTTTTCCCTTCTTTTTCGTACTTACATATTTTTTTTTATCATGCCATCTTTATTTTGGTACACTCTATTCTGCAGAGTGGAGTACTCCATCATTGTGAATGTGGCGATCCGATAGCGATTGCATCTTCTAGTAATATATGGGTGATATCAAAAAATGTGATAAAAACCGTGTAACCACCTATATTTTATAGGCCAAATGTAAACTCCGTAACAAGTAACTCATAAGGTTTTTTAACTTTAATAGCTTATATTTTAATAACCAATAAAGCAAAACACTTTTACACTACTTATGAAGAGGAAAAGTGCCGTTTTTAATAAAAATTAATACATTTTACAAATTCATTCGTATATCTTAGCTATCACGACTTCAACTCTGTAACGATTTTTCGTCATAATTTTTGATAAAAATGCATATACCAGAATTTTGGAGTTATCTATTATTTATATTCCGAAAAGTATAATGTTATTTATACTTAAATGATCGTTGGACTGTAAGTCATCCAGTATAACAGACTTGAAGCTTTTCTGCAGCATGTAACATTCTCGAGATGAAAAAGGATGTCTTTAATAAGATTTGAAAAAATGTTGTAAACTCCGTTCCTAATTTTTACACTAAACTATTTAACGAGTAAGAAAAACAATGCCATATTTGGATTCACCTTGTAGGCATCATGCGATTTTGTTTCGGAAAAGAAATTCTGACAAAGCGTTTCTGAAAGAAAACGAAAAAAGTAACCAAATGTAAACTCCGTAACTGTAAACTCCGTAACCACAATTGTTTGCATCAGGTTTCATTCAAATAAATGTAGATAAATGTTTAAAATATTTTAAAATAACCATAAACAGAGGTTATTCAACTAATATTTATGCGTCAAAAGACGATTCAACTAATAATTTTGCGTCAAATCAAAAAAATTTATTAGTTTTTTACCCTAAGCTGCTGGAGCAAAAAACCATTGATTTTGCATTTCATTGGTTTTGAATCGATATTTCGAGTCATTACTGACATTAGTTTGACAAATTAAATTTGTTTCACACAATTTAAGGATTTTTTGATCGCGAAATGTTATGTTTTTAATATATTATTTTGTAAGTGCGCAACCGCTGTTTGGATTTTAAAAAATTTTATATTTTTGAAAAGCATTTAAAAATACAAAATTAAAAAAAAATTTTTTTTTCGCGGGATGAATTGTATTTTTATTCGCGAAACCGCCAATTTGATAAACACAAATTATATATCATTGGAAAGCAAGTTGAAAACCCAAAAATACGAAAAATTAATAAATTGAAGAAAATACGTACGCAATTTTTTTTGTTATATCTTTTGCTTGCAGAAATCTAAACTCCGTTACAACAAAAAAAATTAAAATTGTGCAAAAAAAGTTATTGCGACAACTTGTAGAAGAGATTTTTTGCAATTAGGTTTATAATGACTAAATTTACTGATTCCATTAAGAAAAAACCGAAATATTAACACTTTTTGCTTCTCACAAATTTGGCCCAAAAATTTATCACATTTTTTGATTTCACCCATATGCTTCTTGCTTGTACCCACCTGATAAACTGTCTTGCCATCACTTTCCCGTTTGTATTTTTCTGACTGGGAATATTTGTAAAGAAAACGAGTAAAAAGGTTAAAGTCGGGCATGCCGACTATACAATACCCTACAACAGTCTGGGTAAAAGCCAACTAATGCTTGGATCCGAAATTCGAATGGGTTAAAATGGGGCTTGTGTCAAAATTTTCTATAATGTGAGTCAGCGCACCAAATTTTATTAAAATATCTTAATATTTGCGATCTGCAGTTTGTAACCAAGCCAATTTTGGGGGGACCCTTATATGGGCACTAGGTCTAAACATGGACCGATGTTCACCAAAATTAATATGCTTCGTCCTTGGGCTGACATAGGTCGGTGTACCAAATTTCTTCAAAATATCTTAATATTTGCGACCTGCAGCGTATAAAAAATATAATTTTGGTAGGACCCTTATATGGGCACTAGGTCTAAACATGGACCGATGTTCACCAAAATCAATAGGCTTCGTCCTTGGGCCAACATAGGTCTGTGTACCAAATTTCATCAAAATATCTTAATATTTACGACCTGCAGCGTATAAACAATATAATTTTGGGGGGACCATTATATGGGCACTAGGTCTAAACATGTACCGATTTTAACCAAAATCAATAGGCATCGTCCTTGGGCCGACATAAGTCGGTGTACCAAGTTTCATCAAAATATCTTAATAGTTGCGACCTGTAGAGTGGGCACAAGAATGCATGGACAGACAGACGGACGGACGGACAGACGAACATCGTTAAATCGAAATAAAAAAAAAATTCTGAGCCGATCGGTATACTGTAAGGTGGGTCTAGGACCAATATTTTTTGGTGTTACAAACATCAGCACAAACTTATAATACCCTGACCACATAGTGGTGTAGGGTGTAAATATAGTCAATGTAGTAAAGGTCTCTTTTTATTGTAAAAATTTATATAAGATTCTACGAACTAGAGTTTGCATGAAAGTAAAATCTAACCGAAAATCTTAACACATAAATGGGTCTAAAATAATATTAACACTTGTGTTGATAATTCTGCTTTTGTTGCACTCAATAAAATAGACACACAAACATGAATGCACATTTTTTGATATCATATGATTTAATTTTAAAGTTCAAGGTTATAGAGATATTGTTATGGTATTTATATGGAATTTTTAAAATACACTTTGCTTAGGGTGTTTGAAAGGCGACCCAAAAGTATATAATAAAAAACAAAATCTAATAGCCGACACTGTCGCACTGTGAATAATCGTAGTGTAAGATTATAGCTGGTAAATGTTTGAATTACACCATAGTTCCCCCCGAAACTAAAATAATTTAAAATAAAAAAAGAACATTAAATATTTTGTTAATAGAAATAATCAGATTTAACGACAGAATTCGCTTCTTGCGAGTGAAATAATTTATGGATGTGCAATAGGGTTATAACTTTTGATGTTTTTTTTTGAATATATCAAAATTCTAGCCATAAAATCCCTTAAAAAATATTAAAAAAAACATGATATTACTTTTTCACGGTTTTCACAAAAGTTGCCGAATAAATATTTTTGAAATTTGGAAGACTTGATTTTCATTTAATAAAATTAAAATTCAATATTTCGGCAAAATTTTAAAGTAATTATACTTAAACGATATACTTAATGATACTTCACTCGTGAACAGGGTTACCGTTGTGCAACTAAAGTTTCAATTTGCTAACTTTTTGACGGCCTTTGACTTTGTGTGCGATTTTTTCAAACTCATCTAATTTTGCCACTTTTCCTAACTTTGTACGACTTTTTTCTCCATTTTTTTGTTAAGTCAGTAATACAAATATTTATATTTGAAATTATGTGGTCATATATGATCTGCTCTGGCACCATATATAACACAGTACAACACGAAAAAAATTACGGTTTTCTGACAATAGATTCTGGAAGAGGAGGCGAAAAAAATATACATGTGTCTGCGTTTTGCTTGTTGTGAATCGGCATAGAAAACTGAATTTTCCTTCCATTTTAGGTATAGGATGCGTTCAGCGAACTTATGTAAAACACTACGAGGAAAATTTTTCTGGAACATTTTAACGCCCTAACATCCTAAACCTTAAATGGAAGATTCACATGGTTTCCCCCTAAAATCCAGGTTTGTTGGACATTTGAACGCCAATTCTGAATAAGTACGAGATTAACCCTTAAACACATTTTAAGTTTTGACTTATTTCTGGCATTGAAGTTAAATTTTTAACTTTAATGTTTTCAGAGAACTATAGTAGAATTTCACATTTCATTTCACATTTTAAATCTCTTGCTTATCAATTAAAGCGACTTTTTTGACCCCTTTTTAGAAAGCGACAAAAAAAAGCCCCAAAGTCCCATATTAGTGAATGTCTACGACAGAGGAGGAAGCTTAATACCAAATTTCAACTTCCTAGCTCCAGCGGTTTTTGCAGATTATTAAGGGGGAACGTTGTCCCTTTTGAACCCCCTTTTTAACAACGTCTTTTTCCAAAATTCCAAAAACAACTTCCATACGACAAGGAACACATAATTTAAATTTGAGGTTGCTAGCCAAAAGGTTTTTGGCAATACTTCAAGGGGGAGTCTTTTCTCATATTTCCCCTTCCCGGTAGGAATTTCCAAAAATGCCGTCTTTAGGGTTAGTTACCCAACCGTAAATGTAACGAATCAGCTGTTTCGATACCACAAGAAGAAGTGTACATCCAAAATCCATAGTCAATTTAGATTTTTTATAAATCAACTATAATAGTCAATAACAACTATTGACGTAGGCATTTTTCATAACGTTTTACAAAGTCGATTTTGTAATTCATACATAATTGTGAAATGCAAATTGTCAAATATAAAAATAAAACATCAAAAAAATATTTAAAAAATATATAAATTTCAAAGACGAAAAAATATAAACATTAATGCAAAATTAAGTTAATAATTTAAAATCTGTGATGTTCTCTGATGTTCCAACACAATTTCCCACCTCATATGTTCGAATTGCAATTAATGCATTTATTTTTTATTGGATGTAAAATTGAAAACAATGTTGTGATAAAATATTAAATTTTATGACCAATGTTTAAGCAAAAGGATGTTTATGGTTTATTATATCTAATTATCAAAAATATTCTGAACAGAAAAATTATGAAACAACATTGACAAAATTAGAAAGTAAATTTTGATCAACAACAATAATAAAGTTTGAAACAACCCAGGAAAATTTTTTACAATCGGTAGCCAACCACACCCATTCTACAACTGGTTCCACTGCAACCGATTCCATGGAACTGGTTCCGGAACCAGTTCCTGGGATCCTATATGGAAGGTGTGGGTGACGTAGAATCAGTTCCATAACTAGTTCCAGAACTGATTCTAGAGCAACCGGTTCCACTTTGGAGCCATAAAAGGGGTTGCTTTTGGGACAATTTCAAACAAAAAGAATCGGTGTTAGAATCGACAGTAGAAGGGGTTGTGAATGAAAAGTAGCTATTGTACAACCGATTCTTTGGAACTGAAAATTTTCCTGGGAAGTATTAAAATTATAAAAGTATCTCTTATGAAAAGTACGTCACTACAACAAAATCCAAAACTAAAGGTAAATAATTGCAAACATATGAATTTATTTAAAAATAATTTTTTCCTTTTTTCCAGAATTTACCAGAATTTACCATCAAGGTCCGAAAAAAATTCTATCTGCAGAATATTGAACATTGTCTTAGGTATATAATGGTAAATGCAAATAATTTTAAATTAATTAATATCATGTTTTCATTTAAATAAAAATATTGTGAACGATTTATTTCATTAAAATTTTATCTATTGCAAAAAATAAGGTAAAAGAAGAAGAACCGTGGTTTATATTGACAATGTTTTAACTGAATATAGACGTTAGCTACCACGTTTAGATTTAATTTAATTTCCACTAGGACATCATTGCCATTAACTTTCTCTATAGTTAATTTCTAGAATTTAATTAAACACTACTTCATATTAACTATTTCACCTTTGAAATAGTTGAAAATATAGTGATCAACAACTACGTATTTTTAAGGGTGTATACAAATGGTTACTAGCACGTAAATGTAAACGTACTTGTCGGATCATTCTGTTGAAATCAGAATTTTCTATCCGTCATCGAAACAGCTGAATGATTTTAGTCGGAAAAAGTATAAAATAAATACACTCAGAAAATAAACACAGTCACTTTTTTTTAGTTGTTTCTGAAGTTTTTCCGTTGAGTTATTTTTAAAGTAATAACAGTTGTTCGTAGAAGAAAAATAATTTTTAACTTTTTTCACAAGTTATTTAAAAATTTAACTAAATGAAAATACGGATATTTCGTAACAGTCAAATTTTCTAGTCAATTTTTATTGTTTTAAAGTAAAACTAAAAAAATGAACCAGAAAAAAGGTATTTTGTAGTAAAAGTTGTTTGAAATAAAAAAACACCAATACAATTATTTGAATTGTTTTTATTTTAAATTTTTTAGTAAAATCAAATATAAATTTAGTTCTTCGCACCGTTTTGTTTGTTATTTTTATAGTAAAAATAAATAAACTTTAAGTTGATTTTACGGTTTCTTATAGTCAATTATTGATAGTCAATTGTTAAATTAAATGAAAATGTGAGTAGACCGGTTTTTAACTGAAATTTTATTCGTTTTAAATTGTATTTTAGTTAATTTTACCGTCATAATTTTTTGTGTGTATAAATAATAATAAAGAAAATAAATTCAGACAACAAATAAGAAATTAAAATTAACAAATAAATGGACAAATTTAGAATAAGATAAAAAATAGATGTCAAATAGTAATGTTGTTTACGGGTTTCTATGAGTGCACTTTTTAGCTACGGCTCGTTACAGTTACAGCACGGGGTATCCATTAAAGTGTTTTTAGAGTTCGTAGTTTCCCAAAAAATTTCACACACGAATGAGAAGAAAAACACAACGAATTTGAAGAAATTTAACAGCGAACGAGAGAAAATGAAGGACGTCGCGAAAACAATAAATTTAATAAAAACGATTTTACAAGCAAAAACAACATTAAAAACAATAAGAAAAATAATTTAAATTAATTATTTATTATTTATTTCATTCTTGAAGTTGTTTTTGTTACCGCTTTAATCAATAATTATAAGAAACACTGTTTTGCACTGTTAACTTTTTCGGTTTCCCTTTTGTTTCTCTTATTTTTCACGGGAATTAACAGGATCACAATCCATATGAACTTTAAGGGAACGAAAGAGTGTACTTCTTTCGTATGGGAACTCTTTAGCCTTTACCCTCGTTGGTTACAGCACATTTACGTTTACGGTTCATTAATCCGGCCTTTACACAGTTCTTGTAAGAATATTAGTATTTGGCCCCTGTTATTAGTGTTGGGATAAAGTTTTAGATTTTATACCCATTTTGCAAGAACTCAGTAAGAACCCTCTAAATCCTTTAATTTTTAAATCTCTTACTATTCATTATTTCAGTGCGCTCTAAAATTTGTTGGCTGGGTAATTCATTTTTTCTTTAAAAATGCGTTTTTGTTAAAAGTTGATTAACAAAGCAAGGAATTTCATGCATTTTTTAATTAAATTTTCGGCCTAAATGTATACATCAACAAATGTTAAATATTCAATAGAGTTTCCTTGAAGGTTATTAGAAGATATTAGAAATATAGCTGAACATATCTTTAGAGGTAAAATTTATTTAATAAATGCATGAAATTCCTTGCCCTGTTGATAATATAATCAATCTGAAACCAATTTATATATATATTCGTTCCTTTTACTCCTGCAAGGAGCATAGGGCCGCCCAATTTAGGATTCAACAATTTTTTGGGGATTGTTGGGGATCATAACTTACGAAATGGGTAGACCAGCTAAAATTTTTCTGGCAACACTGATTGTATTTATGATATGAGTTGCCAACCAATTGTTTGCATATTTATGAAAATGCCCTAAAGTATGCAATTTTTTTTGTATTAATTTGTATGCATTAACAGGGTTTCCAGATTTAGCTCGTCTACCCATTTTGTAAGTTGAAATCCCCAACAATCCCCAAAAAATCGCTGAATCTCTATATGTGACCTAAGGATAGAAAGGGACCTAAGGTCAGGAGAGCATGGGATCGGTCTCATTCGATGCTCAGATGTTGTTGCGCTGTCACATATATTGGTCCCAAATTGATTATTTGATGTAATTTAAACAAAAACGCATTTTTAAAAATAACATAAATTACCCAGCCAACAAATTTTAGAGCGCTCTGGAATAATGAATTGTAACAATCTTTAAAATTGAAGGATTTAGAGGGTTCTTATTCAGTTTTTGTAAAATGGCGATACCACCCAGTAAAAAATGGTGCTTACCCGTAAGCAGATTTTTAAGGGAAAAAATTAAAATAATCCCTTACAAACCTACTTACATATACCATGATTTTTATATGGCAAATTGACACTTGAAATCACTAGTTTTGGGAAAAATATGCGGGGATTTTAGCGCATATAAAACGCTGCGATTTCATGGCTTTCAGTAAGCACATTTTTCATGTCTATATTATTGACATTAAAAAGTAATGATGCACACTATATTATTTATTTTACACAAACTTTTATAGATATTTATTTTAATTAAAACTTTTTACATTTTACGAGTAATATGTATTATTTTATTTTTTTCTTAACATTCATATTTTTTACCGAACCGTGTGCTAGCTCTTCAGAAGCCCAGTTTAATGAGTAATCACTTTTTACTACATAATCAAAAATATCAAAGACACTCTGCAATACCCAGCAAAACCTTGGTAATATATGGGTACTACTATGAATATTACCTGGTAATATATCAAACCGCTTACCCTTGCATTACCTTGGACTTTTACACCTTACCGCTGCACTACTTTTAATGGCAAATTCTTACATTTGGATGTTTTATTGGTACACCCAAAAATATATATAAAAAAATCAATTTTAGAGGACATTTGATTGCAACAATGTTGATTTCCGGCCAACTTTTAGGTTTTTCTTAAACTTTGTGTTCCAATTCTTTACATTTTGTTTGTGTTTAAGATAAAATCTTATTAAGTTCCTGAAGGATAAAACAACATTTTATTATTTTTAAAACACGTAAAATAATATTTAATGCTTACCATACATATAAATTGAAGCGTTGACACTTTTTTCTTGTGGTATTTGGGAGTTTAAAATTTAATTAAAATACTTTTCTTTTCTCTTTGACAAAACAAATTTAAAAAAAGCATTTCAAAATATATTTGTAAAATTGAAATAAGAAATGCTATTACAGGGTAGCTCAAAAATAGTTTTTTATAGCGAAACCCATAGTTGTAAATAATTATAATGGTTATTTTAAAATAATACTAATTCAACTACGGATTTTGTTTACTATGTTACTATGGAATTTTATGGGTGTATAAATAATTAGTTTTTCTAGAAAATTTTAGAAATTCAATTTTTTGTTAAAAACCCGTGAATTTAAAATTGATATTCGGTTTAAAAAATTAAAATTTAAACAAAATGTTTTAAAAAACTCCAGGTAGTAAGTTCATAGTAACATGTCACTACACTCATAAAAAAAGTTAGTACAAAAGCCTGTTAGACGCGTTCTAATTCAGTTGAACTAATTTTTCCTGCTGTTTTCGTTTAAATCCGTTGTATAGCTAAAGTTGTTAGTTATCCAATTTCACCACAAAAACATATTTGTGCTGTACTTGAACTAATTTTTCCTCCTGATATTTAGTTATTTTCTTATAAATGATTTTGACAATGTATCAGCTAATATATGTAGATGAATTTGTTGGAAACTTTTTTAATATTTAATATAGTGTATAGTGCTTGATGATGCTTGATGGGTTTTTTCTTAAGTGTGTATTGGTGAGTTTGCCGACCAACACAAATTAGAAAATTACTAGTAAGTGTATTTTAATGTGTGTGATGAGTCATCTCTGATGACGCTTACCAAAATAATATTAAAAATAATATGGCGATTGTTAAGAAAGTTCTAGTAAATAAAATAATATGATAGGAGCATCTTTTATTCAGCAAAGGAACGCAAAAGAAAACGGAGATACATTTTTTTCTTTTATTTTAGTCCTTTACCATTTTTATCTAAATTCTATCCGCAGGTGGACGAAAAAAGGAACCAAATAATACAAATTCCGCTGGCACACATATTGGCAAGAAAAAAAAAGAAAATATTTAGTGCAAATAGTGTTTTTGGATTGTGTAATTTATTCGAAAATAAAATTAACAATATTTACATGAATTTGTTTTTATTCAATTAATAACAAAAAGTGATTGTAATTTTAGCAGCATGCTTTGCTGATTTCAACTGTCCCACTTTCATTTCTATTGAACGAACATTCTTCTAAATTTTTGAATGTTAACTGAATTTTTTACCTGTTTTTAACCAACTAAAATTTAGCAGAATACATGTGCTGATTTCAGCTGAGTAATTTTCATTTCCATTAAACAACATTTCTTATAAATTATTGTATTTGAACTAACTTTTTTACCTAAAATTTAGCTCACCTAAATTTAGCAGACCATGATTCTCAACATCATTGAAATTTCTGCTGGCGCAAATTCAGGTACTATTTTATGTTATTTTAGCAGAATTTTTAACTATTTGTACGGGCTTTTTTATGAGTGTAGGTAAGGAGTTACATCGATGGACATGCCCCTGTTAAAATAATAGGTCTAGTAATAGAAAAGTAAGAGCTTAACCCCTTCGTTACAAAAAGCCTATTTTTATAACCAAAACTTATAAAAAAAATGTCCAAAATTTTTTATTAAAATTATGTAATTTTTAATTTAATAGTCAATATTAAACGAGATGAAATTTTAAGAAAAAAACGTATCATTTTAATGTTTTTTGTAACCTACACTCATAAAAAAAAGCCCGAACAAATAGTTCAAAATTCTGTTAAAATAACTGGAAATAGTACCTGAATTTGCGCCAGCAGAATTTTCAATGAATTTAAAAATCATGCATTAAATACATAGACGACTGCAGATACACGACTACACGACTACAAATGCTGCTGGCTGCATTTATTTATATGTTTTACATATTTTGTTATATTGTCAACACTATTTTTGTTTTGTAGCCAACAAAAATAGAAATTATCCTAAGTTGACTACAGCGGCAAAAGTAGTCGTGTAGCCGTGTAGCTGTGTTGGTGTCAAAATAATCGTTTTCATATAAACGTCTGTATTTAATTTTTGACAGGCTGTAGTCGTGTAGCTGCAGTCGTCTATGTGTTTAATGCATCACGGTGTGCTAAATTTAGGTAAGCTAAATTTTACATACATAGGAAACTTGAGCTGAATTCAGCAGAAATTTTACCTGATTGAACTACAAATTTCTGTTAAAATGTCGCTCAAAAATTTCGACTTCCAGGATCTGACCCTAGACGGGCTCATATTTCTTATTGGGAGTATATGTGTCGGATAAGGGTTACTTTATAGGTACAGAGTGACGAATTTTTGTCCATTTTGCTCTATCTCGCTTAGTTTCCGAGATAGAAACTATTTTCCGATCTTATAATAAACAAAATTAAAATATAGCGCCATTTCTATGTGATATTGATAGCAGAGACACAAAAATATAATAATTAGAAAATAATCGTGGTTTAAATTAGCTGAAAAATTTTTAAAGTTAAGAAACACAAATTACTAAAAATTAGCATGCAAAGTTAGTTCAAAAACGGCTGAAAGTAGTTGTAATGCTAAATTAGATTTACAAAAAATATTAGTTCAATCCTAAATTTTAAGACAAAATAACAGGAAAATTAGTTCAATAGAATCAGAATGCGTTTAACAGAGTTTTGTACTAACTTTTTTTTATGATTGTTGCCAATCAAATTCGTGCGGTTACGACAACTATATTTATATTAAATTATGTTTTCCGTCGTGAAAGCCAATATTCGGTTGCCTAATTCAATATTATGTTCCACATAAATATTATTATATTCCACAAAATTTCATTGAAATTAAAAAAAACTTTTTTCGAATTTTCTGGTATTGAATCCGGCCATTCAGGCTAATAGTTCCACCCTTACCCACTGCACCACAACTCCTTTTCAGTTTCTTAGCCATATTTACTATTTACACATATGAAGATTTTATTTTAATTAAAAAAACATCTAAATTTTTGTCTTTTCCGGGATTCGAACCCGGAAATCCGCCGTACTAGGCCAACTCCTCACCCACTACACCACAAACACTTATTAACTTTAATGTCTAATTTTGAATTTATGTGTTTTATTTGGAAAACAAATACGGTATAAAATTCGTTTACCAATTAATACTTGTATGTGTTATTAATAAGATCCACAATTCGGTTGGTTCTACAGAAAGTCGACTTTGAGGTCATATTTTTTTTTTTTTTTTTTAAAGAGAAGCAACACTCAGGAAATTCTTCCTAATTATTAACGTGTTGCTTCCTTTGGAAAGGGGATAGAGAAGAAGTGAAAGGTGGTGAAAGATGAAGGGCTTCAAATATCGCAACACTGTAATTGCGCGAGATGTTGAATTTTAGAACAGTTGTTGCGCGCCATCTGACGGTGAGTTGGCGAACTTTGTTGAAGCTTTTTAGTTCATAGCCCTGTTATATTATTTTACTTCGGTGGGGTTAAGTGCTATGGGAACACCGAAGGAGGACGCTGCGATATGTATGAGGGATAGAAAAAACTTATATATATTACTATTTTTCATAAATTGATGTTGCCTTGATTGGGGCTCGAACCCGCAACCTCACGTGTAACAATCCAACGCGCTAACCATTACACCACAGCGCCCACAATTATTTGATTAGGATGCCCGTATTTGTAGTTACCACTTTCAAATATTGAAATTTTTTAATAAAAGTTATAGATAACACCAATTTTCTTGTATATTCACTAAATAAATTGCTGCTTCTACTGCATAGAATTACTAAACTGACACTAATTTTAAAATGATTGGAGATACCAATAATTTGTTAAAAGGATTGTTTTTTAGTTCATTTGCCCTATTTTTAGTACCTAGTAAAATATTTTTGGTGTATTATTCAATTATAGGTAACTCCAAATAAAATATCGTCCTGGAAAATTCATTTTAATGGTTTTCATCGAATTTCAACCAATTTTTTTCTGGGTGTACCCTTATTTCTTCTTACCAAAGTCATTACCGGGTAATAGAAGGTTTTGCTGGGTAACTCGGTAAAACTCATATAGGTCGTTTAAAATCAACAATATGAAATTTACTGCATTACAACCTGCATCCTTGTAAAGAATTAGAGTAAGCTGCATACACGCTGCATACTTAATTTTTTTTGTTTATTTTATTTTGTTGCTTTGCAGTATGCTATAATGGTAAGCACTTACATCAGCGCATTTGTTTAATCCTGCTTCCAAAAACCTATAATTTTTTTACTGGGCATCTAACATTTTGTGGTAACACTGATAACAGGGCCCAAATAGTACTTTGTATACAAAATTGTATAAAAGGTACCAGAATCCGAAGTATTTGTGACAGATCTTTAACAAGATAATTCTTTTTTGAATAAACTCGCATTAAAATTGATTCATTTTATGAATCAGTAAATAAGTCATTATCACTTTAAATCAGTGATTTGATATTGAATGAAGTGACGATGTGATTTATCCAAATTTCAAATGATTCAATATATGATTCGATTGAATTATTTGCTTAATAATTTGATTCGCGAACTATAAAGCAAGTAAACCATTTTTTTTGTTAAATGGACTCGATTCGCTTGATTCTGTGAAAAGAATGAACAAAAGTCAAATTAATTCTTTGAATAAGATATTAATTGAATAAAGCAGTCAATAACTCAATCAATAAAATGAGTTTTGCGAATCGATTCGTACAAATTTGAATCAGATTTAAAAATCAAATTAAGGAATTATGTTTTTAAAGATCAGAGGCCGAATTACGGCATTCGTGAACGAACGAAATTGTTCGAAATCCGTTTTTCAATGTGTAAATACGTAAAAACTAACAACGTTAACACCATATTTTAATCTTATATCCAATCTGGGGACGATTTGTAGAATCCCTGGCTCAAAAAACTTTATCCAAATGCTTAATTTTCCAAAATAAAAAATTAATTTTTAACGAAAAATTTCGATCACGGATGCCGTAATTCGACCCCTGATTTTGGATGAAACGTCCTGCTGAATACTGTAAATACCCCCTTTCTGATCCCGAAACCAGTTTTCCATATCTTGCAATCCCCTTATCTGACAACGCTGTACATAAACCCAACTAGCAAATAACCATTTTATATAACAAAACCAATAAATTATTATGGTTTTTTTTATATCACAAATTGTTTTTAATAATTATTACTTTTAAACCATCAATTAAATAAAAACATTTATTGTACTTGAGCCTTAACCACAAACATTAATTTAACAAAATAAAAAAAAAACATATACCAATTGTTTTTAATTATTTTAATTAATATAAGTGTTGCATAAAATCATAATTAATCATTAAAATCATAGCACTCACCTGCTGCGCTTCAATTAAACTCCTAACCCCATACAGTCAGACTGTTCCATGGCCGCCACAACATTTTTAAGACTTGTTTAACAAGGAGTAAAAACAAATAGAGTTTTTATGCCGAACAATTACAACAATAAAAGCAAAATCCATTAAATATGCCAAATTAATTATCATTATTATTATGAATATAAAATTGTAACAATTTAATATACAATAAAAAGGGGTTAATAAGAGATTTTAGTTATTTGTGTGAATGTAAGGAAATATGCTGTTTACGAAGTGGGGTGGTAATTAATGGAACGAGTTAATGGTATTTTGGCGCCAAATAAAATGTTCGCTCTGTGTATGTAGGTATACAACAGGGATGATAAAGTTGGTACTATAGCAGTTTTTATAGTACTATTTGAACCTCAATATACTATGGTACTTCTCAGACTCATTTAGTATTATTTACACATTTTAATTTTTTAAATTTGGACTTTTTTTAATTTTCATCAAAATTATTATGTTTATAGCGAACACATCAAATTGTTGAATGTTAAAATTATTTAAAACATTAGATATTTCTCTTGAAAATTAAAGTTAAAGATATGAAAAATGCGAAAGAAGTTATTAAAATACGCACGGAGGAAAAAGACGTTTTTGTATATGTTTGGAGGTAATCAATGTATGTTTACAAACTACCATATATGTATTTGCAGTGTGCTTCCAATTATATTGTTTTTATAGTCACTATACTATATTTCCCGGTAATAATTATATTTGTGGATACAATTAACATATATTTGGAAAAACGGCGAATTTCCATTCTTGATACATATAAAGTTGTATGTAGCCATTATAACTTTTGTAGTTGGTAATAATCGTTTGGTTTAGCTAGACTGCATCTAGTCAGAAAATTTAGTGATATTTTTCCTTTATTTATTAATTTTATTGTGAAAAATGTGAAAAAATAAAATAAATTAGTATAAATAAAACATAAAATTGTGTTAAAAAAAAATATTTAATTGTGTATATTAAAGTATTAACTTATTATAAGAGTTTTTAATTAATATTTGTTAATAAAAATAAATAAAAAATAAATGAAGAGATTGTAGTTATTGTTTTTCAATGAATGTATTAGATGTAAAATTCAATGTGATTTATAATATATTTAGTTATTAAATAATCGCCAAACAGTATGTAGATGTATTAATTTAACTTTTTATGTTTTTCCATTAAAATATATAGAAATTTTGGGAGTAGAATAAATACGCCTATTGTTTGGCATATATTAATAATTGCTTTATAACTAAATATATTATTTATATACAGTATTTGCATGGAAACATAATTTGTCTATAACACACATATTATATGTTTGCTGCCAAACATATAATATTTGTCGATAGCGTCATTTCATTTCGTCCAAACATTATATATTAACATAATATATTTGCTTACAAACATAATATATTTGCATGCAAATATATATTGTTTCTAGTAAAAACACGGCGAATATGTTTAACAATTTCTCCAAATATATATATATTACCAGCAAAAATATGTTTGGGACAGGCCGTTTTTTTTCAGCGTGCGTATATAAAAAATTTTAAAAATTAGGAGATTTAAATTGTATATATTTTAGTGTTTTTTATAGCGAACAAAATGTTTTTCCTAATCAGAGTTCCTAACGAATTTATTTATTTAATTTTCAATTCTGAGTGATTAAATTCCTAAACCATATTTCGAAGAATCAAGTGAATTCTTGAGCCACCTAATTCAATTCACCGAATTCATTTGATTTGATTGTCAATCAATTTGTTCATTTGAAAATATTCTTATGACATTAAGAAAGTGGAATAGATGATATTTGCTTAATAACAAAGTTGAATAAGATTTTCGGGGATTTTAAATTCTAAAGCCTACACTCACAGAAATAAACCTGTAAAAATAACAGAAAAAGCTATTAAAAATTAATAAAAACAAAGAAACTGCTGAGATTATCGAATTTGTATGCTAAATACTGGTACGATAAGAATAGCAAATATAAAATTGCTAAATTTATAAAATTTTAGTTATATTTGAAAATAACAAATTTTGTCATTGAAAATAACAACTATAAATACTGTAAAATCTGTAAAAAATATTAATATTAGCAGAAAATTTTTGCTATTTTTAAGTTAAATTTAGTTGAATGCAAATAGTAGTCTATCCTGTTAAAATGAACAGAAATGGATGCTAAAAAATAGAAAACTTCTTATTTCAGAAGACTAGATTTTTATTCGCATTAAAAAAATCGAACAAAGCTTCAAAATTTTAAATTTTTTGTGATTTTTTTGTCTACGAATTGTTCAGCTAAATTTGTTGCTGATTTTAGCAGGTTAATTTGTTGTTTTCTATTAATTAAAATTTAACTAAAATTTTGTATATTTAACAGATTAGTTTTAGCTATATTACTAATATTTTACAAGGATAATATGAAAGCAGTTTTCTGCAAGATAATTTTTCACTAATTTTTAGCTGCTTTAACTAAAATTCTTGCTTTTTTATATTGGTATATGATTTAGATTTAACAGAACCCTTTATTTTATATGAGTTTTCATTTGATAATTAATAATGATTTGTTGGTACTATAAGGGTCGAAAAGGAACTATTTTTTAAGGTGTTTGGTACTATTTAATAAATCCCATTTATCATCACTGGTATACAACATTAACAACAGGGTGGCTGCTGAATTAAAAGAGTTAAAGAATATTGCGGAAATTTCTTTATACCTTGTTTTATATACATATTTTTTAACTTATTTCTGTGTTCTTAACTCGCTTAATACTGAATTTAGACACTCACAAAAGTTTGTCGGTAGAATCTACTGAAAATGACAGTTAAAACAAAGGTATATGCCAGGTATGGGCACACAAATGGATTGACGGGCCAAATTTAGGATTTCACAAACTTACCGAGGGCCGCACCAATTAATACATTACTCGAAAAAAATTAATTTTTTGTACAGCCTTCTGCTAAAATTTCTTTTTGAGTATTTTGGTTTCCTAAGTCCGGATCTAAAGTCAAAAACGGTCCACTGAATAGCCTTCGAGTTGTGGGTCTTTCTTTTTTTATCCCCTCACCCAGGAAAATACTTTTGAGTCAATGTTGCGGAGAAGTATATCAAAATCTTTTATATTTTTATAATTTTTTATCCAAATATATTTAAAAATATAAGGCACAGACTCAATAAATGTTTTTAAAATATTTTGCGCTCCATAATACGAATCTGAAATCAAAAAACTTTGTCGAATTAATCTTCGAAAATATAGTTTTCGTTATTTCAAAAAATTTGGTTTAAGGTTTTTACCAATTTTTCAAATATTTTTAAATTTAATTAATGGATTTTGATCCCTTGACTGATAACCCCGGCAGAAAATTTTGATACTTTTAAGAGGGTTCTTATTTAGCTTGAAAAGCACGTATTTTTTATATTTTAAACTTCTTTCTCAAAAATTACGCATTTTTTGGATGAAAATAGTACTCTTAGTAAAATGAATCATGAAAGCCATAACAATTTGAGGCAAATTTTTAAATCCAAAGATGATTCTCAAACGACTCAGAAATGTAAATAAATTTGAATATTTTGTGAACAATTCAAAAATGACTCAAAAAATATTAATTTTTAAGCCCAAAGAATTTTTTAAAATATTTCTTTGAGCCATTTTTGTATCAAAAAGAAGGCTCTTTTGGATACACCACTTTCATACAAGTGAAAGTTTAATAACATATTTTGAGCACTTTTCTGATTCATTTTTGGGCTCGTTTGTTGGCTGGGAGCTCTAGAAAAAATTAATTATAAAAACTTTATTCAAAAGTTTAATATCATATTAAAAAATTGGGATAAGGCAAAATTGTTTGCTTTAAAAGCGAGATAAAAATTTGGGGCATCACAAGCCTTTAAAAAGCGGTATAATCCCGTCAAAAGCGGAGTGAGTGGTTGGTAAGGTTAAGTACACTAATACAAAAAAGCCTGTAAAAAGTTTTGCTAAAGAAATCTGCTGAAATAAGCAGATTTTCTTTGCTAAGATAAGAATAGCAAAAATAAAGCTGTTAAATATACGAAATTTTAGTTTTATTTGAGCTAAATTTTAGTTAATTGAAATAAAAATTTACTCTGCTAGAATCAGCAACAAATTTTGGTAAATATTAGTAGAATTAAAAAAACACAAAAAATTTCAAATTGTTTTAAGAGAATAAAAATCTATTTGTGAAATCAGCAGTCGTCTATTTTTCACCAATATTTCTATTGATTTTAGCAGAATGACTATTATTATATTTAAGAGTTTATTTTTGCTTTTCTAATCTTACTAATATTTAGCAAAAACCTGCAAAAATTTTGCTGCAAAGTTACTTTTAAATAATTAACCTGTAAAAATAACATAAAAATCTACTAATTGTTTTGCTATTTTCCCAGGTTTATTTCCGTTAGTGTATAAATAAAATTTTATTGTATCTAAGTGTTTTACCAAATTTAAGTGCTTGAAGGACAATTCTCAAAAGTAGATTTTAGAGATCCTTACGAGGCTCGTAGAACAGCCTTAAACATTTCCTTAAATGAAAGGTAATTTTTTTGAATTCAAACTCTTAAAAATTGGAGACTCCTAAGTACTTCTACGTCATATTGAGCCATAAAGTAGCGTTTCACGATTACACTGTTCAAGTTGTAAAATGGTACTAACGTGAAAACCATATGGTTGTGTTTGGATGAGCCCCCTGACTACTACTCCACCGATGAAAGTGCCAATTTGGTTCATTGGGAAAAATTTATGGCGTTTTTTTTTTTGAATTTCGGTCAATTCGTCAATTTTTGACCATTTTCAGCCCATTTAAGTCGCTTTTCCTGTATTCAAAATTTCTTGTGTTATCTTAATACGGCTCACAATTACTATTTCCACCATTAGAACGCACATTTCAACTGAGAAAATCAAAATTTTTAGCCTATTTTCATGATTTTTGCCAATTCTTCATCGATTTTCCCCATTTTTGTGCTGTTTTTATGCGATTTTTTGTAGTTCTTGCGCAAACTTATCGACATAATTCTTACCGTTTTTCCTTTTTACAATATATTATGCAATATTATTGCCATTTCAAGAAACTCAACACACTTTTTAAATACAAAAACCATCGGTTTTTACGCTTTTTCAGTAATGTGCGTGGACAATTAAAAGGAAAAAAGGAAAGTGTACTTTTTTAATTATTTGGGTTTTTTCCGTTGGCTACCTGCATGATTTTTTTACACAAATTTTTTTTACACAAACGCACACGAATCAGGTATATGGCCACCCTTAAAAGATGCGCCAATTCATAAGTACCTCTCAGTAAAATATTGAAACTTACGTAGTATTTATAGATGTTCATTGATCGATTTTTGTCATTCAACAAGTGTTTCCGATTTTTGTCATTCAACAAGTGTTGTCAGAGCCAGTCGACCACGAAAAAAACATGTGCTACATATGTAAAAATAATGTTGTGGGTATGAACAGAAGAAAGGCGATGGAATATATTTACCAAAGTGTTCCGTCAGCTCAAACCACTCTTCCCCATTCTCCGCCAGTGCCAATCCCGAGAAAACTGAGTCCAACTGAAGAATACATCCCACCATCTTCTTTTTCGGAGCCAGAATCGAATTTTTCTTTGTATCAGCCATCAAATATTACGCCACCATGCAAACACATTGAAGTTACACAACAGCGCTTGAACATAATGTCAAGACAACTAAAGTTGTCACAAAATAAAACCATAATTCTTGCTCAACATCTTAAAGCTGTGAACATCCTGTCACCAGAAGTTAAAGTGTTCGGTTCGCGTGGTCGACAGCATAAATTTCTACCGTTTTTTACTTGCAACGAAAACAATTCATTTACGTACTGTAATGATATCGATGGTTTGATGTCGGCCATGAATTACACGTACAATGCGGACCAATGGCGGTTGTTCCTCGATGGATCGAAGAGCAGTCTCAAGGCTGTGCTGCTGTATTTCGATAATACAAAAAACTCTGTGCCAATTGCGCTTGCCGTGAAAACAAAGGAAACGTATGATTCCATGAAACTAATCTTGGATTCTGTGAAATACCATGAACATTGTTGGAAAATATGCGCTGATTTGAAAGTGGTTGCACTTATCTGTGGCCTTCAAACTGGTTACACTAAAAATATGTGCTACTTGTGTACGTGGGATTCGCGATATACACCAAAGTATCAAAAACGAGATTGGTTACCGAGAACAAATCGTCTAATCGGGCAGCAGAACGTTATCCACGAGGAGTTGGTGCCGATGGATAAGGTATTGCTGCACGCTGAAAAAAAACGGCCTGTCCCAAACATATTTTTGCTGGTAATATATATATATTTGGAGAAATTGTTAAACATATTCGCCGTGTTTTTACTAGAAACAATATATATTTGCATGCAAATATATTATGTTTGTAAGCAAATATATTATGTTAATATATAATGTTTGGACGAAATGAAATGACGCTATCGACAAATATTATATGTTTGGCAGCAAACATATAATATGTGTGTTATAGACAAATTATGTTTCCATGCAAATACTGTATATAAATAATATATTTAGTTATAAAGCAATTATTAATATATGCCAAACAATAGGCGTATTTATTCTACTCCCAAAATTTCTATATATTTTAATGGAAAAACATAAAAAGTTAAATTAATACATCTACATACTGTTTGGCGATTATTTAATAACTAAATATATTATAAATCACATTGAATTTTACATCTAATACATTCATTGAAAAACAATAACTACAATCTCTTCATTTATTTTTTATTTATTTTTATTAACAAATATTAATTAAAAACTCTTATAATAAGTTAATACTTTAATATACACAATTAAATATTTTTTTTTAACACAATTTTATGTTTTATTTATACTAATTTATTTTATTTTTTCACATTTTTCACAATAAAATTAATAAATAAAGGAAAAATATCACTAAATTTTCTGACTAGATGCAGTCTAGCTAAACCAAACGATTATTACCAACTACAAAAGTTATAATGGCTACATACAACTTTATATGTATCAAGAATGGAAATTCGCCGTTTTTCCAAATATATGTTAATTGTATCCACAAATATAATTATTACCGGGAAATATAGTATAGTGACTATAAAAACAATATAATTGGAAGCACACTGCAAATACATATATGGTAGTTTGTAAACATACATTGATTACCTCCAAACATATACAAAAACGTCTTTTTCCTCCGTGTGCCACCATTGCACATTAAACTTGGGTTAATGAAGAATTTCATCAAAGCGTTACTGGTGCGTGGAAATAGATTGACTTTTGGACGATTGGAGTACATTTTTCCACGCTTGAGTGAAGCGAAAATTAAAGAAGGTAAATAAATATTTGGAATTCTTTTTCCGCCAAACAAAGATGAAGTATTCTTGAAAGTTTTTATATAAAATCATATATTTATTTCAGGTGTGTTGAATGGCCCAGATATTCGCAAACTGATGAAGGTTGAAGACTTCAACAATGTCCTTCAAGAGGAGGAACTCATCGCTTGGGATAGCCTGAAAGCAGTGATCGAAAAAGTTCTCGGCATTCATCGAGTGGACAATTGGCGTGCCATTGTTGATGATATGTTGCAATCTTTCGAAAACATCGGTGTTCGAATGTCGTTGAAAGTGCATTTCATGCATCACCACCAGGATCACTTCGAGCGTCAGTTGCCGTCTGAATCAGACGAGCATGGGGAACGTTTCCACCAGGTATCAGCACAGTTGGAACACTGGTATAGTGGAAAAAATTAGATTCACTTTTGGCAGATCTTTGCTGGAATTTGTTAATGGAATTGGAGGATAACGAATGATATTCCATTGCTTATTTCTCTATTTCAATTGCCAATTTAAAATGAATTACATTAATACGGAGAAACACGCACGAAAAAATGTATTCAACCACAAAAAATTTATTTAAATCAATAAAAAACCCGAAAATCATCCGAAAAAGCGTAAAAAACGATGGTTTTTTTATTTAAAAAGTGTGTTGAGTTGGCAATAATATTGCATAATATATTGTAAAAAGGAAAAACGGTAAGAATTATGTCGATAAGTTTGCGCAAGAACTACAAAAAAGCGCATAAAAACAGTACAAAAATGGGGAAAATCTATCAAAAATGGGCAAAAATCATGAAAATAGGCTAAAAATTTTGATCTTCTCAGTTGAAATGTGCGTTCTAATGGTGGAAATAGTAATTGTGAGCCGTATAAAGATAACACAAGAAATTTTGAATACAGGAAAAGCGACTTAAATGGGCTGAAAATGGTCAAAAATTGACGAATTGACCGTAATTCAAAAAAAAACGCCATAAATTTTTCCCAATGAGCCAAATTGGCACTTTATCGGTGGAGTAGTAGTCAGGGGGCTCATCCAAACACAACCATATGGTTTTCACCAAAGAGTATACATAATAAAGAGATTGGGGGACTCTCTATCACTGACAAAGCATTTGTTCTATTATGTGCCTTGGAACAGGAACATACTCAAACCAATATCACCCAGCAAACATGGCAATACGAAGAAGATTCTCCGAACATATCGCCAGGAAGAAAACATTAATTGCCGGCAATATAAATTTCGTATTCCGGAAGTTTCCTCCGTCGGAA
Organism: Leucophora obtusa; assembly: GCA_949987735.1. NCBI lineage: Eukaryota > Metazoa > Arthropoda > Insecta > Diptera > Anthomyiidae > Leucophora > Leucophora obtusa. The sequence goes on from OX465296.1 coordinate 44,911,061, forward strand.
ACAACTGTTAAACTAAAACAATACTTCCAGGCAATATGAAAGCAATAACTCATATGGAAGATAAAACGGATATCGCTAAATAAACTCCCAGTACAATTAAAAAACAATTTAATTTTTTCATTATTAAATTTAAGCCTGAAAATCAATATCTGCATACATAATCCATTGACCAACTTATAAAGTATTTTGATTTCATCTTAGCCGATTTTTCCCGCTCAATTAATCTTAACTTTTCACGAGTTTATTTCCTATATATCTTTTGATTGTTTTTGTACAAATTTAGTTTTAATTTTTTCCAAATTGATAAAAGATTTCAAACAAATTTGCTTTATCTTCCAAATGATACAAAGATGATATTGCCGAAATATTAAGGGTTTTCAAAAGGGGTGTACTATTTGTTGCATCGTTGTATCGTCCTAACAAAAAACAGAGTTGTTAAAAATTAAATTGAAAAATACAACATTTAAGAATAGCACGATAGAACATTTTTACGTATGTTTAATGTCTTATGTTTGAGTGAGCTAACAGATAGAAAACTGAATAGAAAATCGTTGTTAAACACAAATAAAAATTTTAACAACTCTGTTTTTTGTTAGGACGATACAATGATACAACATATAGCACACCCCTTATGAACAACCTAATTGTAATAAAAAGTTATGACAAAAGATAAAATTTTTGAATTATTTTTTTCCAAATATAGTAGAATTATCTTCCAAGTGATAAAAGGAAGACAATTTCAAAGTAAATACTACTTGATTATTTTCATTCAAATGACAATTAGAAGATATCGCTTTAATATCATCTTGGAAGGTATCTTTTAAATGTTTGCAGGGTCATTATGTGCGCTCTTTGTATGACTCAAAACATCGATTGTAACCAGGGATGGAAAATAATAATTTAGTTATAAAAATCAAGAATGTAACTATACTATGGAATTATACTATTCCAACAGTATTATAGCCCTGATTATGAGTTTTAAACAACCCATACGTAAAAAATATCAAAATAATATCGGAGTGCGAAAAAAGGCTTTGGGGTTCAAAAAATTAATTAAAAGATTTACATTCTGCAAACGATGCCAAAATTTTCTTTTTTTGCAACTAACCACTAAACTTTGTTTTATGAAATGGGCATTATACTCCGTAGATTATAAATTTAAAAAACCGCACTTAAAAAATTGCAAAATAATAGAGGAAAGCGAAAAAAGACTTTGTGGTAGAAAAAAATAATTAAAAAACTCAATCAGCGATTAACAATCTGCAAATAAATACAATGACGCAAAAATTTTCCTTTTTTGCAAATATTTTTTTTCGCGATTTTTTTTTTTTTTTTGCAAACTAAGCACCAAACTTTTGTGTATAAAATTGGTACTATAGACCCTAGATTATAAATTTAAAAAAACCACACTTAAAAAATTGCAAAATAATCGCGGAAAGCGAAAAAAGGCTCTATGGTACAAAAAATTAATTAAAAAACTTAATCAGTGATTTACATTCTGCAAACAAATATATTGATGAAAAAATTTATCCTTTTTACAAATTTTATTTTTCGCGATTTTTTTTTTTGCAACTAGCCACCAAACTTTGTTATATGAAATGTGTGTTATAGTCCCTAGATTATAAATTAAAAAGAAACGTACTTAAAAAATTGCAAAATAAAAGCGGAACGCGAAAAAGATTAATTAGGAAACGTAATCAGCGATTTAGATTCTGCAAACAAATATATTGATTAAAAAATTTTCGTTTTTGCAAATTTTATTTTTCGCGATTTTTTTTGCAACTAGCCACCAAACTTTGTTTTTTTTTTTGCAACTAGCCACCAAATGTGTATTATAGCCACTAGATTATAAATTAAAAAAACGCACGTAAAGAATTGCAAAATAATAGCGGAATTTGAAAAAAGACTTTATGGTACAAAAATTTAATCCCTATAGATTAAAAAAAAAACGCACTTAAAAATTGCAAAATAACGGCGGAATTCGAAAAAGGCTTTATGGTACAGAAAATGAATTAAAAGAGGTCATCAGCGATCGACATTCTGCAAGCGAATATATTGTTGCAAAAATTTCGCTTTTTGCAAATGTTTTTTTTTCGCCATTTGTGCTAATATTTGCTAATATCTAAATATTTAATTTTTATGTTTTTTAACGAGCCAAAGAGGAAGCTATTTTTTAGTTACTTACATTTTTAAATATGTAAGAGCGATCTAACATTTTTTGGTATAAGAGCCCGATTAAGTGAGCCTTTTCCATCCCTGATTAACCAGTCGGAGTTCGTTCCTGTTCCAAGCCGCCTAATATTTTTTCAAATAAAAAATATTGAGAGAGTTGCAAGGCCATTGTTTTCACGTTAGTACCACAAATTTCATGTTAAAAACTTGAACAGTGTTATTTTACAATTTTTTAAGTGCGGTTTTGTTAAATATATAATCTAGGGACAATAATACCCAATTCATAGAACAAAGTTCTGTGATTAATTGAAAAAAGAAATCGCGAAAAAGTCGCGGGAAAAAAATTTCCGAAAAGGAAAATTCTTACATCAGTATGTTTGTTTGCAGAATAAAAATCGCTGATTTAGTTTTTTAATTCAACTTTTGTACTATAAAGTCTTTTTTCGCGTTCCGCGATTATTTTGCAATTTTTTAAGGACGGTTTTTTTAAATTTATAATCTGGGGACTATAACACCCATTTCTTAGAACAAAGTTCGGTGGCTAGTTGAAAAAAAAATCGCGAAAGAATGTCGCGGAAAAAAAATTTGCAAAAAGGAAAATTCTTACATCAGTATAAATATTTATTTGCAGAATGAAAATCGCTGATAAAGTTTTTGTACCATAAAGCTTTTTTTCGCGTTCCGCCATTATTTTGCAATGTTTTAAGTGTGGTTTTTGTAACATTAAAATTTGGTTACTATAATACCCATAACTTATACCAAAGACTGGTGGTTAGTTTGAAAAAAAAAGTTTGCGAAAATAATTTTGCAAAAAGTAAAATTCTTGCATCAATATATTCCTTTGCACAACGTATATCGCTGATTAAGTATTTTAATTAATTTTTTATACCACAAAACCTTTTTCACATTCCGCATTTGCAGGCTCAGAAATGAATTTGAAATCTATAAAATGACGTTTACAAATGCCAATTCTTTCTTATAATTGAGGCATTAGTAATCGTAATGAATTTACTATACAATTGGCATTAGTAATGAAATCGATGTATTTCAAAGCATTAGCATTAGTGCAAGTAATAATAATGCCAAAAATTTCATTAGCATTAGTTTCAATTTAATGGTAATGAAATCACAAATTAATTTGTCCAAATAATTAATTAGTCTCATGTATGAAATAAATATATGAAAATATAGAAAGTTTGAAAAAACAATTTTTGTGTTTTTAATGCAAAAATTAAAATAATTGTTGTCTTAATATTTCAATAAACTTAAATATTGACAGATTTGTGCTCAGCATACCGAAATTAGTTGAAAAAATATATCACGTGGTATAAAAATAATTTAAAATAATTTTCCGAATTATATGTTAACCCTTAAACAGATCTTTAAAACCGTAATTTTTAAAATCAATTCTTAAATCTGACTACATGTTGAACAAATCGATACGCAAAACTCATTTTATTGATTACTTTATTCAATCAATATTTTATTTAAAGAATTAATTGTTTACTTAATAGAATCAAACAAATTTATTCAATTTTAGCATGGATGGTAATCGAAGCGACGAGGTTATGGTAACGATATTTCCTTAATTTCGGTATCGGTATTTTAAGGTTAACGCTATTTCAGTTATTTCGGTAACGGTATTTAAAGGATAACGATATTTTGGCTATTTTAGTATCGGTATTTTAGAAGTAACGGTAATCAGTTATTTCGATGCATACCGTATATTTTTTTACAAAAACAAACGAAAATAAAAATAAAACAAATTTATCAACCTATTGATGTAAAATACTCAATAACAACGTGCAATTAACAAAAGCAGAGAGTTAAATATAATGGTAACGGTATTTCATTTATTTCGGTAAGGTATTTTAAGGGTATTGGTATTTAATTTTTTACAATTTTTTGAAAATAATTTTCGAGCGTTCTCCTCGGAATTCGACTGCCATCAAATTAGCTGCCACCCTAATGCGTTCTAATGAAAACAAATGTTTTTAATTAATAAATATGAATTTTATGGCTTAAAAGTAGATATGGGGTTTTAGACTATTACAGCTTTTTATAAGCGTTTAACATTTTATAAGATGACTAATGATGATAACGTTAATGGTTGTTTAAAGATTTTAACATCTAATTTGAATACGAATTGAAATATTTAAATAATATCGGATATTCGACTGCACTAACATTTTATCCATAATCATTTGTCGTCAATTGGATTGATTATAGCAACGAGTTCAGAATCTCAAGAGTATGCCATGCATACTATGCATTCATCTCAACCTCTATTAAGCGGCTCTAGCCGACATTGTAAGAAGATTTAAAATAAGTCTTGTGTTAAAATATTACACAGTACAACAAAATAAGAAAAATTTGATGCATCGGCATTGCGACATATCATTTCTAATACACTTTGGGACGCAGATTACGAATATGGCACTAGAATTTTAAAGTTAGCTATAGTTTAAGAAATATTTGCAAAAACGTTTTTGTAGGAAAATTAAATTTTTTAAGAAACTTTTTGCAAAAAAATATAAAATTGAAAGTAATAACGCTATTTTTTTGCAACATTTTAAAATGATGCAATATGCCCTTTAATTTTATATATTGCACGTTTTGACAGCTGCGATAATATTCCCTATATATGCATTTAAAATTGAAATTTCTCTTTTTTCACGGTTTCGTTAATAAATAATCTGCGATGAAAGGAATATCTAATATTTTAATTTGTACCTTTAGTAAACATTTCATGTTACCTAATTTATCAAAAAATTTTAGCATTTTATGTTTCAATTTATAGTTAAAATTGACTAAACCTGAAAAAGACTGACTTTTTTAATACCTAAAAATTAAGGAGTCTGTAACAAATCTTAAAATATAAAACCCAGATAAAACCATTCAGAAATATTAAACATATGTTTTCCAATCAATTTCAACAAAGTTTTAGATAATTGAAGTGCAAATTTTGAAAAAATAACGATTTTAAAATATGCATGTTCAAAAATGTATTTTATTTCCTTTTGCCATACATGGGAATTTTTCATTACCATTGAAATGTCATTACCATTAGTTGCCACTAATGACAATGAAAAAAATTCCATTACCATTTAATGGTAATGAAATATTTTCAATTATAAATTTCATTAGTAATGGTAATGAAATAGCACAAATGCATAAAAAAAAACTAATTACAATTGATGAAAAAATCATTTGTTTACAAAATATGTAAACATTTTAAAAATTGTCAATGTAGTTTTCCAAAAAAAAATAATAAAACAAAGTTTAAAAATACTTACATTAACCCGCTTCCGTCTGCAAGTGAATTTTTATTATGTTTTCAAATTAATGATTGGTTTATATATACCAGTGGTTTATACAGTTTTCTTTGGAAGAGATAAGTTTTACAAAATGGATCCAAAATTGATAAAAGTTTATGCATCGACTAAAGTGGCAATGCTGAGTTAAATGGTGTAATTTTTTGTCGGCCATGCTCCTTTAAAGTGTGCATGTATAAAAAAGAATTTACTTCAAAAAGCCCTCCCGCGTGACCTGCCTTTGGCCGGACTTAGGGTTTTCTCCCCTGTGGTAGGTGCGAAGGCGGCTTTGCTGAGTAAAGCTTTCTTGAGCATGGGCATATTAGACGGTGGACAAATCGTTATCGATTTCTGAGTCATGCCGTTAAACTTTATTTGAGTTAAGCCTTTTTCTTTCATAATAATATTTTGATGATATTAATATTAGAAGCTGTGAATATAAGTTAAGAAGAGCTAAAAGAGAACCTTAAAAAATATAAAATCAAAGCAGAACCTATACAAATAGTACTAGAACACCATGCCGACTGGCTGAAAATCAGAGGTGCGATTTAATGTATGTTATCCAGTGTTGCCACCAGTAAAACAAAAAATTACACAGCTGTAGATCAAAAATTATCCAAAACCTTATGAAATTACACAAAAAATATATTTTTCATATTATTTCAAAATAAACTCTCCTGGGCACAGTGGAGAAAAATACAAATATTTTGGGAGGAATTTCGCAATTTCTTACCGACTGATATGAAATTTCACACTGTTAGTTTTGGATTGCCGAAACTGCGGGAGCTATGCCATTCGACTCCAAAGTTTTGTCATTTTTCTATTTACAAACCGATTTTAAAGACGTAACATTTCTATCATCTACAAAGTGCAAAAGTTATTTGTATTTTAAAATTAAAATTTAGCATTTTTGTTATAACCTGTTCCTTGTTTTTGGCTTCTGCAAAAGCAAATCCAGGATAATTTTTCAGAAAATATTATAACAAATTATTCTATTAACTAAATGGAATTTCAATGCAATATCTTTTTCAGGATTAAAATATCGTGCTTTTAAATTTGAATATTAAAAAAATGGTATTTTATCCATATTAAAAGTTTCTTTTAGAACAAAATATTTTTGTTTTTTAGAAAGGCTACTTCATTCAGATGCATTGCATGCAAAAATATTACTTACTTGCTATTTATTCTCCCCCATACTCCTCAAAGTTTAACCGTTTATATTTATTAAACCAATATTTCTCTGAGTGCAAAGCTGGAATTTAAAAAAAAGCTTGAGTAGATCCTCCAAGGCGTCCGTAATGTGATGGCATAAGCCCTGTTCAACCCTAGCTTTAAATGTTTAATTTTTATGTTAATGGTAGCAAGGCAGACCTTAACATGAAATTTCTTTGCAGTATGTGTATCAACAAATTTTATTTTAAAAAATAAAAATATAAAATTTTTTTCAAAAATTTCATACGATTCTGTTGAAATCTGAAACATGTTAGATTTACAGAATTCTAAAATATTCTGATTCTGCTCCACCTTGCTGTGTTAGCAAAATTGTTGGCTGGTCGAAGCCCAGTATCATGATAACTACAGCAAAAAATTTTTCACACATTAGAAAACCACAATCATATCAAAATCAAACTTTGCGATCCTTTCGCTGAATTTTTAAATGTTATTGCAAACCAACAGAATTTTTAAAAGAAGCTTATTATTTTCGCAAAAAATAAACAAAAGGCGGTGCTTTAAACAAAACAAAAAAATACATAACACCATTTTTGATTTCTTCTAAATTGGGTTTAGTGTTGAAAAAATCTACAAAAGAGGAGATTTGTGGTAAATGTTTCACTGACAAACTCATTTCGTCTAAATATCGTCTAATTTTTATTAATTTATTAAAAGGGTTCGGGACTTTTAAAAATTTACGGAAATTTTTATAAAAAGTGAAATTACACAAAAACTACACAAAAATGTCATTATTCAAAAATTATCCAACGAATGTGTAAACAGTCCCGTTTTTTAATAATTATTCAAGAAGTGGCAACACTGATGTTATCTTACTACCACCTCTACATTAAACACAAAAGCTCAAGTTGTTCTTGTTTTGTGCATGTTCGTCTTTTATTATGTTACAACTTTTATCTCAAATGTATATGTACAGAATATTAGTATCTGTTAAAAAAATTTTAAATGCCGAGACGCAGCTGAAAACTTCCTTTCAAGTAGCGTCGTTTTAAGCTGGCCAAGCCGGTGTTCTGTTTGACATACTCGTATGTAAAAAGTTGTGAAAACAAAATAATTGACTAAACAAAATAGAACAAAAAAAGAAACAAGCAAACAGAAAAAAACTGAAGAAAATACACAAAACCTTAAAAAACTATTCTGTGAAAAATATTATATTGTGATAAATCAACATAAAAATTGAATTCGCTCAACACGTGTTAATTTTGAAACAAGTGTTTTTATAAATTCAAGAAAAATATAATCATTTCAATCAATCATGCATTCAATTTTGAGTCTAATGGAAGTTGATTACAAAACAATTTTTTTCTTCAAAATTAAAATAAATTCGCTCAGGTGAGGATATTTTACTTTATTTCAGAAAAATATATTTAAATCATTAAATTTTTAGTTTGGAAATGGCAGACAATATGCAAAACGACGATATTCACCTCAGAAATGGATACGAATGTAGCATTTTAAACGAAATTTCTAATAAAATTACGGCCACAACAAGAGAAAGTAGTAATGAAAATGGCCTTCCAATAATCCTAACACGTCCATTTTTCATTATAAAAGACATTGTAAGTACACTTCTTTTTCATACTAACTAAAATTATGTATAATACCGAATATTTTTTCTGTTTTTTTCTATAAGCTCAAAAGTACTGACAATCATCGAAAATCTGATGGCGTAATTGCTGTTTGTGTAACCTGTTCAACGAAGATAAAGGGGTCAAAACAAATAACGTCAAATTATATCCAACACTTTAAACATCAACACCCAGAAACGTACCAACAATATAAACTGCTATGTATTCGTATAACGAGATGGAATAATACACGTGTTTATCACTTGAATTCATAAAAGAGAATGGCTTTATTTCATGTCAAATATATTAATTATAAAGAAGAGAGTTGCCAGATATTTATAGTATGAAAACTATTTAAGCTAATATACAACACGCCCCTTTTTACACACCCGTCTCATTTGAATCTTCCAATGCATTGTCATCCCCATCATTGCTGTCACTATCGATGCAAACATTATCATCATTGTTGACAATTAAATTTTTGTCAACAGTAATGTCATGATTTGAAATATATGTACGTTTTTCTTCACTAGTGTTCAAGCCACGCATTTGATTAAGATGTCGTTTTATTTGTTTATGATTATCAGAGAAAATACACATATACGACTGTGGGCCTAACCTATTTTTTACTGTCGCTGGAGACCAGCTAGCTTTATTTGGATTCTTGTATGAACGAATGAGAACTTCTTGACCTTCTTTAAATTCAACATTGCGGTTTCCTTTGTGATGCTGTACACTTTTTCTTTGAGATTCTATGATTTTCTCTGTTATACACGGGGGCTTCAAATGACTAAAACTTGTCTTTAAGTTTCTACCGAGAAAAAGTTTTGCCGGAGATTCCCCTGTCGTACAATGACTTGTATTTCTATAATCGATCAAAAAGCGATTTACAATTATGTCAAGATCGACATCTTTTTGATATTTTAAATTTGCAATTATAGATTTCTTCACAGTTTTTACAACATTCTCAGCCTGCCCGTTAGTGGAAGGATGGCCAGGAGACGTTAAAATATGCTTTACTTTGTTCTGTTTTAGATAGCTTTTGAATTTATCTGACGTAAATTGACGCCCGTTATCGCTAACAATAGCATCTGGTAATCCGTATCTACAAAAAAGCTCGCGTAACTTGAAAATGGTGAAATGAGAAGTAATATATTTCGTTTTGTATATTTCAACCCATTTCGAAAAAGAATCTACAATGATGAAGAAATACTGACCATTTATAGGTCCAGCAAAATCTACTTGTATTCTAGACCCACGGGATTAAGTAACTTTTTATTGGACACCATGTCAAGAATTACAGGCTAAATTCTTGACATGGTTTGCAATTCTTTACTAAATTTTCAATTTCATTATTTATATTCGGCCACCACATATAAGATCGAGCAATTGACAATACCAAAATGAGACTGATGTAATTGTTTCATACATGGGACTAATTAATTAGGTGGACTAATTAATTGATGATTTCATTACCATTACATTGATATCAATTGTAATGAAATTATTTTCATTACCATTTTTTTAATTAATGGTAAAGATTCTTAAATTTAATTTCATTGATTAATGACAATGATTTTAAATTTCATTACCATTAATAATGAATAAATTAAAAAAAATAATTGCCATTGACAGAAAAACGTAAAAATGGAGTAAAACTCGCTGAAATCGAAGATGGAATATGCTCATTCAGGCTCATGCTCATTTGAAATTAAATATTACTTTCCATTCCGTTGTTATTTGTATCCAGGTAAAGTTTAACGGAATTAAATGGATCATCCTTAATAAATTATGTTTTATAACTTCCCTGGCCAAACCAGTTGTTCGTTTTCATTTGTCTGAATTTTTTGTAAACAAATGGTTTTTAATCAATTGTAATTAGTTTTTTTATATATTAGTGTAATTTCATTACCATTAGTAATGATTTTTCTAATGAAAAATATTTCATTACCATTAAATGGTAATGGAATTTTTTTCATTGTCATTAGTATGAACTAATGGTAATGAAAATTCAATGGTAATGAAAAATTCCCAAGTATGAATTGTTTAAGTATTTGCGCTCGAAATTTGTTTGGAATAATAGTACGATAACCCCATAATATACAGCCCTGTTCTACAGAGAGCTCTGAACATTTGTCTTTATATGGTGCAAATTCATCACCCTTTAAATTTCCAATTTTGCCATTATTAATAGCGTCAGCAAGTTTCGACAAAATCGGGTCTCTTCGGGTTTCTTTGGCTATATCTTTGAAACTTAAATTTAGCATATTCTCACTTTCAACGTACTGAATATAACTACATTCCTGATAATCATCTGAAATTTCAGCTTGAGGCATTCGTGACAGATGATCAGTTTTATTTGAGATACCTTTAATATGTTTAACAGTGTAGTTGAAACCTGATAGGAAAAATGCCCATCTTTGCATGCGTGCCGATGCCATAATTGGTAGACCCTTTTTTTCTCCAAAAATTGAAATTAAAGGTTTATGATCTGTCTGCAATATGAATTGATTGCCAAGCAAATATTGTCTTAGTTTCGTAATGCTGAATATTATAGCTAAAGCTTCTTTTTCCAATGTGCTATAATTAAGTTCACTTTTTGAAAGCGCTCTTGAAACGTACGATATCGTCCGAAAAGAGCCATCTGAAAGTCTGTGTGAGAAAATCCCTGCCACTGCATGATTGCTCGCATCAGTGGTAAGCACTATTGGTATAGTAGGATCAAAATATATCAATACTTGGTCCGACGTAATGTCTTGTTTTAGAGTTTCATATGCATTTTGACATTTTTGTGACCAAACAAACTTAGAATCTTTTCTAAGCAGTTCATAAAACGGGTACATTTTTTTAGCAAAGTTGTTAATAAACTTTGAATAATAATTAAACATGCCAACTAAGGCCCTGAGTTCCGAAACATTATTTGGTATCGGAGCTTTCAAAATAGACGACACTCTTTCAGCGTTTTTACTGAGACCGTTTCTATTTATGGTAAACCTAGGTCGCTCTTATTTTAAGACCGACAGATTTCAATCGATTTAAAACATCTTTCAAATTTTTAATGTGGTCTGCTAAATGTTTCCCTGTAACGATGATATCATCCTGATACACAGCTACACCAGGGAGATCTCTTAATACGTTCGCAATTGTTTTTTGGAATACGGCCGCTGCCGTTTTTATGCCAAAGGGCAATCGTTTCATTTTTAAACATCCTATATGTGTGCTTAGAGTGCATAATAGTTGCGATTTTTCATCTAGCACTAGTTGATTATAAGCTTTTGCCAAGTCTAACTTCGTAAACAAATATCCACCTTGAAGTGACGCATAAATTTCGTCGATTCGGGGAAGCGGGTATTTAAAGTCAATCAAATGCTTGTTTAATGTGACCTTATAGTCACCGCATATTCTTATTTCACCGTTTGGCTTAAGAATGGGAACTATAGGTGTACCCCAATCCGAATTATCGACTCTTTCCAATATTCCTTCACTTATCAAATCATTTAGTTGTGTTTCTTTGCTTTCCACGCTAGTGTTAATGGTCGCGGTTTGATAAATACAGGTTTAACACCTACATCAATGTCTAAAGAAACCTTTGCATTTCTATATTCTCCTAGTTTTCCACTAAAAATTTCTGAAAATTCATTTTTTATTTCGTTACTGACAACATCGTAATTGCGTATTTCCTTTACTGTATTAATTTGTACTAATTCAAATTTGAAGCTTCTTGGAAACGTCCGTCCAAGCAATGGAGGTGAATTTGTTTTAGTGACGACAACTTTTATTTTCTTCTCGACACCTTGATATTCAATATTTGCGTAATACTCACCAGCTAGTGGAATCTGATCACCGTTATAATTCAAGTACAAAGATGTTGGTGGATTAAGCAATTTCTTGTCATGATACATTTCAAAAAACGATAGTGGTAGCAATGTGCATGATGCACCTGTGTCACAAGTTGCGATTACTTCGATTCCATCAATAGTGACTTGCAGTGTATAAAGATTCGTCAAGGCCTTATTTTCAACACTAAAAATAGAAAAATCATGAATTTGATTATAATTGCATTAATTAATGTTAGAAGCATCTGATACATATTTTACATCTTTTTTTGATCGACAAATTGATGCCAAGTGTCCTTTCCTTCCGCATGAATAACACTTGCTCTCTTTGTATTTGCATGCTGTTGAATTGTGATTTTTCCAGCTACAGTGAGAGCATTTTGCAGTCTGTGCTCTGGAATTTTCGTTACCGTTGTAACGGTTGTTGTTGTTGTTACCTTTGCTGTCGTATTTGCTGCTTTTGCCATCAGGATTGCCGCCTCTGCTGTATTTGTTGGCGCCTCTGCCGACTGCAGCATCTCGCCTTTCATTGCCATGCCACGTGGTGCGTTTTATATAATGCACGTCATCACCTTGAGGATTGTATGACTTCTTGAATTTTGTTTCTAAAATTAGTGCTTTTTTTAAAGCAATGTCTATTGTTAGATGTTCGTCCTCCTCACACAATCTTTCAAATATTTTGGATGGTAATTCCATAATAAATTTGTCTAAAACAAAAGCATCTAGATGGACTCCAAATTTGCAATTTAATGCCAACTTTTTAACTTTGGCGAACCACGATGAAACACTTTCCTCTTCACCCATGATTGCAGAATGAAAACGTTTGCGTTCTTCAAAAATAATTGTAGGCGGTGTGTATTGGCTTCTTAAAATTTCACACAACGCTTTGTATGTTTTTGATGCAGGCGAGTTTGGACTGCATAAACTATGCAAGACTCCATATGCCTCAGAGCCTATTGATTTTAATAAAATCGACTTCTTGATATTATCGTCCGTACACTTTATTTCGCAGAAATTTATTTCCAAACGCTCTTGCCAAATCTGCCATCTGTCTATAGATGGCATAAATTCTGCTGCTGATTGGGCTGATAGTATGGTAACAGGCAAATTACTTTCTGGGTTAGTTGTCATTGTATTTAAATTTTAATAAAATTAAAATTTTTATATTCCCAAATAGAATATTTTTATATTCGTTTAAAAACGCGCACTACTTATTTAAGTATATATGTATATGCGCAAGTAATTTAATTTTTACTTCGTCGCCATTAATATGCTATGTATTCGTATAACGAGATGGAATAATACACGTGTTTATCACTTGAATTCATAAAAGAGAATGGCTTTATTTCATGTCAAATATATTAATTATAAAGAAGAGTAAGTTGTAGTTGCCAGATATTTATAGTATGAAAACTATTTAAGCTAATATCCAACATAAACAAAAGAAGAACTACCAAAAATCCAACAGAAATTTCAACAAGCAAACAAAATTTGAAAAACAACTTTTGAAATTCATCGTTTCCTCATCATAAAAAATCATGAGTATTGTGGAAAACGAGGATTTTATTAAACTCTTTGAAGATACTCCTAAAAAGGTCAAATCTCGTAGGCATATGCAAAACTTACTGGACAAGCAGTGCCAGATTATGGAGCTTAATATTAAATCTTATATTCAAAAGGTAAGGCACAAACTAGTAGTAGTATTTTAATTTTTTAATCTTGAGGCTCTAACGGGAAACCAAAATTGGAAAAAAACACCAAAATTGGAAAAAAAAAATCGTCAAAATTTGCAAAATCGTAAAGAATTAAAAAAATTTCCAAAATTTAAAAAAATCTTCAAAATTTAAAAAAATCTACAAAATTTCAAAAATTTCCAAAATTGGAAAAAATTTGAAAAATCGTCAAAAATTTGAAAAAATCTGTAAAATTGAAAAAATCGTCAAAAATTCGGAAAAAAATCGCCAAAATTTAAAAATCGTCAAAATTCTAAAAATAGTCAGAAGTTGAAAAATTCGTCATAATTTGAAAAATTTGCCAATATTTGAAAAAACTGCAAAAATTAAAAAAAGTAAAATTTAGAAAAAATTGACAAAATTTCAACAAAAAAAATTTACAAAATTGCAAAAATGCCGAAACTGCCAGAAATTCAAAATTTGGAAAACCCTCAAAATTAGAAAGTATAGTAAAAATTTCAAAAAAATCGTCAAAAATTAAAAAAATCGCCAAAAACCCCAAAATTTAAAAAATCGTAAAAAAATTGGGTTTTAAAAAATCGACAAAATTGAAAAAATCGCCTAAATTCATTTCTCGCATTAAAACTTTATTTAAGCGATTTTCGCTCTTATTTTTCCATAGATGACTCACTACACTGAACCAAAAGTCGTAAGTGAAATCAACATAAAAATTTTGTTACTTTTTGATGAAACGAATTGTTAAAACAATATATTTTTTATTCAAATTAATGTGTATTTTTTTTTAAATCAACTACTTTTTTTTTAAATGAACATACTTATTTCCGTCAATAATTCTCTACAAAACAATTGTTGTTTTGATAATTTTTTTGTCCATTTTTTAACAAAATTAATTTGTTAACTCTAAAAAATTTTGTAAAAAGGCTGCAACGTAAATTTGATATGTATAATTTTTCTTCAATTTGAAAAAAAGAGTATTAAATCTGTGGAAAAAAGTTTAGTGAGGTTAGTTTTGTCGCGTCATTACTCGTGCTAGCATGTGTATTTGTAATTGTCGGAAATATCAATAAATTGACATTAAGTGTTCTTGTTTTTCAAAGTATAGATAATTAACAAATTCAGTGATTTAAAGTGAATTGCTAATTGAAGATTTAATAATTTTAATCTAAATAAATTTATATAATTTTGAACGTTCTCAATTAAATTGTACATTAAAATTTCTGTCATTAATTTTGATATTATTGTTATTTATTGTCTTTTTGTTATTTTGTTTAAGGCAAACTATTAATGAAAGTTATATAATGTATTTGAATTATTAATTTAAATAAAGTTATATGTTTTTGTATATAAAATGGTGCATATGTTTTAAATAAAGCGTTTTTAGTATATGCTATATTATAATTTCAATTTTATATTTCATTATTTTTTATATTTTATAAAATTCATTATAAAAAAGACATTGTATGTATATTGCTTAAAAAAATTTTAAATTGGTGAAATATAAAAATAATGAAATATAAGTCTAAAAATTAATAATAAATCGATAAAAAATTAATTAATTAAATAAAATGCATTGTTGAATTTAATAAAATGCATTGGTAAAACAACAAAATCATTATGCAATTTAATTAAATATAATTGTTAAGACAACTAATTTTTGTTAATACATTTGACGATATTTTGTCAAAATAATACCACATAAAATAGTTAAACGTCAAAATATAAATCTACTAAACAATGCGTTAAATTGATGGACAGGTTTTGTTAGTTGTATAGTGATCACCCATTCATCAATTTAATATGGATTTTAGTTGATTTCACAGCTATTTTTGGTTCAGTGTATGACTTCCCTGTTCCAAAACCGTTGTCCGTTTTCATTTATCTCATTTACTTTTAAAGATACTGGCGATGTTACAAATAAAAGCACTTTTCTCTCTACGAGGCTTAGTTTTCGAGAAAAACGCGATCTTAAAATCTAGCAATGTAAGTCAAAATTTAGTTTCAGTATCGGAAATATTCTAGTTTTCGAGATATGCACGACTAAAATTTTATTTAAGATTTTTTCTGATATTTGAAACTTTTTTTGAATTTCGAAGTACAGACACAAATTTGCACATGCACATGTCCAAAGTATAAAGACAAGTGTGCACTTGCAAATACGAACCCTGATATTTAGCAGTATGCAAAATTTAGCTTACCTAAGTTTAGAAGACCATAATTCTCAACTTCATTGAAAATTCTACTGGCGCAAATACAGGTATATTTCCTGTTATTTTAGCGGAATTTTGAACTATTAATAAGGGCTTTTTTATGAGTGTACTTTAAATTAATTAATATTTTCTGATGTATTGCAAAAATAATAAACAAACTTATTTATAATTTATAGGTATCGTTTTTGTGTTGTACATCTGATATTTGGTCAGGAAGACATAAATCTTTTTTCGGCTATACAGCTCATTGGATTGAAGATGATTTAGAACGCAACTCTGCAGTTTTAGCATGCAAAAGATTCATAAGTCTACACAATTATAAACAAATCGCGGAAATAATAACACAAATTACCGAAAAATTTGGAATACAGAAGAATCAAATTGTATGTACTATAACTGACAATGGCTCTAACTTCGTAAAGGCTTTTCAGCAACATGGTGTCAAAGAGTTTGAGGACGATTACGATTCAGATGATCAATTAGAACCAGTGCAACTTTTGCATCGTAGTAATAACAACAACAGGATAAATGATGGAAATGATTCTGACAACAACAATGCTGATACTACCTTCCAACTCTCTAAGCACTACAGGTGTGGTAGTCATACTTTAAATTTGCTTTCAACCACGGATTTTATGAAGGCTATTAAAGAGGAAAATTTAGTTTTCGAGAGACACAAGAGTGCAATAGCAAAGTAAGATTTTCTTTTATATATGCTATTCCAATTCAAGTTGAATAAGCGGATTTTAGATTCAGTTAGAATACTGAAATCTATTGCTTTATTTCTTCCACAACATAATACGTTTCTGCCATTCCATGCGACAGAAACTTAGTTTGCACAAAAATGAGTTTCACCCGAAAATTTTGTAAAAGTTTTTTCAGGCAAATTTAATGTACTAGACTATTATCTTTTTGGTGGAAAGGTTACATTTTTGTTTTATTGTGACTGGGTCTTTCTTACAAGTAAAATTAAAAGATATTCACTTTTATAATTTAAGTTACGCTTCGGGGACTTTAAAGTTAATCTGAAATTTTTCTCTTTTTCTACACTCAGATAAAAAAGTTTGTAAAAAAATTTGTAAACAGTTTCCAATCGCACTATACTATTTTTAAACTGATTATTAGTACAATTTTTATTTTTAGTAATCATTTTTGCTATTCTCTTATTACAAACTACGGATTTTTTTTACTAATTTTCGCTGCTGATTTCAGCAAAACATTTTACTAATTTTTCAAAACCGAGTGCTAAATTTAGCAGAAAAATATACTAATTTAAAAATATTTTTTTTTTTTGATTTTTTACAATTCTTGTTTAGTTTATATTTGTTACTATTGATATATTCTTACTTTAGAAATAACACCCAGAAAATTTTATTGCATCTCCAATGCATAAAACGGCAATAACTGGAGAACCGTTTGCAATTTTGACTCCAAATTTCAAGTACGATGAAGTAATTATACGCTCGTTGCAATCGAAATTTAATAGCTGCAACTAATTATTTATACTAATTTCATTGTACTAAAATTATTGATATTTAGTAAGTTTTTAACTGATTTTAGTAAATCGATTTTGCATTGCAGTCTACAACGATTTTGCTAAAATTTAGTAGGGACTACTAATTTTTTCTACTAATTTTGTTGTACCACAGATCAGCAGACATGTGTTGCTAAAATTAGCAAAAAATACCGCTGGCCTCAAATCAGTTAAATTTCTCGTAATAACAGCAAAATTTTCAGTAGCCATTACAGACTTTTTTGGTTGAGTGTATATAAAAAATCAAAAATTTCATTGAGTTTTTGAAAAATGTTTGTTTGGTTAATATTTGTTATTACAAATATATTTTAAGTTTGCAAATTAGAATCCGAAAATTATATTTTATTTCCAATGCATAAAAATGTAATATCTGTAAAATCGTGTGGAGTCTTGGCTCTAAATTTTAAGTAGAATGAAGTAGTTACACATTTCTTTTGTACTGGAAAGAACTATTTTTTATTTTGTATTTTTTATTAAAATATATTATTTACCAATTTCTAGTAAAAATTTGTCAGTTATTTTTATGACAGTTAACTGTCAGTTAAATAGTTAAATGTTCAAAACAAAAATCGACTTTTCTAATGCTTTTTAGGTTTTTAAGATTACCAGTTACAATTAGTTTGTGATTTTCAAATTGAAAATCCTTTATATTCAACTATTCAAAAAATTTTAATAATTTGCAAACACAAATTATGTAGTGTGAACTTAAGTCGTAAATGCCCAACAAAACTCTCTTATTTTCCTTTATAAAAATGAGTTACACATTTGAAATGGAATACCTTACAAAATTAAAATATAAATATAACCTACCTCTAATAAATTATACATAAATAATTATTATAGGTGCGAAAAGCTATGGTCCAAAACCAAAAGACCAAAATCATATGAACAAATTTATGAGATTACTAGCGGGCGCAGCCCGCTACGTTGTCAGCGTGCCTTAAAGTTTAGGCATAGCCCCCCCCCCCCCATAATTTTTTTTAAATTCGTTTTTTTATTTAAAGTACAGTTTTTATAATAAAAGCCTTCACCCAGCCACCACAAATAAATAATTCTGCACAACAATGGGTTTAAAATAAATAAATATTTGATAACTTTTTCTCATGAAAGTGGATTGTTAGTAATGAATCCATAATAAATTGCAATATACGTGTGTATGTTAAGATAATTTGGTAAAGTGCGAACTTAGGTAGATAGACCCGTAAGTAGTTTTGTTCATTTGTGTTTTGAATGAAAATAAATAACTTAAAGCAGGGTTGGAAAGCATTTTATAATATTAAAAATAGCGGGCAAAGCCCGCTACGTTGTTGGCGTGCCTTAAAGTTTTTTTTAAATTCCAGTTCATATAAAGGTAGCCCTGGCAATTCAAGTAAATTCACAAATTCAGTTCGAAAATTTACTGCGTCGGTTTCTTCCACCGGTGCTTCGTTACCTGCATTTTAAATATCGGAATATATAAGTTCCATTCTTTTTCTAAGGTTTTTTCTCTTTTAGAAAATTTGTTTAACTTTTTGGAGAGTATGTTTCAATGCTACATAAGTTTCATATTCCGTGGATAGTGTTTGAATAGGTAATTAAAAGGGATTATTCACCCCTTTTTGTTCCTCCCAGTAAAAATCCCAAATATATATAATCTGCCTCAATCGCATGCTAAATTTCAAGTACCAAACCACCAAAATGGAATTTGAATGACCAAACTCCGGCAGTTTGAGTCATTCAAATTCCATTCCATTTTGTTTAGCAATTTCAGTGTTCCAATGCAACTCCTTCCAAGATTCCATTTCGTCCACCATTCCATTGCATATCGTTCCCATTATCTGTTATTCCGAATCCACTCGTTTCCCGTTTCATTCCATTTCGTTCCTACTGTCTTTTGTATCGATATTGGTATCAGTCGCTTCTCTTTCCATTCCATTTCTTTGCACTTGCTCGGTTCCATTCCTCTTTTAACTGCAGTGTTTCAATTCCACTCGTTCCCCATTCTATGCCATCTCGCTCCTCATTCCATTTCGTTCTATAGTCCATTCCTCTTTCAATCCATTTCCATTGTCTATAATTTCAATTCCACTCGTTCAACGTTTATATCCATTTCGTTCCACTTGTGTAGTGTTTCAATTCCACTCGTTTCCTATTTAGTTTCTTAATTTTAGTGTTCCATATACACTCGTTCTTTAAATTTTAGGTTTCTAGCTAAAGACGAAGATGTTCAGGGGGGGGGGCAATTTTCCCCTTTTGAGCCACCATTTTTACCACGTTCCTGTCCAAAGTCCTAAAAATGCCTCGTCGATAAGTTAGCCCATACTCCAAGGAAAACATATTATAGATTACGGGTTTCTAGCCGAAGGGTTCGGTTAGGCCATCAAGGGGGAGAATTATTCCGTTTTTACCCCTCCCGGTAGGAATTTCCAAAAATTCCGTCTTAGAGGACGTCTGCGTTTGAGGAGGAACCAACTACATACATAATTTTAGGTCTCTATATCCAGAAGTTTGCCCAACTCGGCAAGGGGGAAGTTTTTCACTTTTTACCCCTCCCGGTATGAGTTTCCAAAAATACCGTCTTAGGGGACGTCTACGTTGGAGAAGGAACCCAAATACCGAATTTAAGCAGTTTGGCCAGGCCGTTAACGGGGAGACTTTTCCTGTTTTTGACCCTACCTGTGGAAATTTCCAAAAATCTCATCTTGGCGGATGTCTACAATAGAGGAGGAAATTTAGTACCAAATTTCAACTTCCTACCTCCAGCAGTTGGGCAGGCCTTTAAGCGGCACTTTTCGCTTCATTAATCCCCATTTTTGTAAAGTCCCTGTCCAAAGTTCCACAAAGCACCTTCCCGATAAGTGAGCCCATACTCCAAGGAACATATGTTTTACATTTCAGGATTCTAGCCAACTTTTACTATTTGTGCCCCTCTGGGTAGGAATTTCCGAAAATCCATCGACAGGGAATTTCAGCTTCCTAGTTCCAGCAGTTTGAGCAGGCTGTCAAGTGGGACGCTTTTTCTTTTTTTGTCCCTCCCGGTTGGAATTAGGCTGGAAGAGGAACCTAAGTACCGAATTTCAGCTTCCTAGTTCCAGCAGTTTGGACAGGTCGTTAAGGGGCCACTTTCCCTTTTTGAGCCCCTATTTTGTAACGACCCTGTCCAAAATTCAAAATACTATCTTTCTAATAAGTTAGCCCTTACTCCAGGGACCCACATTTTAAGTTTCAGGTTTCTAGCCGAAGGGGTTTTTACAGGCCACCAAGGAGAGGCTTTCTTCTTTTTGCCCCCTCCCTTTAGGAATTTACAAACATTCGATCTTCGCGGCTGTCTGCGATGGATGAGGAACATTCATACCAAATTTCAACTTCATTGCCTCAGCGGTTTGGGCAGGCCATTATTGGGGACATTTTTCCCTTTCAACCCACATTTTTACTATGTTTCTGTTCCAAAATAGAAAAATTACGTTGCCGGTGAGTTAGTCCTACTCCAGGGAATTCATATTTAAAATTTTAGGTTGGCCAGAAGGGATTGGGCAGGCCGTCAAGGAGAATACTTTTCCCCTTATCTCTCTCCCGATAGGAATTTCAAAAATTCCGTCTAAGCGGATGCCTACACAGAAGGAGGAACTCACATACCGAATTTCGGCTACATAGTTTCAGCAGTTTGGGCAGGCCGTCAAGGAGGAAACATCCCCCTTTTGGGATATCCTGTAGGGAATTCCAAAAATACAAACTTAGTCGATGTCTACTACTGTGGAGGAATCTTTATGCCAAATTTTAACTTCTTATCTCCAGTAGTTTGGGCACGCAGTTAATGGGGAAACTTTTCCAATTTGTGAGACCGTCTATGGGGACGTCTATGCCGAATATATTTGGAAATTCCGGTAGGAATTTCCAAAAATCCCGTCTTAGCGGACGTCTATGCCGAATATCAAGAAATCTTGTTTTAGTGGAGATATCTGTGGGGGGAGGAAAAAAGTACTTTTTGTGAAATTATACTTTTTTAAATGGAATTTTTTGGAAAAAGCGAAATTTTTTGGAGAAAGATACTTTATTTTTACAAAGTACTTTATGGAAGAAGGTACTTTTTTGAAAAAGTTATTTTTAGGAAAAATTTATGTTTTTTGGAAAAAGGTCCTTTTTTTGGGAAAAAGTCCTTTTTTGGAAAAGGTATTTTTTTGGAAAAAGGTATTTTATTGGAAAAATGTATTTTTTTTTTTTGGAAAAAGGTACTTTTTTTGGATAAGGTACTTTTTTTTGGAAAAAGGTACTTTTTTTGGAAAAAGGTACTTTTTTGGAAAAAGGTACTTTTTTTGGAAAAAGTTACTTTTTTTGGAAAAAGGTACTTTTTTTGGAAAAAGGTACTTTTTTTTGGAAAAAGGTACTTTTTTTGGAAAAAGGTACTTTTTTTGGATAAAGGTACTTTTTTTGGAAAAAGGTACTGTTTTTGGAAAAAGGTACTTTTTTTGGAAAAAGGTACTTTTTTGGAAAAAGGTACTTTTTTTGTCCCCTTTTTGCCCCTCCCGATAAAAATTTCCAAAAATTCCGTCTCAACGGACGTCTACACCGGTCGAGGAACCTACATACCAAATTTCAACTTCATAGCTCCAGCAGTTTGAGCAGGCCGTCAAGGGGGAGACTTTTCCCCTTTTTGCACCTCCCTGTAAAAATTTCCCAAAAATCCCGTCTTGGTGGATGTCTACGATAGTGGAGGAACCTTTATACCAAATTTCAACTTCCTACCTCCAGCGGTTTGGGCAGGCCGTCAAGGGGGGGGTCTTTTCCCCTTTTTAACCCCCATTTTTACAACGTCCCTGTCCAAAATTCTTGAAAGTACTTTCTAGAAAAGTTAGCCCCTACTCCAAGGAACACATATCTAAAATTTCAGCTTTCTAGCCAAAGGGGTTTTGGCAGGCCGTCAAGGGGGAGACTTTCCCCCTTTTTGCCCGTTCCGGTAGGAATTTCCAAAAATCCCGTCTTAGCGGACGTCTACGCCGAAAGAGGAACCTACATACCAAATTTCAACTTCCTAGCTTCAGCGGTTTGGGCTGGGCGATGTTGAGTCAGTCAGTCAGTCACGTTATTCTTTTATATATAGAGAAGGAGATTAATGCAACACTAAAAACGCCAACAATTACCCGGTGGAATTCTTTATTTGACTCCATCCAACACCTCTTAAAATTTAAGAATAAATTTCGTGAACTCACAAATGCTTTCGACATTGATGACTTTTTGTTGGAAGATTTGGAGTATTTAGAAGAATATATAAAACTAATGCAACCAATTTCGGAAGCGCTGGATTTCTTTCAATCTGAAAATAATATCTTCTACGGTTATTTCCTTCCTGCACTTTTGGCATTCGACGTTACAGGGATCATAGGCAAACTCGGGACTTAGTGGGAGCTCGAAAGACCCTCCGAGACTCTCCCCTTGTAACCGCTGACTGTCCGCGGCTGCCATTGGCAGCTACTCCACATTTCTGCGGAATCACTATCCGCAACCTGTGACGCGTCCGGTAGCACTCAGCTGTGCTTCCCATAAGCAAATAATATATCATACATCGTCATAAAAATGACAAGGTGTGATATACCATAATAACGTTGTAACGTCGTGGCGAGCAATTGGCGCCAACCAAAAAACCAATATCCCAACCGACCATGGGCGGTATAACCCTATTGGCGCTTGGATTAAATCCCTGCGCAACCACTGCAGGCCTGGAGGCAATGTTGGCAGCCCCAACACCAGGACCGGATGCTTTGGCCCAATCAGCCATTCATCTTAAACCAAACATGATTACCGAAACCGTATGCGGCCCTATGCTCCTTGCAGGAGTAAAAGGAACAAATATATATATATACTTTTGGCATTCAAATTAAAAATAAAAAAAGTTGCTTCACAGTTATTTTTGCTTGGAAACGTTGCTAGAATGCTGATAACAAAACTAGAGTACCGTTTTTCTTCAATAATTGTTCTTGAAAGAAAGTCATATGAAGTCGTCATTGCTGCCATGACTTGTCCTCAAGTTAGATTTTTAAAATGTTTACAACTCATCGAGGTTTGGCAAGAAACATCCCCGTTTATCAACGAAATTTATTTGGAAAACATATGTATTTATTTCTTACTTATCCAAAGAAAACATTGGTCCTAATGCTCCACGTGTTACTATTGTTTCAAATTTAGCTGAAGCACATAGCTTTTTTCGTTTGGAAGAAAATGATACTGACGGTAACAACGCTAAGTACAAAATATTATTTTTTTACAATTTTTTTCACTTTATTTAGCTCTCGAGGAAGATGAAGTCTTAAGTCATGACAGAATTCGTAAGGATTTAAGAGACTTTACGATTGAAAATGGATCTCCTTTAAAAGATTTAAATAAATACAGCTTTATAAAGAATATTTTTTTAAAAACAAATACCCCGCTTCCATCGTCTGCTCCTGTGGAAAGGTTGTTTTCTTTGGCTGGTATGATTACTCTGCCAAGGAGACAAAGATTAACAGATAAGAATTTTGAAGAATTTGTTTTATCAAAGGCAAATGCAAAATATTTTGAAAATTAATAATATTTTTATATAAACAGTTTTTTGCTAAGTAATAATTTTTTCTTTCCTTTGTTAAATGTTTTATTTCTTGAAAATATTAATAATTAGATATTAACAATTTTGATATAAACAATTTTTCTGTCGTATTAACTTGTAGTAATAATTACATACAAATATGTTTTTAGGTTAAATACTGTAATTTGTAAAAATAACTTTGTTTTTAATATTGTCATTTATAAAAATATAAATTTAAAAAAATATTAAATAAACGCAAAAATGCATACGTAAATGAATATCAATAATCTATATTTTGTTTGTTTTTTACTCCTAGTTAACTGTTAAGCTAAATAGTTTGCTAAATTTAGAAATGACATTTTCTTCCATTTTGGTTTTGTTGACAAAAATTATATTTTTGCCAAAAAAAAGATGATTTTTCACTTGTAAGCGTAAGAAAAAGTAAAAAGTCTGAAATTCGTTAATAACTCATATAATGACGTTTAATAATGGTAATGATTTTTTTTAATTTGTGCATTATTAATGGTAATAAATGTAAATTCATTATCATTAATCAATGAAATCAGATTCTTAAAACATTTTCATTACTTAAAAAATGGTAATGAAAATAATTTCATTAAAAAAAATCATTTTAATTTTCATCAATTTTGCTCTATCTTTCTTAGTTTTCGAGATATGGGCCATTTTAAAAAAATCGGGAGGAAAGAAATAGCGCCATCTTTAAAACTTCGGATACATTGGTGGCGCCATCTACCGGGTAATCACAGTAACATGAAAATATTATATTTTAACAATAAATTTTGTAAAATTTAACGAATGGGTTCTTAAAAATTAGTTTTAAATAATTTTGAAAATTAACACTCAAAAGTAGTTAAAGTACTGAGGATTTTTAGTATTGTGTTAAATGAAGATAACTAAAATCTTTGCATAAATCAGTGTTTCAACTAAAAATTTATTAGAAATTAGTCAAATCGATTTGAAACCGGTTTGACAGATTTTTCTACTGACGTATTATTTTAAGTGTACTTAGGGTGTGTGCGAACTGGCTAAATAAAATCTAAACTAAATTCAGAGGAGCAATTCTGTAACTTTTTACCGACAAAATTTGGTAGTTAAATTGACAAGTTTTCATAGTAAACTGACAACTTAAACGACAACGAATTTTGTCATTTAAAAGTTAGAGAATCTCACTACAGATTTCCAACTTTCTATAAAATTGGAAAAAGTTTTCAAAAAATTCTCAAAGAAATTTTAAACCCTTTTATCAATTTGTAATTAGTTTAGAATTTATTTAGCCACCTCGCACAGGGCCTTAAAATAGCATGAACTGTGAATACCCTCATAATAAAATATTTAGTTTGTTCACAAGGGGTGTACTATTTGTTGTATCGTCCTAACAAAAAACAGAGTTGTTAAAAGTTAAATTAAAAAAAAACAACATTTGAGAATAGCACGATACAACATTTATACTTAGGTATGTTTAGTGTCCTATATTTGAGTGTGCTAACAGATAGAGAACCCAATTGAAAATCGTTATTAAACTCAAATAAAAACTTTAGCAACTCTGTTTTTTATTAGGACGATACAACGATACAACAGATATCACACCCCTTGTCAACAACCTAATTGTAAATATATCGATTAGCTGCAATTTAAATTTAATATAAATTTCAGACAGAACCAGTGAGAGAGCGGTTAACGATAGTTGGCCGACTTGCATAGAGCCTGATTACACTATTCAACTAATTTTACTTCTAATAAATATTGTACACTAATTCCAAGTCTGGCAAGAAAAAAATTTTTATTGAACTGTTTTTGAGAAAGAAAGTTAAGATCAATTTGTTTTTTTAGTGGAAATCGATTTGTTTTTTAATGGAATTAAAAATCTGAAATAAGAAGTTTACTATTTTTCAGAAAATATTTCCTGTAACACAGTGATACAAAATCGAACTTTCCGAATCGGAATGGGATGAAACCAAAAGCAAATGAAAGTTGACATTTTCCACAACAAAACCCTTAAGGGGTTTTTTTTAGTTCAGTGCGAGATTTTTTTTTACACGAAATAATCATCAAAAATTTGATAAAATAATGCTTATTTATTTTTATTATTCTGGAAAGTTGTTGTATCTTACTGTTTTTGGGGTCGAGGAATACATTTTTGATATTTATTTTTATCTAAAGCTCACGCTAGATGGCGCTGTCCTACAAATTTTGTCCTTTCTTGTAGATTGTCGTAGAAAAAACGGTGTTTTTACTTTTTTTGAGGCTAAAAAAACAATTTTTGATGTTGACTTCATTACAAAACATATTTCTAATATTACGAAGTACATTTACATTATTCTCAGTACTGCCACCACTTTCTAAAGAAAACTGATGGACCTGGAAAATCCCCGAAACGATCGTCTTTTCATTCCTGAAAGTATAGAGGTTTCTGAAAGCAAAAACTCTGTGAAGTATTTGTCAAGAGAGTATCCTGATGAAGAAAAATAGCAGTTCTTGAAAAAAGTACTTATTATGTTAATTCAGAACTGAATTAATAAATTTCTAATTAATTTTGTTTATATAGGGTGTCTTTTAAAGCTCGATAGAATTTTTAATTGTTAAATATAACACAAAAAATTAGATTTCAAACAAAAAAATTTTTTTTTTCCAAAGATTAATACCTAACATTAACATTTGAAAATGATTTCAGGCATATGGTCACCGGGACTGTTCTTGATGAAGCGCCTTGTGAAAGTCCAATATTGCGCCACTTTTTCGAACATTGCTGGCCGTACAACAGGGCAGCGACTTTCATGCAATTAAAAATTGAAAAAATTGCGTTTAAATATGCAGTAAAAAATGCAAAATATGTACTAAATATGCATTTAAGTGGAAATATGAACTAAAAACCAAAAAAAATATGCACTAAAGATCCAAAAATTAACGCTTAAAATCAAAACAGGCACTTTAAATTCATCAACTTTTAAAAATCATATTTATTACTCGAGTGTGTTTGTTTAAAAATTAAATTCAATATAAATGACAAAGTGAATGACAACTTGATGTTTTCCTTCTAGTTAAGTACTGCGTTAAGGTTTGCAAATTCTTCCTTTTCTTCATTTTTCATTAAATCTTATTTTTAGTTTTTAAAAAAATATGCAATTTAATGAAAAACATGCAATAAAAATCATAAACTATGCAAAAAAATATGCACTTAAAAGCAAAATATGCAAAAATATGCCTTTATAACAAAATATGTATGCAACAACAAATTATAAAATGTTAAAAATTAACCTCTCAATTCATAAATGCTTTGTAAAGTTATAGCAGGTTTACAAAACGTCATTTTCATACAAAATTTGTTCAATAAACCTCTTATAATTTTAAAAAGCGTTTATGAATTTAGGAGTAAAAATAAAGACCATAAATAATTATTTATGGTCTTGAAATCTACTGAGGTTAAGCTTTCATTTGAGTATAATAATGTATTTTTATGTCATTTTTTAGTTCCGTCATCATTTTTACAATTTTATTATAATGAACAATATTTTGTATGAAAACTAAAAAACCATTGAAACAACAGTTTTTCATATAAAAGAATCATTAAAATTTATTTGTTTTTCAAATAGCTTATCCAATGTTTACACAATTTTGATTTACTAAATTTCCACTAAAAACAATTCTACCCAAATTTTTACAAGAAATTCATTATGGTGAAAAATAATTTTCTATGGAGCATAACAGTGGCTTCACATGAAACACGAACAACTTTCCAAAAAAACCAATTCTATTATTTACAGTAATCACTCGACAATCTGCATGCCGTTAATCTGAAAGTTATGTGCTTCAGGTCTTTGATTAATTTCATGGTTCTAGAAGTTGGTGTGTTGTCTCAAAAAAATTACATACAAGAGCTCTTAGTGATCAATTAATTCTAATTCGGACAAGTTCTGACAAGCCTGGATAAATCATTAATTCTACATAGAGAGAAATTTAAGTTTTAATGAAAATTTTTACTAAACTATACAAGTTTTTTCAAGAAGTGGAAGAAAAATTTCTTAAATTATATGAAAAGCTTATTAATTGAATGAGGGGTATGTAGAGTTGATCTTTTTATTTGGTAAATTAATGTTTTTAGTTCGATTTGAGATCATTAATAAATATCACTTTCTGTTTAAATTATTTTTCAAATTAAAGAAAGATGATACAATTTTCACAAGTAAATTACAAAGAATAAAAGTTTTGAAAGAATTCGACAAGGCCAGCAAGACAGAATACGTATTTTCTGCTTTCGCCAAAAAAGCCATCATCAGTGTTGCCTTCTTTCAAAATTTTTTATTCTTTGTAATTTACTTGTGAAAATTGTATCAGTTTTCTTTAATTTGAAAAATGACTTAAACAGAAAGTGATATTAATTTATTGTCTAAAATCGAACTAAAAAACATTCATGTATAAATTTAATTTTTTAAATCCATCCAATAAAAGGAATATTTTGATAATCAGAACTAAAAACAATTTTTGTCTTAAATATAACTTATGTAAAAAATTTTGTTTGAAACTTTTTTACTTAAGGTTGCATTTACACTTACTTGCATCAATATCTCGAGATTTTGATATTCACCACTGTGAAAAACAATGAAGAAAAGCTTATAAACGTTAAATTTTAAAAGAATGTATAAAGTAGAACTAACTATTTGTGCTTTGTACAAAATTGAATATTTTCTTTATTGTTTTTTCAGACTGGTGAATATCGAACTCTCGAGAATTCGATGCAAGTGTAAACGCAACCTAAGTGAAATTTTAAAAACAAAATTAATTCTTAGTTCTGGCCTATAATCGTTTGTACTAAAAAAAATTACAAAAGGTTTTCGTTACTTCCGTACACACAGAAAACAGATTCATTTTAACAACCATATCTTTTGCTTTGGTTGGAACCACTGATTTATTTGTTTGTGGAAATAGGAATTCGGTTAACACAACAAAATTTCGGTTAAAGCAATACATCTGAGGTATCTCAGGAACACATTTATTTGTTACAACTGAATAATTTGGCAAGAAATTCGGTTGTCACAATGAATCTGTTTTCTCTGTGTAAAATTACTCAATTTCTGTCTAAACCGAATTTATTCTCATTAATATGAATTTTTTCACACAAAGATAGTCAATACAAGAATTGTCACAGAATTCTCAGTGGAACAATAAGTGGGCAAAAATGTGTTTACAGGTGGTTAATTACACTGTGAGACAAATGGTAGGGGTCAGTGATCGGGAAGGGTTCAGTTTTGCCGGTAAAAATAAATGTATGAAGAAAAAAATATTTTTTGCCTAAAATATTAAAAAAAGTAATAAACAAAAGGTTATTGATTTTTATGGTAGCGGTAACAAACATTTATTTTTACCGGCAAAACTGTTGAGCATATAGAAAAACGTTATATGAACAGATTAAAGGAATTGTAATTTCTAATTTTTTTAAAATTGTTTGATCAAAATCGGACTAGTGGTTCTCGAGTTGTGTCAAAAAAAAGATATATCTCGATTCCTAGTGTTGACCCAGCGAAACGCCGGGACACGTATAACTTGTTTTTGACCGATATAACATTTCCCGTTGGTTTCATCCCATCCCGATTTTGACTGTCGCATAGTGTTATATGCGACGTATGAGTAACAAACAAATTTTTTAAATTTCCCCCCTAAAGCACCGTAAGTTGTTTTTCACGTGGAAAATTTTCACTCGAACTCGAATTTTCACTCAAATTGCAATTTAATTTATAAAAATTGAAAATTTTTTAATTTTATAACAAAGACACAATCACAATAAACACAAAATGTCACTTTTTGCCAAGAAAAATAATAGTCTTGTACATTAAATTTGCGTAAAACAAACTCTACACAATTTTCACGTGAAACTCATTATCGTGAATAATAATTTTTTTTTATGGAGTATAACAGTTTTTTCACTTGAAATTGGAACAACTTACTGTGCTTAAAATCGAAAGCTGGAACCGCCACTGATTCCAACCATGTTTCTTTGTGCGTGTAGAGAAAACTGCTAGAGAGAGATTAAAATACACTCCCATTGAACTATTTAGAGGTGATTTGCTCCATTTATAGCGGTTTTCCCTCGTGTAAATGTGCCTTAAAAACGATTAAAAATGTTTTTAATGAAAACGAGTTTTGAAAAAATCGATAAAACTTAATTTTATAAAAATAAGGAAAATATGTACTTCAAGTTTCATGCTAATCGGAAAGGTTGAGCGGATTACTATCAATGTTATCCTTCCCAGGAAAATTTTCTGTTGCAAAGAATCGGTTGTAGAATAGCTACTTTTCTTTTACAACCCCTTCTAATGTCGATTCTAACACCGATTATTTTTGTTTGTTTTGTTTGTCTCAAAAGCAACCATTTCTATAGCTCCAAAGTGGAACCGGTTGCCCAAGAATCAGTTCTAGAACTAGTTCCAGAACTGATTCTATGTCAGTCATACCTTCCATATAGGATCCTTGGAACATGTTAAGGAACCAGTTCCATGAAATCGGTTGCATTGGATCCAGTTGTAGAACAGGTGTGGTTGGCTACCGATTGTAAAAAATTTTCCTGGGTTGTAATCAATCACCAATCATTTTCAAGAAAATGCTTAAAGAATTATTACTTTGATTCGAACTTCTCCATCTGTCTCAACATTGACTTTCGGGAATCAGTTATAGACCAAGTTCCATGGAAACCGTGGTAAAAGCACCTGTTGTGGCATAAATTCAGTGGTAACCAGTTCTAAAAAAATTTGTTGGGTGTTTATTTTCATTCTGCAGCAGGGATGATAAATGGGATTTTTAAAATAGTACCAACCGGCTTAAAAAATAGTACTTTTTTGGTCTATAGTACCAAAAGTTTTTCCATTTAATTTTTTTTATCATTACAAATTAACAAATAAAAACTCATAAAATATAAAGAGTTCTGTTATATCTAACTCATACGGCAATAGAAAAACATAACAATTTTAGTTAAAACTACTAAAAATTAGTAAAAATTACCTTGCATAAAAAAATGCAATCAGATGACTTTTGTAAAATATTAGTAAGATAAAAACAGAAAAAATAAAACTATTAAATACATATACATAATTTTAGTTATATTTGAATAAATTTTAGTTAACAGAAAATAACGACTTAACCTGCCAAAATCAGAAATAAATTTATTTAAATTTTTTTAATAAGAATAAAAATTGACTGAAAATCAAATCAAATGAATTTAATGATTGAATTGGGTGGATTAAGAATTCATTCGATTATTCGAAATAGGGTTTACCCAGGTAGAAATTGCCGACGGTACAAAAAACAAAGCACTGGCAAAGCGTTGCTTTACAATGGTACAAAAAAAAAAGCATTGCAAAAGCACTAATTTAGAACGCTTTGCCAACCTTTGGAAGGAGTGCTCTCCCAATACTTGTTTTACAAAGTTTACCACTGTTTATGAAAAAAACCACCGGCAAAACAACGGTTCAAAACGATTTGCCAATGTTAGGTAAAAGGACTTTGCCAGTGCCTGTTTTACAAAATTTACAATGGTATATAAAAAATACCACTGGTAAAACATCGGCTTAAAACGAATTGCCAACGTTTGCTAAAAGGACTTTGCCAGTACTTGTTTCACAAAATTTACGACTGTACATGAAAAAATACTACTGGCAAAACATTGGATTGCAGCGCTTTGCCAACATTTGCAAAAAAGGGTTTTGCCAGTACTTGTTTTACAAAACTTACGACTGTATGTACTACCAGTACTACCCTATTTAAGTACCAGTTTTAAATTCTATTGATAAAACTGGAAAATTGTTGTTATGGTAAAATTTGTGTGAAAATATATTGAATTTGTAGTTTTAAGCAGAGATGTATTCGCTTATTAGATACAGTGCTGCTATACTAAAATTCATGTTTCTCTTTTTTTCGAGATTGGGATTTTACAGATTTTTTCATGGAGAATTGAATAAAAAACCGTTGATCTAAAATACCGATTGGCAGAGCACTTATTTTACTATTTTTACCAACGCTTTGCAAACGTTCGGAAAGATAAACGGCCAACCGAAGATCGACGTTATCATTTCAAGGTTGACCCAGTACTTTAATTTTCGAAAAACGGACGCTCTGCCAGCGCTTGTACCACCATATACAGTGATTTGCCAACGTTTTGCCGTTTGTATTTTTCGACCTGGGTAGGTATATAATCATTCGGAATAAAAATCGAATGAGTGAATTGTTTATGAGATTTGATGGGGAAAAACATTTTGCTAGTTTCAAAAAGCACAAAAATTTCTAGATTTCTTAATTCTCCTAATTTTCAATATTTTGTATACGTATTTTAATTAAAAATACGAAAGAACATTTTTTATGTGTTTAACTTGTGTTTTCAATAGTAATATCTAATATTTTAAATATTTTCAACATAAGTATTTGTTATTTAAAACTCCGACATTTAATGTATTCGCTATAAACACAATAATATCTATGGAAATTAAAAAAGCACAAAAATTAAAAAATCGGAAAATGTGTAAATAGTACTAAATTACTCAGAGGAGTACCATAGTACTTTTGAGGCTCCAATAGTACCACAAAAAGTACTATAGTACTAACTTTATTATCCCTGTTCTGCAGCCATATTTAAACTCGTTTATTTTATTTTCTTTGAAAGTTTTATCATCATCTCTATTATTTTCATTATTGACGCTTTTTAAATGTTTATCAGGGGAGCAATTAAAACATACAAACCGGAAAGAAAAAAGCTCGCGCGTTATAATAAATGTATGTGTAATATGTAAGATTGGTAAAGTGTTCGTCGTGTTTATTAAATTATAACTTCATCTTTATATACATATTTCTTTCTAAACAATTGTTTCCTTTTAAATATATGTATCACTCTTTATTATTTATGTGTTGCCATCCCGGAAGGGTTGTTTTGTACGCGTTTCGTACTTATTTTTTACCAAAAGTATATTTCCTTGTAATAAACTTTGTATTGTACTAACCCATTTCTTACCAATGTGACTTTAAAGTCACATCTACTTTAAAAGCCTATAACTTTTGATACGAAGGCGATATTACAATGGCGTAGTAATACTTTGAGGCCATGACAACAAACGATGTTTAAAAAATTACAAAAATTTGACATCCAGGGTTGCCATATAATGATTTGAAAAAAAAATATATTTTATTTTTTTCAAGGCACTTTTTTCGCGACTTAGGGCGCGACTTAGGGCGCGACTTAGCGCAAAAAAATTACAAAAAATGCTTACTACGAAACCCAGGGGTATGGCATCACCAAAAAAATAAGTTATACAAATATCGGAATCACTAGATGGCACTTTGTTCAAAAAATTGACAATGTTCTTTTTTTATTTAAATTTCAATAATAACAAACAACAAAGCAAACAATCAAACGGATATCTCAAATTTTATTATTTGAATATATTCCGCGCTTGTTTTTGGCTTATTTTGAGCAGTTTTGAGTTTTAAAATAGAGGCTCAGCTAATACTAAACTGATACTAAATAGTTGCTCAGGTAATACTAAATTTCAGCGCCCTCTACCAGTAAGTAGTGTAAGTTTTGATTTCCTATCTCTATAATTAATAGTCTCTGACGAAACCGGCCTATAATTCTAGCAATTTTTGTCAAAAAATTCCCACGGAATCCATGCTTGGTATGAATTGGGTTAAATATTCGCTTGTATTACTCTTTGCAACTGGAAATAAGTTTATTACTTACATTCGTTTATTTTTGAGCCATTTAACACTGTATATGCCTTGAGTGATGGCCTTTAAAAGTTTGTTCAGTAATATTTAATTTTTTATTATTGGTATATGAGTTTATTTTTTGGCAAATATATTATGAAATCCATTACTTCATACCGCTTCGTTTTAAATAGATTTTAAGTTGCTTTGCAGGGTCTTTTAAGTGCTTTTTATTATGTTAAGTGCAAAAACAAAAAGCAATATTTATGCATTTCACCATCTCATTATTTTATTTAGTATAAAAAAACTAACTACATTGCTAACAATTTTATAAATTAATATTACAAGACAATTTTCTACCAAATAAGCTTTAAGTCTAGTAGGTTTGAGGTTAAGAAGAAGAATAAACCTTTTTTCTAAAAGTTATAATCACATTAATTTGCAAATCGGACTAGATCCAGTTTCTGCCTATTTCTATGGACAGGCTTCATCAGTGATTTTCCATTATTGTTTATATGTATATGTTTTATCAGCTTGTCTCTATATGATAATTTTTTTCAACAACCCTGAAAATGAAAATGGTAGCAACAGTCCATTGCATGGAACTACAAATTGGGCAAATTACTCCGAGTACGTAAATGAAAAAAATTACACACAAAATTTGTAAATTTATATTGATAACGCGTAGAAGGTGTTTAGCATTTCTACGTTATTTAACGAATTTTGTGTGTAAATTTAACAAACAAAATACGTTGTACCGTCCAAAAAAAAAAAATAAAATTTTTTTTTTTTTTTTTTTGATGGACCAACACTAAGGGCATGCCCCCTATTAACGCAGTGTATTGTGTCTGTATTAGGAAAATAGGTTATGAGGAGGAGTAAAGTGGGAGTAGTGTTTGTGAATATTTGATTTAAATTTCATAACATTGTAAGTAACAGGGAAGACTTCTGCGGGGAGTTCATTCCACATACGGCTAATGCGACTATTTCTAATAATTTCTAACTTAGTAGTTTTTATAAATCAGTTTTTTTGAGTTTGTCAAATTTTCTTTTTTAAATTGGTCAATAATTTTCTTTCAACATAATTTAAATTTTAATAATTTTGGTGTTCCATATTTTTTTTTTTAATAAATTTTATAAAAAATATAAAAAAAAAAAATAAAAAAATTTATGGTTTCACGACACAATACCAATAAAAATGGACACAATTCCAAATATTATATTTTTTATAAAATTTATTAAAAAAAATATGGAACACCAAAATTATTAAAATTTAAATTACGTTGAAAGAAAATTATTGACCAATTTAAAAAAGAAAATTTGACAAACTCAAAAAAACTGATTTATAAAAACTACTAAGTTAGAAATTTTTATTTTTAAATAAAAATAAAACAGGTGTATCACCACACTACCCCCCTTCTAGCGGAAAGCGATTTCTTTGGAATGTTATCATGTTTATCCAAAGGTAATGTAGACAAATTTTCAATGTTGTTTATATTTTCATTTTCAATATAAGCAGGTTTAAAACGGTCAATGGATACGGTATCTTCCTTATTGCTGAATACAATTTTAAAGAATTTTTCTTTTTGGTCGATTACTTTGAATGGTCCCTTATACTTATAAGATAATGGTGGATGAGTTGTATCATTCCTTAACCAAACATAATCAGATGTTAGCAAATCTTTATTTACGAATGGTTTTTGAAGACTATGGTTAGACGATTGTTGAGGTTGATAACTGCGAACAATTTCCCTTAAACGTTGTAAAAACTCATTACCATCTTGTGTTGTATACGATGATTGAAAGAATTCACCACGAAGATGTAAGGATTCACCATATAGCATTTCTGCAGACGAGGCCTTGATATCTTCTTTGTATGAAGAACGGATACCAAGCAAAACAGATGGTAAGACTTTTGTCCATTGAATATGATTTTGACATGCAATGGCGGCTTTTAGAGTACGATGTAGACGTTCAATCATCCCATTGGCTTGAGGGTGGAATGTAGTTGTATGTTGACATTTTGCTCCGATAAATTTACAAAATTCATGGAATTGTCGTCCTCGATCACAAATAATCTTGTTAGGACATCCATACCTTGAAATCCAACAATCATAAAAAACTCTACATATCGTTTCGGAAGTAGTATCTTGCAACGGAATAGCTTCAGGCCATTTCGAAAAGCGGTCAATCATTGTGAAAATATAGCGATATCCTTTAGAAGGAGGTAAAGGTCCAACTATATCGACGTGCACTTCCGAAAAGCGGTTTGATGTAAGTTTATATTGACCATGTGGAGAACTAGTATGACGTGTTACTTTTGATTTTTGACACATTTGACATAATTTTGCCCATTTGTTGCAGTCTTTGTTCATGGAAGGCCAAACAAAACGATCAGAAATAAGTTTTCTTGACGATCGAGCTCCAGGGTGGGAAAGATTATGCAATAGATTAAACGTTGATTTTCGAAAAGCTTTTGGTAGATAAGGTCTTGCTCTACCTTGGGAAACGTCACAATATATCTTCGTATTGGAACCAGGAAGTAACATTTGTTGTAATTGAAGTCCAGAAACAGTGGATAGAAGACGTTTAAGTTCTTCATCCGAATTTTGGGCTTCAGCCAGTTTTACGTAATCGATAGAATCAATTTCTTCTATTCTAGATAGAGCGTCAGCGACTGTATTATCAACTCCAGATAAACGGTTTTTCAATAAGAGCGCTACAAAAGTAAAAAAGTTTAAATAAAACAAAAACGGTTTTGGATATCAATGAAATTCTTTATTCCTGTGAAAGTACGTTCGATGCCATTATGTATGGAAATCGATCTCTTTTGCATGGCCACCACGGGCACGCTCGCAGAAGTCCAGACGCTGAACCCAATTTTCGACGGTTTTCAAGCATAAATCGGCCGATACTGTTGCAATTTCACGTTCGATATTCGTACGAAGTTCATCAATCGTCGCTGGCTTGTTGGCATAGACCTTACATTTGACGTAGCCCCACGCTCAATTGTTGATCTGCTAGGACGATTATGACGACCATAAATTGGACTTAGCGCTCTTAACGTTGAGGCCACTGACTCCGAATTTCGGTAGTAAATTTTAATAATTTCGACTCGTTGTTGGCTCGTATATCTTTCCATCATGAAATGGCAAACCTTACTGAAGAGAAATATCGAAAGAGCGGCAAGAAATATGGCGTCGTTTGCTGTCCCTGTCTTTCTACCTTTGTAGCGTTCCTGTTGAACAACCCTTTATATGCACGATCCTGGTTGTAAATTGCCCAATAAAATCTAGAAGTTCGCGGTCGTAGGTACTATACTTCTGTTCCGCAGGACTCAACTTTTTTGAATAAAAAGCAAGTGGTTGCCACTTGTTTGCCATTTTTTGTTCAATAACTGCACCAATTGCAAAGTCGGAAGCATCAACTTTAAGTGAGACTTCAGCGTCTTCAATTGGATGAACTAAAAGGGTAGCATTAGCGAAAAGTTCTTTACATTTATCAAAGGCTTCTTCTGCTTCCTTTGTCCAAATAACGTGGCGTTTATATTTCTTCTTAGCACCTTTCATATATGCATTCAAATGTGCTTGGTAATGTGCAGCATTCGGTATGAATCGGCGAT
Source organism: Leucophora obtusa (assembly GCA_949987735.1). Classification (NCBI taxonomy): domain Eukaryota; kingdom Metazoa; phylum Arthropoda; class Insecta; order Diptera; family Anthomyiidae; genus Leucophora; species Leucophora obtusa. Next base: position 44,948,475 of record OX465296.1, read on the forward strand.
AAAAGTTTAGCATACAAAGAAATCTTCGTAAATGCATTATAGTTTGTGGTTTTTCATAGTCTAAAATTGCTTGAACTTTAGCTGATGTGGGTGTACTGCCAAATTCGGTAACATGGAATCCCAGAAAATCGATTTCAGATAAACCAAATTTAAATTTAGCAGGATTGATTATAATGCCATATTCTCGAAAACGAGAGAATATAATTTTTAGGTGTTCAATGTGTTGCTCTTGAGTGTGTGATGCGATCAATACATCGTCGATGTATACAAACACGAAGTCTAACCCCCTTAGTATTTCATCCATTAAGCGTTGAAAACTTTACGCCGAATTGCGAAGTCCGAAAGGCATTTGGAGGAACTCGAAAAGGCCAAATGGGGTTATAATTGCTGTTTTTCAAACATCTTCAGGATGCATTGAAATTTGATGATATGCTCTTATCAAATATAGTTTTGTGTAAAATTTGCAACCATGAAGTGCAGCTGCATAATTTGTGATAAAAGGGATGGGAATTCTATCAGGGACTGTAATTTTATTCAAAAATCTATAATCCCCACAAGGTCTCCAGTCGCCATTCTTTTTTGAAACCATATGTAACGGGTTCGACCATTTACTTTTGGAAGGACGAATAATGTTGTTATCAAGCATGAACTGAAATTCTTTCTTGGCAATATTAAGGCGTTGTTTATCTAATGGCCTAGCTTTTGCACAAACAGGAAAACCATCGGTCTCAATGTGGTGATAAATTCCATGTTTCTTGTCTCCAAGCGATATAGAAACATTATGGATTTCCGGAAACTCTTCTAAAATTTTATGATATTGAGATTGATCTTTACAAATTGTAGAAATACCCAGAGAAGGTTCAGTTGTCAAACGTGCATTAGAAAATAAAAGGGTTGTACCATCAACTAATCTTTTATTTTTTAAATCGGGTAGTAAATTGAAATGTTCAAGAAAGTCTGAACCGGCTATGCACTTGGTGACATCAGCAATAACAAATAACCAAGGAAAAGTTCTTCTGAGACCAAGAGATAATTGTAATACAACTGTGCCAAATGTTTTGATAGGCGTGCCATTTGCGGCAAATAGTGTATTGGAAAAAGCAAAATTGTTACCTGTTATCCTATGGTCTTTTGGAATCATAGAGACGTCGGCTCCAGTATCTATAAGGAATGATTTCTTAGATAATGGATCTGTTATGAATAAGCGGCAAGACTTAGCAATATTGCAGACATCGGTAGCCGCGCATTCCGATGCCGGATTTAGTTTTTTGGATAAGAACATGGCACGATACACTTAGTTGCTTTTTTACCAAATCTGTTGTGATACCAGCAATAATCTGGATTATTTTCTCTTGAACGGGTTCTTGCTTGTCTTCTATGTGGCGTCTTGCCCCGAATACGGCTATGATTAAAATATTTAAAACTTCTTTCTAATGCTTCAATTCTTGATGCTATTCTTGCAAAATTATCAGTATCCAAACTTGAGATTGTTGGCTGTGTCATGTCCATTATTTTGTCGGCTTGAGCTGCCAATTTGTTTACGTCTTGCTGCTCGCTTATAGCAAGAATAGCACGAACATTTTCTGGTAATTGGTCAAGAAATAAGGATCTGATTACATTTTCTCCAACTTGGCCTTGACTTTAATTTTGAATTGTGCGCAAAAATTGTGTTGGTTTTTGGTCACCTAGGACTTGACCACTCAAAAGACGTTTTAGTTTCCGTTCATCAGATTCCGAAAATAGGGAAATAATTCTTGATTTTAGCGTTTCATACCTATTTCCTGTTGTACCATTTACTAGCAAATCACTTACTAGATCAAGCGTACCTGGATCAATATTCGCTACCAAGTAACGAAATTTTGTTTCGTCCGATGTGATCCGTTGCAAACTGAATATGGTTTCCACTTGGAAAAACCATACTTTTGGATTCTTCTGCCAAAAAGGAGGAAATTTTTTTGATGAAGAAGCTGCATCAATTTGGAGAGGTGTTGTTTCATCCATCAAATTTTGTATAGATCTTCTTCTAGGAGTTGGTTGAGGCATGTCTGGAATAATTTCCTCTTGATTTGGAATGTCACCGCCACCGTGCGTGGGCGAATGAAAAAGCGACATCTTAATAAAATTTGTCCAAATTCGGGGTCACCAATTTATGGTTTCACGACACAATGCCAATGAAACTGGACACAATTCCAAATATTATATTTTTTATAATATTTATTAAAAAAAATATGGAACACCAAAATTATTAACCTATAAAAATAGTACTGAACACAATATTGAATTTAAGTGCACTTTTTACACTTGTTTAATAAGTACTTTTATTGAAGAGAATAAGGAACAATATCTCGTAGTAACAAAGTGGTGTTTTTATGCCAGTCAACTTTCATATCAAAGAATAGCTCAGCGGTAGAGCGCTAGACTAACAATTGTGAGGTCGCAAGTTCGATACCCGGTGGCGGCAATAAAAAAACTTTTTTAAAATAAAAAAATATAATTTTTTTTCCGAAAAATTTGTTTTAACTTTTTATTAGTGAGAAAGAGCCTCCTTTGCACTCGTTCAAAAATTACTGAAAAAATGTTGAAGTGTGAGTTGAAGTGTGTATTTTCGACTTAACTATATCCGTTAACTCTGAAAAAAAACTCAAAGTGCATAAAAACGCGTTTAAGGCGAAAACTAACATATTACTTTTCGTATGCACGTTATCTTTCAACACCGATAATTATCAACGTTGAAAACTCAACTTTTATACATTTTCACATCTGACGTAACTTATTCGCGCTACTTCCTAAAAACTTTTTCTGACGCACGTTCGATTATAACGGAATAATTATAAAGATAACCTGTTTAAAATTTTTTTGTACTACAATCGGTTTAACGTATATTTGCTTTAAATACTTAACGTTGATAGACATGAGACAAAATACAGTGTTTCTGTTAAAAAAGAAGTACATCTAGATAATCAATTATAGTGCTTTTTGTACTGCTTCGGTAGTTTTGCTGGGTAGTGTTGTTATTTCAGAAGTTATGGCGATTTGCGCTTTTTAAAAATTACGAAATTTGGCGAATTTGGCACTAAAGATCAATAAATTTTGACGAAATTAGTTTTTCTTACTACTAACTTTAAGTATATTACTTGTGTTTAATTAAAAAAAAAAAAACCTGTGCGTTAGTTTTTGAGTTAGAGAGATATTCGTAAGACGAATCCTGACGTTATCCTGTGAGTCCTGGAGCAAAAATTGCAACTCATTTTACAACTAGAGACCCTAATCTAGCTCTGTTATAATCGATAATATATGCTAGATCGTAAACGTATTTTTCACGATTTTTCAAATATTTTTTTCTGTTTTAAAAAGTAGTAGTAGTAGTATTCTTTATTTTCATAATTTAAAGCAATATATACATATATTATTTTACATGTTTTGAAGTATTTACTAATATAAAATTTTAAATTATAAATTATAAAAATAAATTATAAATATTTTGTTCATACGGCTATGACATAATGTCGCCAGCCGATAATCTATTATTGATATTATAAAAATAGCAAATTAATTACATACATACATATTTTTCTTAATAATTAAATTCAAATATTAACTGATTTCTGTAGTTTACGCAATATTTTATATATTCAATTGAAATTTTCCAATTTTTTACAGTACCATTAAGTATGTTTACAATTTCAGACTCATCTAGAAAACTCTTTCCGAAGCAAATAATTCTGATATCTTTAAACACGGGGCACTGGCCCATAAAATTTATAATATTATCTATTACTCTCATGTTGCAAAGTGAGCATAATCTGGTTGAATTCGTAGGAAATCTATTCCCATTGAGCTGTATTAAATCGCTTCTAATTTTGAATATCCACATTAACTCTTCTTAGCTATAACCGTCTACCATATAACTTTGATTTGCCGTCGGGTCCAGTTGTTTATATATTCTGTTTGTACTTGATTTCATTTGCAAGAACTGCTCATAGTATTTATCTCTTAGCGATTGAAGAATATTAATTCGATTTACATGCCATTGCTCCTTGTTCTGAATCTTTATTGACCACTCGATGCCGTATTCTGCTCCTATGTTGTTTAACTGGTTAACCCAAAAGATTTGCTGCCGTAATAGTTTTTTGGACAGTTGATGTGGCAATATTTGTTCAGGATAGTCGAACAGAGTCCTGCAAAAATATCTCAAGTGTAGATCTAGCGTGAACACATGTCCATTTTCCATTCTGGTTTCTAGCATTAAAGCATAAGTTGGTGTGAAGTTTGGAAGTCTTAATATTTTTGCAAAATAAATCTGTAACTTATCCACTTCTTCGAATAATGTGTATCCCCACACCTGTGCGGCATACGTTTGGACTGATCTACAAACAGACAGAAATAATTTCCACTTAGATTTAATAGATATTTCTTTTATACTTAAAAAGTTCTGCCATGTACAATTAATACAATATTTAGCTGCCTTATTCCTGTTCTCTATATGTTTTATGAATACCATTTTCGGTGTGAGTGTGACTCCTAGATAACAATACTCTGACGTAACTCTTATCGCTTCATTGTTAAATACCCATTTTTTGCTTTTTGCTAGTTTACCACCTTTTCTAAATACCATGATTTCGGATTTAGTTAAGTTTACCTCAACATTCCATAATTTACAGTAACTTTCTAATTTATAAATCATCTGTTGCAATACCTGTGCGTCATCTGAAATAATCACAATATCGTCCGCATACATTAATAGACGTATATTTAGCTCATCTATGTATAATCCGCCTTCCAAATGTTCATGCAAATCATTCATTGCAAATAATAATGGAGAGATCAAACAACCTTGTTTCACTCCAGACGTTGTAGAAAAACAGTCCGAAAGCTCCTGACCGGTCCAAACAGATAATTTCGTATTACTGTACACATGTTCAATGAAATTTACAGCCTTTGATGATAAACCAATTGTATGCATTTTATAAATGAATGCTTTCCGAGACACTTTGTCAAAGGCTGTCTTAAAATCTACGAAGAACGCATATGTTTTTTTCTCTCTTTTAAAACTAAGAAGTATTATAGTTGCAAGGTTGTAAATGTTATCTGCCGTTGAATAGTTTTTTTGAAATCCAGCTTGATACTCGTTTAGAATTTTGTATTGTTCTACCCATGTAGATATTCTTTCTGTCAATAAGCCCATCATGACCTTTGCTATATAATTCATGAACGAGATTCCTCGGTAATTGTTTGGTATTGTATCGTCAACTTTTTTAAATATTGGGTATATTATGCTCTGTATGAAGGACTGATCCACTTTGCCGCTATCATATAACATATTACTTGTCTTAGCAATTTCTTCTAGCAGATCATCTGGTGCGTTTTTTAAGAACTCTTTGCCTGTACCTGTACCTCTTTGATTTCTTGTGTTGTTATAAGCTTATCTAAATCGTGATCTGTTCGGTGTAAGTAAGCATAATGTACATCTAATGACGTTTGAGGTGGGTTAAGTAAATGCCAAAAGTATGTTCTTAGTTTTTCCGCTGAAATTGATATACCATGGGAGGTGTCATCATTTCGTATTTCTTTGGCAATTTTCCACCACTCTTTTACATCTTTGTCCCTTTCGATCTTGAAATCTAAAAGTTCATAATATTTTAATTTAGATTCTCGACAAACCTGTTTATAGCGGCGGTTCGCTTTCAAATATTTTTCTTTATTTTCATGGCTTGGGTTACTTCTATATTTTTTTAAAAGACTAAAAGATGACTGTCTCGCATAATGACATCTGGCGTTAAACCATTTTTGCTTCTGAATGAAGTTTGGCAAGTTTGTATCAATTGTTTTGTACGCCTTTTTAATTACGTTCGTAATGTCACCAAATTCAAAAATATTTTTATTTTGCTTCTAGTTTTCGAAAATCTTTTTTACATTTCTTTGATACTCTAAGATCTTATTTTCATTCCATCTCAGTTTGGGTAGCAGGTTATTATTCGCTTCCTTTTATCCGCTTCTCTGAGTCCTTAAACATAATGATATAGGTAGGTGATCAGACCATGTTTGGGTTTCTACTGTAAAACAAATTATAAGCTTCAGTAGGTCTTGAGATAATGCACAAATGTCATTTACATATTCCCCTGTTCCACCTACAAATGTGAAATCCCCACATTCATCTCCAACAGTCATTCCATTCGCAATAACCAATCCATAATCATAACAGAACTGTAAAAATTGCCTTCCTCTTGCATTAATAATTGTATCTTTAGATTTTCTTTCATTGGTACCAGCTTTAAACATCGCTTTATATATTTCATCAATATCTTTTTGGAGGGATCCGATTCTTATATTTAGATCGCCGATTACTACTGGGTTAGTTATATCGTTCTCTTGCAACAGTAAGTCCAGATTATCAAATTCTTCTTTCCATGTAATGCTACGCATGTACAGAGGAATCAATGTAGATTTTGTTGAGTTAAATGATATATTTATAATGTCCACACCTTGCATATTTTCAAACGAATATATGAAGCCATTTTCTCTTAAGCCCTTTTTTACACCTAGTAAGCAGCCACCAATACCTCTTCCATGTACACTAGACCGTACCTCAAAAAATAAGTTCGCCGTACACCCTCCAATATGATGTATTTTTGGAAGGCGATTTCGAAAAAAAAATTTGTTTTTGCCGACCGTAGGGGTCGCCTTTTTTAATTTTTTGTTATAGCTTTGGCATTTAAAATCGGATTTTAAAGTGTGATTCATCGATTTTTTTGCCTCGAGGAGACCAGTGTTTTGCTATATAGTAAAAATCCAATTAAAAAAAAATTTAAAAAGGCGACCCCTACTTTCGGCAACCAATATATAAAAAAAATTTCTACTGGGTTTAGCGAAAAACTTCCTTAGCAAAAGTTTAATGATTTTTTGCGAGCTTTAATTTTCTGTTATTAGGGTTGTACATTAGGGTGGTAGCAACTGAGATCTGGTGGGTAACTACTAGAACGGGATACTTGAGGTCAAAATGTCCTTAGAGCAAAACACTGGTATCCTCGAGAGAAAAACATCGATGTATCATACTTTAAGATCCGACCGAAAATACCAAATATATAACGAAAAATGTAAAATGGCGACCCCTACGTTCGGCAAAAAAAAATAAAAATTTTTTTTTGAAACCTTGCAAAAATACTTCATATTGGAGGGTGTACGGCGCACTTTTTTTTTCGCCTGTAAGGTGGTACGCTCTAATGTACACTATTTCTAGTCGCTGGCCTCCAGATTAAATCAAAACCGCCGAAATATCTACTAAAATTTCCAATTTTCCCTATGCAAACATGAGTTTCTAATAATGCAAATATATCAAAAGATTTAATGTATATAAAAAAATCACTAAAAAGTAGCTTATTTTCTAGGCCGTGTATATTATAAGAGAGAATTTTTATATCAGAATAATTTACTTCAGAGACAGGGCTTCTTTTACATATATTGCTTTTATTTAGTTTTTTTGATTTATCTTTTCTAACCATGAATTATAATTAAGACTTACGATATTAAAATCAAAGTTTTCACCATACAGCTTTGCAAAAACCACCTCTACCTTTTCAAAAGTAAGTTTTTTCAAATTTACGAACTGGCTAAATTAAATCTAAACTAAATTCCTGTTTCCAAATTTCTATGAAATTTTAAAAAGTTTTCTAAAGATTTTCGAAGACAATTTAAACCCTTTTGTCAATTTGTATTTAGTTTAGAATTTATTTAGCCACCTCGCATAGGGGCTTAATTATGTTTTCTATGGATATTATATAACTTTTTTTCTAATAAAAATTTTTTATTTAGCCAAAACCTATTTAAGATCTGAAGACCGCTTTTTAGCAGCCTTGTGCATTAGAGGGTTAAATTGATACCGCTGACTTGTAGCGCTTTGTGATTTTTAACTCTGCTGAACGCTGTTTTCTTTGTTTCGTTTTTAAGTACATTTTTTATAGTTTCCTTTGATTTTTTGATACACATTCAATATTATTGAACAATTTTTCAAAAATCAACCAATCAGAACATTTTATTTTTAAATACTTTGTTCTGATTGGTTGATTTTAAAAATATTGATCAACAATATTGAACATTTGATCAAAAGCAAACATTTTTTACGCTACCAAAATATGACCGCACTACCTGAGCGCTTAGACTGAGCGGTTACTGATCAGGTCATTCAGCAGATAGTTGTTCAACTGTTGACTATTAAATTGTATTCGCCGAACGCACCCATTATTTGTTCTAGATTTTTTTGTAAATTTTTTTGAAATCTATTTTTAGACTCAATATTTTTTCAACACTGGTAAGGATATACATATGAGGAGTGATTTTTCAAAGGGCTTTTTTCCATGTTAAGCAAAATTAGAGTAATGACAAAAAACCCTTAAAATTATATGGAAATGTGTCGTTTTGTACGAAACTGCGATTTCCCTTCGACCACTCAAGGTCCTAATGAAAAATTACTCCTCATATATAATTCGATACCCGCCAATTTTTATTTAAAAAAATTTTACAGTAAAAAAATATTTTCTTTTATAAAAAATTTTTTTTAGAAAATCTATTTTTAGACTCATTATTTTTTATTAATACTAGTAAGCACATATTTTTTGATTTTTCGTATGCTTGTGTGTAAGCAAAGCTCATTATAAAAAAGTTAGAAGTCATGAATTGAAATTCAAAGAGAAAAATGGTTACACATGAAATATTAGTTGAAATTAGGAAAACAAATTGAAATCCAGAATATACCAGTTGGAATTCACAAAATACGAACTGAAATTCAGAATAAATAAACATCAATTGAGATGAAGAAAACAAAATATTCCTGGTTGATTGAAATAATAGATTTATACGAATACATTTCTAATAAAACTAGCAAAAGGGAAAAAATATTGAAAAAGTTGTCAAAATATTCAAAAGTACTTGAACAAAAAAATTGTAAAAATTGTAAAGAAACAAAAAAAATTTTATAATCGCTAAAAAAAACTTCCGCGGAGTGCAAACTTTAATGCGAATCATAAGAGTTAATTAATTTAATAACGATTTACATAAAAATGTGTTTAATTTTATCATCATTTGTTAAACAAAAAACATATTATTAGTTTTTGCTGGAAGAAATTTTTCAACTAAAAACTAGTTAAATTTCCCCTTAAATTTTTTACTAGTTTTTACTATTTTTTTTTTTTGTAATCGAACGGAGTTTTGTAGTAGAAAATAGCATGTAAACAAACACACTTAATGACAGGCAGCCGATCTTTTATATCCCAGTTATAAATTTGAATTAAAAACTACTAATTTATAAAATTTCTTATTTTTTAAGCATTTTTTTATAACTCTTCGCGGGATGCCTGGAATGCAGCTTTGAGTCGCGAGCCCCATTTAGGATCTGTTGCCGTAGACCTTTTAGTATACCGATCGACTTAGGATGCCATTTTGAGTCCATTAAGCGATGTTCATCCGTCCGTCTGTCTGTTATATGCATTCTTATTAGCAATACTTGTATTCTTATTTGCTTTGCGATTAATCGATTCAAATAAAAAAGCGATTAATTGAATACGCTAGTGAATATCCTCTTCCTGATTACGTGAAAAAATCCTATTCTTCTTTATCGTTTTTCTCAATAATGACTTTATGTACCTACTCGTAGGTCATAAACTTATTCGATTGACATTATGTTTTATTTAAGACGATGGACTTAACTTCAGTTCATTTACTAATTACATCAAAAGTCTCAATATTAATTAAAAAAATTATTTGCCGTTAATGCAGTAGCAATATGTCATTTTTATAAAAACTTTTAATTTTAACAACACAAAAAACTGAAGTTAAAAGAAAATATATAAGTTCAATGATTTTCATTCAACATTATTAGTGCATTTTAGTTCAAAAGAAAAGCGTAAGAAATATAATTGTAAGTACGAGGGGGATGAAAATGTCATAAAAATATGCGACATTTCGATTTTATTACTAGCGACAAAAACACTTTTTTATTTCATGGCACATGAATGGCATTCAAGAAATAATTTTTTGTTTAACATTTATTATTTTAAAAAAATTTAGCATTTATATGCTTAAACTTACCTAAGTTTTTTTTTTGTTATTTTATGATTTCAATTAATATTTCACGTTGAAAGATATTGAAAAAGTCATAAATAATAAAATAACATTTTAATAAATAAACTCCAATAAAAAAAACAAAAACAAAGAAAACCAAGATTGTTTTTGACATCTACAAAATAATTTTCAATTTTTATTATTAATTTGGAAAATTGAAATAACACGAAAACTGAAGAAAACGTTTACAAGAACGAGAGGGAAAAATCAAAACTTTGAACTTAAGACATTTGCTGTCGAAACCAATTGCAATTGTTGTTATTGTCCTCGTTTAATATGAAGAAAAAAAAATCTCACAAGTGTAAATGAAAAAAGTTTTTCTTTCTTTTAGAGTAGAACGAAAGGAAATTGATAATAATTGAAATTACATGAGTGCAGTAACAATTGTTCAATTTTGGCTATTTGGTTGAAATTGATAGGGATTTAAATCTAAAACAGTCTTGCCATACTGGTTTTAAATTTCAACACACAAGAATGTGCAGTTTTCCCTTTGCTTCATCGTTGTTACTTTTACAAGAGGCACGAAAACAACAAAAAGGTGAAACTGAAGAACAAAATCACAGCCAAACCTACTATTACCAGCCCAGCGAAAAAAGAGATGCCGAAGCAGTAGAAAAAGCACTACAATTGATGATCTAGATGTACTTCTTTTTTAACATAAACACTAATGATTTTAACATTGAGTTGTCATAGGAGAGGAGTACTCCGACTTTAACATGTTTTCAGTACTTTTTGAACGAGTGCAAAGGAAGCTCTTTTTCACCAATTAAAAGTTAAAAGAAAATTCTTCACAAAAAAAATTATATTTTTTTTAATTTAGTAGGTTTGAGGTTAAGAAGAAGAATAAATCTTCCTCAAAAGTTATAAACACATTAAATTTGCAAATCAGACTAGATCTAGTTTCTGCCTTTTTATGGACAGGCTTCATCAGTGATCTTCCATTAAATTGTATTATTATTTATATTTTTATTGTCAGATTGTCTCTATATGAATAATTTCAGAAGTGATCAAATAGACATATACAAACATTCTACTTCAGATTTTCTCTGTTTATCTTCTTATTTCCTCTGTGTCACAACAACACTTTACTATAAAAAATAAAAATGCCCTGTTGGCTGTCCGTCTCCAATATACACAAATTGCCTGCACTTGTACGTACAAACCATACGTCAATGTGGCAATATTTGTGAAAAGGTGGCACAGAGGAAATAAGAAGATAAACAGAGAAAATCTGAAGTAGAATGTTTGTATATGTCTGTTTGATCACTTCTGAAATTATTCATATAGAAATATAAACAATAATACAATTTAATGGAAGATCACTGATGAAGCCTGTCCATAAAAAGGCAGAAACTAGATCTACTCTGATTTGCAAATTTAATGTGTTTATAACTTTTGAGGAAGGTTTATTCTTCTTCTTAACGTCAAACCTACTAAATTGGAATTAATAAAAATACATATCAATGACAAAATTAATTGTATTTGGTCTATACGATGCGTTTGAAAAACAACACTGTACTATATTTTTTTTTATTTTACAAAAGATTTTTATTGCCGCCACCGGGTATCGAATTTGCGACCTCACGATTGCTAGTCGCTGAGCTCTACCGCTGAGCTATTCTTTGATATGAAAGTTGACTGGCCTAAAAACACCACTTTGTTAATGCGAGATATTGTTCCTTATTCTCTTCAATAAAAGTACTTATTAAACAAGTGTAAAAGGTGCACTCCAATTCAATATTGGTTTCAGTACTATTTTTTCAGGTAGATACAAATCAATTTCTCACCATTTTTTCTATATATAGGGTTTTTCAATAAGAGCGCTAAAAAATTTTTTTTAAATAAAACAAAAACGGTTTTGGATATTAATGAAACTCTTTATTCCTGTGGAAGTACTTTCGATGCCATTATGTATGGAAATCGATCTCTTTTGCATGGCCACCACGGGCACGCTTGCAGAAGTCCAGACGCTGAACCCAATTTTCGACGGTTTTCAAGCATAAATCGGCCGATACTGCTGCAATTTCACGTTCGATATTCATACGAAGTTCATCAATCGTCGCTGGCTTGTTGGCATAGACCATATATTTGACGTAGCCCCACAGGAATAGGAAATAGTCCAACGACTGAACCATTTCGTGAGATAACACGTTCTCCAAACTTGGTTTGCAATAAATTGATTGTGACATTCGCTGTGTGGCTTGTGGCGCCGTCCTGTTGGAACCACATGTCCTCCAAGTCCATATGATCCAATTGGGGCCAAAAATATTCAGTTATCATTGAACGGTAGCGATTCCCATTCACAGTAACGTGCCGGTCTTGATCATCACGGAAGAAGTACGGCCCAATGACGCCGCCGGCCCATAAACCGCACCAAACCGTAATTTTTTCGGGATGCAATGATGACTCATGGAGTACGTGTGGAATGCTGTCTGACCAATAACGCATATTTTGTTTATTGACGAAGCCATTCAGCCAGAAATGAGCCTCATCGCTGAAGATGATTTTTTGATTAAAATCCAAATCATTTTCAAGTTGTTGCTCAGCCCAATTCACGAACATACCACGCTTCCGGTGGTCAAGCGGCTTCAGTGCTTGCGTCAATTTCATCTTGTAAGGATGCAGGCCAAGATCTTTTCGCAAAATTCGCCACAACGACGTCACAGAGATGCCCAACGCTTGAGAACGACGTATGAGAGACACATTTGGGCTTTCTTCAACTGAAGCCTCAGCGGCAGCAATATTCTCGACACTACGGGCACTTCTTTGTCTCACTGGCACGGGAACATTTTGTACTGTGCCTGTGGATTCAAATTTTTCCACTAGACGCTCAATTGTTGATCTGCTAGGATGATTATGACGACCATAAATTGGACGTAGCGCTCTTAACGTTGAGGACACTGACTCCGAATTTCGGTAGTAAATTTTAATAATTTCAACTCGTTGTTGGCTCGCATATCTTCCCATCATGAATTGTCAAACATTTCTGAAGAGAAATGCTAAAAGAGCGGCAAGAAATATGGCGTCGTTTGCTGTCCCTGTCTTTCTACTTTTGTAGCGTCCCTGTTGAAAAACCCTTTATTTTCTAATTCAGTAGGTATAACTGAAAATTTGGAATACGCAATAAAATAAAATAAGAACTACAACCGAATAATGTGATAGTACATATAACTACCAGAATTCGGTTGGCAACAAATTCGGTTACCACAACGAATCTGTTCTCTGTGTGTCTTTATAAATACATTTGAATATTGTCAAAAATAAAATTATTTAGAATTTTGTTCTGTGTTGTTTTTTATTTTCTGTTTTATTTGTTTTTTAATAACACAAATTTAAAAAATTCTGTGTTTAATTTATGAAAAGCTCGAAAAAGTGCCTAAATGCAAAATTGAAATGTGAATAGTTTTAAAAGGTGCGTTCATTCAAATAAACAGGTAAAGTTATAAATATACGCGTTTACAAAAATACACGGTTTACGAGGGCATAAATCCAGTTAGATGAATACTACTATTGTTTAATAACCTTTTGTATCAGTCAATAAAAAAACAACTACAAAAAAATATGTATCGTCGGTAGGAGTTGATATTTTCAGTCAAATGTTCTATTTTTAGAAAAAATAATTTCGTTGTTTTCTGTTTTAAAACAAAAATTTAAATATTTTCGATTTTCTTTTTTGCTAAAATATTTTTTTTATACTTATACTCAGTTGGTCACATGCGCAATTGTAAGTGTAAAATTTAAAAATTTGAAAATTGTTTTCTTATGTGAATGATTTAATTATTTAAATACATTCTTTTAAATTTTTTAAAATTGACATGCACCATGGTCAGGAAGTAAAAGCAGCTAGGACTGCCTATTCAAAAAAAAACTCTGTTTGATTTTTTTTAAATTTATTTTTATCGGGATATACATTAATTGCATTAAAGGAATTAAATGTGCTGAAATCCCAAACGTATTTTACAAATTATGAAAAATAATCTGTTGGAGGCATGTCCCTATCCGGATTTTACGCTTGACTAAGGAAATCGTCAGGGGACAATGTTTTTAGAATTTCTGGAAATATTTGTTAAGTTAAATTACAAAACTCAAGGAGAATTTCTTGTTCTCGTCTAGGAGCGTTATTAAACATTCAAAATATCAAAGAAAAAACAAAAACAACAACAAAGAATTTAACACAATTTTCTTTGTCGTCTTCCAATATACTACTCTGTTGTTTTGACAGATCTAGCAATAGAAAACAATGTGTTCTAAAGTGTCAGTAACATTTAAATTTGCACAAGCCCTTGCATATTAGTTTTTTAAATTTATTTTTACAGGGATATACATTAATTGCATTAAAGGAAATCCCAAACGTATTTTTTAAATTTATTTTTGTTTATTTTATTTAATACTATACAATACTTAATACTTAATACATACTACATATTTCTTTTAAGTTTGCTTTTTGTTATTATATTAAAATAAATACGTTGGATACTTCTGTTTATTTAAAAACATTTTTTATAAGCTTGTTAATATATAATTTCGTAAAAAGAGCAACAGAAACAACATAAATCACATGATGGAAAAAAATGTCCCGTGCGACAGTGAATAAAATTAAATTAAAAAAATAATAGGTGTGTCTCTTTACTTTTTGGGTAAAGTTCGGTAAAATGAGAGTAAGCACAAAATCCTCTCACAAAATGACAAAATTACCCAATAGTACAGGAACGCAAAAAACCACTTTTCTAGCCCAAAAACTTATTTCAAAGAATAATGTTAAACAGCGATGGGACTTGAAAAATTTTTTTTCTGCCAAGTGTGTGACTAAAATGTGCCAAATGGGCCTTTATTGTGCCAAAACTCAATTTTCACTTAGAAACTGTGTTTTCAACTTTCATTTTGTAAATGCATTCTTATGGAATTATTTTGAATTCTTATGGAATTAATTACATTTGAATGAATTAAAATTTTCTTTCAATTAAAAGGTGAATGATAAATTAAATTCATCCGATACTTATTAAAGATTTGGGAATGCAGCCAATGAATGAATTCTTTAGGAATGGTTGCACGGAATGGTATACATATAAACATTTTCTAAAACTGAATTAATTTTTTTATGAATTAAACTTAAATTAATTCTTTCGAAGCTCTGAGATAAATTTATAGCATTTGAATTTTTAAAATTCTATGGATTAAGCACCGTAAGTTGTTCAGTTTTCACGTGAAAAAACTGTTATACTCCATATTCTTGTGAAAAAGTGACATTTTGTGTTAATTGTGATTGTGGCTTTGTTATAAAATTAAAATATTGTTAATTTTTTTAACTCAATTTGCAATGTAACGCATTTAAAGTCTGAGAGAAATTTTTTCACGTGAAAAACAACTTACGGTGCTTTATTCGGTAATATCTTCGATGCCATTTTTTAGTTTTGCTTTATTCGAAAATGTATTTCAATACCAAAAATGCTTAGAAACTAAAAATTAAAGAATTGTTAGTTTTTAAATTCATTTTCTATTAAATTTTGTAGATAACCAAATGTGCCAAAATAGTATCGGTTGTGCCATTGTACCAATCAATCTTAGATTGTGCCAAAAATCTCATCACTGATGTGAAAATACGTATAATTTCAGTTTGCAAATCGGCACAAATAGACATATTTATTCACATTTAAAAGTTGTTTTTGATTTTATTCAATTAATTTTAACAAAAAACCAAGTTTCTTTTACTTATTTCTTTATTTAATTACAATTTTTAATTTAATTTCACAATTGTTTTTTGTTTATATTTGCATCAGCTGTTTTACCAAAGTTTACCCGAAGAAAAAGTCTGGGTAAATTTTGGTAAAAAGAGAAGCACTAATACACTCTCATTAGCGCTCTCATTTACCCAATTCTCGAGTACGGGAACGCTTTTGGGTAAATTTCGGTAACTTTGGGTAAATTTCGGTAACATTGGGAACGTACGGGAACACACTGAATATGAATTGTTTTTGGGTAAATTTGAAACCATTTTTAAAAGACATAAATGCACAACATTGTAAAATTAGTCACATTGAAATATTGTCTCAGGTATCGCTGAAATCGGCATTTTAATTGTTAGCCGCGAAAACCACTTATGTTTTTGTCCCGTGCGAATGCCTTGGTTTTTTACAATTATCTTGAAAACGAAAAATTGCTAAAAATCAATTTCAGCACCAATTATAGGGCTAATAAAGAGATATAGGTAAATCCTATTGTCAAAATAAAAATCCGTCCGGCGGTCCAGTTCGACATGATAGAAATGCCCATATGTATTTTAGGTTGTTTTTAACGATAAAATATTGTGAGTGTAGTGACAATAATTCGAATTTTCACAAAAAGGGAATGCATCTTTGAAATACCTTTCCATGGATACCACATTTGCCTGTCATTTCTTTGGAAGAAATGTCTTAAACATCAAAAAAACGAAATGAGCTTTCGAAAAATTGGTTGATTTTTGACCACAGTTCTTAGCTCTTAAACCTTCAAGATACAGGTCAATCTTAGATTTTTGTCTACTTTAACACATATAAGTTTTATTCAAATCGGCGTATACCCCTTGGGCTAGTTCCCTTGTGGGAACTATAGTTAATGCAGAATGGTATATTACAAATGAGGACCTTCATCGCGATCTACATATTGAAACCGTAAAGGATGTTATCCTAAATTCCAGCAAATAAATACCAATCGCCTCACATTAAAGCCATTCTAATACTGATCTAAGAAGTCTACCGTAAAATAAGAAGACTAAATCTAAAGATATATCAATATAAAAAAAAAAACTGGGGAAAAAAATTCATAGAAGCGAAGTTTTTCTATTAAAAAAAATTAAAAAATCTTACCATTTTGTAGAAGCTGATATGTTTCTATACGAAAAGAGTTCTATGGGAAAGTAGTCTATCGAAACTTACATGTGACCTTCTCCGAGAAAAGGGACCTAGTGTGTCAAAAAACCTAGTGTGTCAAAAACTTGGAAAAATCGATATTTTCTCATTTTTATCGATTTTCCCAAGTTTTTGACACACTAGGTTTTTTGACACACTAGGTCCCTTTTCTCGGAGAAGGTCACATATACGTTTGTTATTAATCTACAAAGTTTAATATTTTTTTAAATTGTTTAACTGGGTTCAAACCAGAAATAAATGGTCACCCTAACTATTGTGTTACAATCTTTTGTGGAACAACAATTTTATTTATAATGCTAGAAATTTTTTGTAATTTTTTTTTGAATTTGTTTTTATCATAAATTTCAGGGCCAATACCTGTACTATATTAGGTAATGTCCCTCAATTTTCCACATAACTGGCAATACTGTACAAATATAATTCTTCACTTAAGGATAGGGTGGTAGAAGTATAAAACGCGAAACAGAAAAAAAATGGTGGCAAAAGTAAAATACTCGTATCTTAATTTTTTTAATTATTGCTTCTTTTTTTCTTTAATAAGAAGAAATAAAAACAAAAGTGAGTGGGTGTTAAAATTGAATTTCTTTTGCATAACTAAAGAACTTATTATTTTTGTTCATAATTTATTATTACTGCAGTAAAATACAAATATAATGAGTTTTCTTGACGCATTAACATTTTCAATAAATTTAAAACATAAAAAGAAATTACAAATATTTAACAATATATTAATCATATTTCGGAGAAGAGGCATATTTAAAAGACATTTTGTATTTTGTTGGTTTTATAATTTACAACATTTAGTTCAAACTTCTTTTTAAGGGACTTTATTAACTGAAACACAACAATTCGCAGCAATAAATTCATAAATCAATCAAACCTTTTTTTTTTTTAAATAGAGATTTAAAATACAATAGAGATTTAATTTTCCTGTTGCATCTAAAAAACCAGTATTTATAATTGATAAAATCTTATGAATTTATGGCTGCTAAAGATCAAAATTGTTAAAAGATTTTGTTTTGGCGTCTCAAAGACATTTGATTTCATGTCTAGCAAAGACGTGAAAAAATTGATTTGGTAAATTTTGTATGTGATGTTTAATTAAATAAATTTTTGATAAATTTGATTCTTATACATTAGGGTAGACCTTTTCTTCAACTTGCAATTTAAGGCCGCCCCATTCCATTGTCATTTTCCAGAAATACGGATATTTTCAAAAAATCCAAAAAAGTATTTTTTTCCCTTTCTAAATCATAGTTCGAATCTCAGGGCCGATGCGTGATGTGTTTCTATACCTAAATAAACATTTCTAGAGGAGGGGACGGGTCACAGATCGCCATTTTTCACCCATATAACGAAGGTAACCCTAATATACACCATAACCCCGAAGTGGGTAAATACAAAAACATTTCTCCTATAAATGTCTTAATGAGTCTCAGGGTGTATCAGAACCTTATCCACTTTTTCAGAAATACCGTAATATAGATACAATTTGACTTGGAAAGGAAAGCGAGCAAAACTATTAATTATTTCTTGTTTAAAATCTATTGTGTTGTTGATGGTCTGATGGTGATTTGGAATAATATTGCGTTGCCTTCTATAAAGACAGGGGAAATGGCCACACTAAATAGTTTTTGTTTTTTAAATCTTATTTATGAAATTGTTATTTCACTAAAAACTATTAAGAATGGGTGTCAAAAACATTTAAAACAATTTTATTGATGCTTTAAAAGTGACCATTAAATAAAATTCTAAAATATTTTATGGCTTTGAAATGGCCAAACAAAATGTGCAACTAAATATTAAAAAACAGGGTTATTGAATACCTTGCAAAAATATCTAGTAAACATATGTGGGAGGAAATAAAATTTGATACGCACGTTTTAACAATTTCAAGGATTACGGCATACATTTCGATGTGGGTTGGAAACATTAGTGACCGCATTGAAATAAACAAATACCATTCACTGCTCTCACCCTATTGACCACATAATGATTGAAAATAAAAAAATAATTTGAAATTTATTTAATTTTTTAACCCTTTTTAGGTTAAAAAGGGAACAACACTTGTTACACTGTGGATAAATGGTTTTTCGTTTACACAAGAGAACAAAATGCACCACTGTACGATACATTATATTCAGTGTTACCTTTTTTAAATAAAAACGAGTAAAAAAGTTAAAGCCGTGCATGCCGACTATATAATACCCCAGCAAAAATGTGGAAGCAGTAAAAACGTTTACTGCTTCCTTACTGCTACTTTTACCCCTTCTAAAAATGTTTGGCTTCGTAAACAACACTAGTGAAAGGCCTAAGTTGATTAATTGTTTACATCGCTTTTTGCTGTGCTTTTCAAGAAGGCATGAAACAAGCAATACATTTTGATTGCTTAAATATTTTTGCGGTTCTATTACCAAAATTTTTTAAAATGCGCAAAAAGTTATTTTAATGAAAATAAGAGGTTCTACTAAAAATAAGAGGCATTTTCTCCTCACGGAAAAATATACAGGAATATTGTGCTTTTGAGAAGGCATGATTTTAAATAGTTGAAAAGCTTTACAATATGCACTTCCGAGAAGGCATGAATTATCGACATTTTAAAAGAAAAACAGGAGCACTAATTAAAAGCGGTGAATTCATGCCTATTCGGATCTCGAAACAAGTGCTTTCACGCGAGCTATCTCGAACAAAAATCAGGCATGATATCATCAATAATGCAATCGCTTCAATGCTCAACTTTCCCTTGCTTCCAAGCAAGCAGTAATTTCTGCTGGGACCCTACCCCAGTCTGGTTAAAAGCCAACTAATTTTTGGATCCGAAATTCGCATGGGTTAAAATGATAAAATAAGAGAAAATCGGAAATATAGGCCATATGGCCGATAGGTCCAAATATGGGCCGATCCTATCTAGAATCAATAGGCTTTGTCCTTGAGACCGTGTGAGTCAGCGACGTGCAGCGTGTAAACATGCCAATTTTGGGGGGGGGGGGGGATCTTTATATGGGCATTAGGTCTAAACATGGACTGATTTGAACCAATCAATAGGCTTAGTCCTTGAGCCGACGTAGGTCGGTGTACCAAATTTGATCAAAATACATTAATATCTGCGACCTGTAGAGTGCACACAAGAATACATGGACAGACAGACAGACGGACATCGTTAAATCGAAACAAAAAGTGATTCTGAGTTGATCGGTAAATAAAAGGTGGGTCTATGTCCAATATTATTTGTTGTTTAAAACATCAGCGCAAACTTATTATACCCTGTCCACGTAGTGGTGTAGCATGCGCGGCTTCAGGGGGATCAGCAAAATCGAAAAGAAAAAAAAGGAAAATGAGGGAAAAAAGGAGAGAAAAAAGGATAAAGTAAAAGAAATACAGATTTGTTATGCATAGTTAGATGAAATATAAAAATTTTTCTTTTTTGGGGAACATGTGCAGTAGACCGTACCTCAAAAAAAAAGTTCGCCGTACACCCTCCAATATGAAGTATTTCACGCGAGCTATCTCGAACAAAAATCAGGCATGATATCATCAATAATGCAATCGCTTCAATGCTCAACTTTCCCTTGCTTCCAAGCAAGCAGTAATTTCTGCTGGGACCCTACCCCAGTCTGGTTAAAAGCCAACTAATTTTTGGATCCGAAATTCGCATGGGTTAAAATGATAAAATAAGAGAAAATCGGAAATATAGGCCATATGGCCGATAGGTCCAAATATGGGCCGATCCTATCTAGAATCAATAGGCTTTGTCCTTGAGACCGTGTGAGTCAGCGACGTGCAGCGTGTAAACATGCCAATTTTGGGGGGGGGGGGGGGGGGATCTTTATATGGGCATTAGGTCTAAACATGGACTGATTTGAACCAATCAATAGGCTTAGTCCTTGAGCCGACGTAGGTCGGTGTACCAAATTTGATCAAAATACATTAATATCTGCGACCTGTAGAGTGCACACAAGAATACATGGACAGACAGACAGACGGACATCGTTAAATCGAAACAAAAAGTGATTCTGAGTTGATCGGTAAATAAAAGGTGGGTCTATGTCCAATATTATTTGTTGTTTAAAACATCAGCGCAAACTTATTATACCCTGTCCACGTAGTGGTGTAGCATGCGCGGCTTCAGGGGGATCAGCAAAATCGAAAAGAAAAAAAAGGAAAATGAGGGAAAAAAGGAGAGAAAAAAGGATAAAGTAAAAGAAATACAGATTTGTTATGCATAGTTAGATGAAATATAAAAATTTTTCTTTTTTGGGGAACATGTGCAGTAGACCGTACCTCAAAAAAAAAGTTCGCCGTACACCCTCCAATATGAAGTATTTTTGGAAGGTGATTTCAAAAAAATTTTTTTTTTTTTGCCGAACGTAGGGGTAGCCTTTCTTAATTTTTCGTTATAGCTTTGGCATTTAAAGTTGGATTTTAAAGTATGATATATCGATTTTTTTGCCTCGAGAAGACCAGTGTTTTGCTATATAGTAAAAATCCAATTAAAAAAGATTAATAAAGGCGACCCCTACGTTCGGCAACCAATATATAAAAAAAATGTATACTGGGTTTATCGAAAAACTTCCTTAGCAAAAGTTTAATGATTTTTTGCGAGCTTTAATTTTCTGACATTAGGGTCGTACATTAGGGTGGTAGCAACTGAGATCTGCCCTTAGAGCAAAACACTGGTCTCCTCGAGAGAAAAACATCAATGTATCACACTTTAAGATCCGACTGCATATGCCAAAGATATAAGGAAAAATGTAAAATGGCGACCCCTACGTTCGGCAAAAAAAATAAAAAAAATTTTTTTGAAACCTCCTTGCAAAAATACTTCATATTGGAGGGTGTACGGCGCACTTTTTTTTTTGCCTGTAAGGTGGTACGCTCTAATGTGCAGTAACATATAGAATATCCAAATTTGTCAGAATAAACTTCTCAAAATAGTTATGAATTTACCTTGGCATTACTTACTCTACACAAAGATTACACCGTCTTTGTAATGTAGAATACATCAATATTCGTATTCAAACTATAATAGACAAATTTCAAACTTATATTTTTCATTCAAACAATGCCCTACGGGGAAAGGGACCGGTCCCAGGTGACACGCAGGATAGTTCCCAAGGGGGCGGAGATCGGTCGTTGATCGGCCTTTTTGTTTGAAAGAGACATATCACTTTAACATGGCGTTGTCATTGGAAATGACCAATTGCCACAGTTTAGACACCTTGTGACAGTAAGGTGGTGTGTCTAAAAATAGCT
Source organism: Leucophora obtusa (assembly GCA_949987735.1). Classification (NCBI taxonomy): domain Eukaryota; kingdom Metazoa; phylum Arthropoda; class Insecta; order Diptera; family Anthomyiidae; genus Leucophora; species Leucophora obtusa. Next base: position 44,970,746 of record OX465296.1, read on the forward strand.
TTTCAAATAAACTAATAAAAAATTAAGAATGAAAATTAATCTACTTCGCGTTGGAGTAGGGCTCGATAACACGACCTCCTGCTTGTAAGACAAACGCTCTACCATCTGAGCTAATGTTGCTTATGCGTGATGGCTGGCTGATGGTAAAGTTGTATATTTTTCGTTTCTGTTCAAATAAAAAAGAAAAAGAAAAAAACAAACACTACAAGCAAATAAAAAAAATGGAAAAGAAAAAAATAGAAAAGAAAACAACACTAACACACACACAAATATAGTGGAAGTGCCTTCAGAATGCCCCGATTGACCGGTCTCGGGATAGGTCCTTTAATGGCAGTTGAATCGTTTTTTGCGTTGGCCATAATTAAATTAAAAAATCAATTAAAAATTAGAAAATTACTTCAAAAACTCTGATAATATAAATAAAAATTTAAAAAATTGCCCCTAAGTTAAAAAGAAAATTAAATGAAATACCAATTGTTTAAACTAAAACAGCTTTAACATTAAAAAACGTTGAAAATACAAAACTTAAAATTTTTTAGCAAAAAATTATAAAAATTTTAAATAAGAACTAAAATAAGCCAATCGTAGAAAAATAAAGTTCAAAATAAATAAAAGAGTAAAATAAATAAAAAAATATTTTAAAAAATATGCCGCGAATTTTGTTTTTTATTTCGGTATCGGTCAAGTTTTTTAAAAGCAACAGTGAAAGTAACGAATCAGAAAATACTTAGAAAATTAATTCATTCTCTTTGGTTCATATTTTTACTAATTTAGTAATATGCCTTCGGTTGACCGGTCACGGGATAAGTCCTTGGAGGGCAATTGACTCCTCATTCCCCGTAGGGTGATTAAATTTCTAATTTATATTAGATCCAAAACAAATTCTAATTTATATATTATTTGTGATTTTCTTTTTTTCTCAGTGGTAAAACCGCTTGTTCCCATAACCATTTTTCTTGTATGTACTATGCATCCCTTTCCTTAATAATTTATTGAAGGTTTTATAACATGATTATTTTCCTTCTCCGAAAAATTTATTACCAATCATTTGCATGTTCATAAAATGATTAATATTTGTAAGGGAGCTTTAACATGGCTTTAACCATCTCTCTTTAGATTTATTTTATATGTTTTATAAAAATGATTTTTTTTGAAAATAATAAAAAAAAAATTTTCTTTGTTTTCATTTAACCAGTCGTCATTTAAAAAATTTCAATAGACATTTTAACAAATTCGTTTATAAAACTGATGATTTTGTTTATGAAACAATTAAAGATCTAAATTCAAATTAGATTTTCAAAATTTTATATGGAACAATTTCGTAATTTCTAATTTCAAATGACAAAAACAAATTTCATTTTAAAATTTCGCATTTTTTAATACAAAATTCCGATTTTAATTGAAAATTTTTTAAATAAAAATAGACGCCCTTACTATTTAAATTTTCCAAATGTATATTTTTGTTGAAGTCGACTTTAGTTAAAATTTTGGGTGGCAGTATGCTTTGTCCTAGTTTATTTTTGGACCATTCTGATTGGTTAATTTATTTTCAGCCAATCAAAATGTTTGAAAATGTAAATATTTCTTTAAGGTTTTCATACACAAAATGAAGAACACCGTATGTTTAAATATAAAGTCGACTTTAAATGTAAAATACTTTTTGAAAGTAAAGCACCGTAAGTTGTTCGGATTTCACGTGAAAAAATTGTTATACTCCATATAAAAAAAATATAATAATTTTCCACGACTATGAATTTTACGTGAAAACTGAGTAAAGATTGCTTTCATGCAAATTTATTTTTTTTTTAAATTATTTTTCTTCGGAAAAAATGCCATATTCTATATATTGTGATTGTGTCTTTGATACGAAATTGAAAAATTGTTAATTTTTATAATTTAAATTATTTTTCCACGTGAAAAACAACTTACGGTACTTTAGGGAAAAAAAGACTAAATTTTATTCTGAATTTTTTTCATTTAAATTGCAGAACTGAATTTCTAATGGGATTTTCTAAATTTTAAATGGAAAATGCTAATATCTTTTTGAATTATCTCGTTTCGAAATCAAAAATCGAAATTTCTCTTCAAACTTTCTCAATATTGTAAGAAAAAAATTACCGTTATTTTTGTTAAGTTTAAAGATCAAATATGACAAATTCCAAATAGAATTCACAATTAATTTCACTTGAAATTCTCCAAATTTCATTCGGAAAGATATGGTGGAGTTCGAATTTAGGTTTTTCCAAAGGATCATATTGAATTTATTCCAGTCAGTCTTTTGGAATATAAAAAATCAGCTTCTAATAAATAAAGTGAATATAAACAAATATAATGATAATAATTTTGAAACTTTTCAGGAAACAAAAACTTTGTGTAGTTAAAAAATAATCTTTGATTTAAATCCTGGTAATCATCTCAATCAAATTTTGAGGCCTTTTCAGACTCCGGCGATGTTTTTCGCAAAATTAATAAATATTCTTGTTTTGATTGCTCCTACAGGAAAAAAGTCTAAGGGAGTGATGTTTTTTATATTTAAAACCAATCAAACTAATCCAAATTTTGACTTACCCAAATTGTCTATATCTTTTGAAAGCTTAAGTCACGAGAGTTATTGTGGTAAAATTTTAAGGAATGTGAAATCGTTATCTAAATACTATAAGTAATAAAATATTCACAGTTTTCAAAGTTTAATTTAATGAAATCCGCGATTTAAATCGCCATATATCGAAAAATTAATTCTTTAAAATTTCTAAAAATATATATGTTGTTCCTTAATATTTTATTTTTGTCTTTGCGAAATCTTATAATGGTAGTCTTATTGGCTCCTTTTTCATACAAATGCTGAAAAATCGCACTGTTTATACCCTACACCACTATGTGGTCATTATACCCTACACCACTATGTGGTCAGGGTATTATAAGTTTGTGCTGATGTTTGTAACACCAAAAAATATTGGTCCTAGACCCACCTTATAGTATACCGATCGGCTTAGATTTTTTTTTTTATTTCGATTTAACGATGTCCGTCCGTCCGTCTGTCTGTCTGTCCATGCATTCTTGTGCGCACTCTACAGGTCGCAAATATTAAGATATTGATGAAACTTGGTACACCGACTTATGTCGGGCCAAGGACGACGCCTATTGATTTTGGTGAACATCGGTCCATGTTTAGACCTAGTGCCCATATAAGGGTCCCCCCAAAATTATATTGTTTATACGCTGAAGGTCGCAAATATTAAGATATTTTGATGAAATTTGGTACACCGATTTTTATCAGCCCAAGGACGAAGCCTATTGATTTGGGTTTACACCGGTCCATTTTTAGACCTAGTGCCCATATAAGGGTCCCCCAAAAATTATATTGTTTATACGCTGCAGGTCGCAAATATTAAGATATTTTGAAGAAATTTGGTACACAGACCTATGTTGGCCCAAGGACGAAGCCTATTGATTTTGGTGAACATCGGTCCATGTTTAGACCTAGTGCCCATATAAGGGTCCCCCCAAAATTGGCTCGGGTACAAACTGCAGATCGCAAATATTAAGATATTTTAATGAAATTTGGTTCGCTGACTCACATTATATAAAATTTTGACACAAGTCCCATTTTAACCCATTCGAATTTGGGATCCAAACATTAGTTGGCTTTAACCAGACTGGTGTAGGGTATTGTATAGTCGGCATGCCCGACTTTAACCTTTTTACTCGTTTTTTTTATTATGCAGTATTAAGATTTTGAATTTCCCACACTTTTGTAAATAACTCAGGAATCAAAAGGAGTACCAAACTGATATTTGACAGTGTCATTGATAAAAAACTAAGAACTAATACAAAAATATTAAAAAGTTACGATAAGGCATCCCGAACCGCGGATTAAGATAAAATGGCTTTAGACCTTTGATAACTATAAATGGTTAAAGTTCATTTCAAAATAGTAATTATGCAAGTGCCTCAATCATAGCTTCAAGTATAAAAGGACAGAAACAATAGATGCTTCTTATAATCACTTGGATTTATTAAATCCAAAAATTTGTTCTCAAAGTGCTCAATAGGTGGAGTTAGTTTTCACCTATTTTAACAGAATTTTTCTATCCGACCTTCTTTCACCCTAATTTTTAATAATAAATGCAATGATGCAGGATTTTATGATTTTATTGTAACTTTATTATGTTTTATATAAAACAGCAAGAAGCAGTTTTTCTTTTGATTTTCATCACTTCAATTTATATTTCTACATAATTAAAATATTCCACTGCAATATTTAATATTTACCAATTGGATTTAATTAAATTACTTACAGTAGCGTGAAAAGAATCCATTTCGATTTCAGCTATTTCTCCATGTCCAAGATGGAAAATAAGCATCTAGAGAAGTGTACTTTTTTTCTAAACATATTTAATAAAATAACTTAAACAAAATGCTTTTGTTTTCTAGTTTTACAATATTTTTATTTCTCATTTAACTTTCATTCGTATTTTTTTCTGACATTAAATTAACAGAATGTTTCGTATATTTTTATTTTTACTGTTATGTGTAAACCCGGGTAAATAAATCCAACTTTTTTTTTGATTTTATAAATCCACTTTTTGTATGAAAAATACGCTAAATAATTTATTGTAGAAAAATTCTAAAAAATTTTAAATTTTTTTGATAAATCAGTATCCCGTTTCTGTATCTAATGCGAGAAGCTTTCGCATCGAGAAATGCATGGTCACCCTGCATTATACAGGCTGATTAAAGACGTGATAAAATTGACTGCAGTTTTTGTTGTAATTCGTTCAGATAATGTAACTTTAAGAACTGTTGACACATGTTGTTTTGTAATACACCTAATTTAATTAGAAATAACTTACTATGCAACGTATTACTAGCGGATTTGGTTTCATATATATTTTATTGTCTGCGACTCACCCTATATAAAGCAGAGTAGGGTTGCATTTCACATGTTTTTTCCGCAAACTTTTTCGATGCGAGAAATACAGAAACGGGGTGCAGGAATTAATAAAATAAAGAATGAGTTGGGGACCAAATTTAAGCACGATTTCAGAAACTTTAAAGTGATATATCAACTAGTCACATATGTAGCTAAAATAATACAAAAGTTAGACCCAAATATGTAAGGAAAGTTTGTAGGAAATTTGATAATTTTCCCCAAATTTCCCCAATTTTAGCTATACAAAATATTCCAAGTTATAGCAAGTCTGATGAAATTCAAATAGAGTGCGGAAATTGCAATTGTTGATTTTATATGTTTTCAGCCGATAGTTTCTAGGTTATTTAATAAAAACTTTTTTAGGCATCATTAACCCATCTTTGTTGGAGGTCAAAAACGTATCAAATATTAAAGTTTTTGATAAAAAAATACAACTTAGAATTTTCCGTTGGACTTTATATTGTCTTTTATACCTAAAGCGTCGCTCATAAAATCGTTAAACTTGTGCTGCGGAGACCAAAAACGTCCAACAAGTGGTGTATGGCCAACCAAAAGGGGTTAAAAAATATTTTTTGTGAAAATTTTAAAATAAATTGTGACCCAATATTTTTGATTTTTATTTTTTTTTTTTTCAAAATATACCCCCCCCCCCCCCCCCAGAGACTGGAGCTGGAGCTGCCACTGGGTGTAGGGTATAATGAAGCTAAATTCGTTTTCGCCCAATATAAAGAGAACGGCAAAAAAATACTATCAAATCTGTTATACACTTAAAATAATACATAAGTAGAAAAATCTGTCAAACCGGTTTCAAATCGATTTTGAAACACTGATTTAAACAAAGATTCTACAATAGTTATATTTATTTAACACAATACTAAAAATTCTCAGTACTTTAACTAATTTTGAGTGTTAATTTTCAAAATTATTCACAAATAATTTTTAATAACCCATTCGTTAAATTTTACACAATTTATCGTTAAAATATAATATTTTCATGTTACTGTTATTACCCGGTAGATGGCGCCACCCATATATCCGAAGTTTTAAAGATGGCGCTATTTCTTTCCTTACAGATTTTTTAAATGACTCGTATCTCGAAAACTAAGATAGAGCAAAATTGACGAAAATTTTAGCTATCCCTAACCATATTACCCCCCCCCCCCCCTTCGCGAAAAGGATAACGGATAAAATGTTTGCTACTTTGGAGTGCCCTTACATGCCCTTAGATAATATGAACTAGGCCCGTGGAGATTCCCGATAACCTAAATTTGAACAAATCTACGATTCAGTGTAATTACAAATAAAACTGTAGTTTTACAAATTTTTTGCTTAACTTTAGATTTGTTAACTTTAACAAAAAATGTTTTAAAATCAACAAATTTTATTTTAAGCCCAAAAACAGAAATAAATTTTGTTAAAGTAAAAATTTTTTCTGTTCAGCCATCAGACTTATTATTTTGAGAGTGTTTAAAATCGGTAAGTTGGACAAGCTCAAAACCAAATCCATGACGCCCTAATTATAAATTATTCGTTGTGTCATACTGTAGAAAATAAAATTATTTAGAAACAAATATGAGATAATAAGAAATGGATTTCTCTCTAACTAACCTAATCAGAGTTTTTATATCCCGCTTTTCATAACATCATTTGTAAATAATTTATCTATTATGAAAAGTTCACTTCTCGTAACTGAAAATTAATAAAATTGTCGAGCTTGGTACGAACTATAAAAGGATTTTAAATACTATTTTTAATATCAGTCCAAAATTCCCGCGCCTTCAACTCCAATGCAAAAACATTTCTTATCTCGTCATTTTACTCCATACATTCGAAATGGGATCAAAACGGTTGGAACCAGTTTCGTTTGGGATAAAAAATTTTTTCTGTATGTACTAAGCTTCTTATCCTCCTTTGGTTTTCAAAAATCAAAAAATAATTTGCCACAAAGGCCGTAGCCGGCATATGGTGTTTATAACACCGACCTTTATATGGAGGTCACAAGGGAAAATATTCAACACAATATTAAAAGTATCTCATAGTTCCATTAATAAACAGAGCAGCTGTTCTTTGTTAGCCTTAATGCCATTTTCAGTTACCCATAAATATTTAGCTAATGTCAACAGAAGTCCGGAAGTCTGATAATTATAAGTTTAAAACCAAGTAGCCATTCAAACACCAAAGCCCGCACAACTGTGATCTTTGTGCCTCGCTTGTAACATAAAGGAAATATGTTTAACAATTCCTGCGTCCACTCCATTGTCAATAGCCACCCTTTCTTTATTTTTTATCTACATACACACTTGTTGGTTTTGGAAATGTGGTCATGAAGAACCGACTCATAGTTTAGTTTAAAAGAGGCAGCTACTCTATGGTCAGTACATGTCGTCCCGCCAAGCACGTACCGTGATACCTAGAAAAATTACAATAGTTATCCAGATAATCGACTACACTCATAAAAAAAAGCCCGGACAAATAGTTCAAAATTCAGCTAAAATAACAGGAAATAGTACCTGTATTTGCGCCAGCAGAATTTTCAATGAAGTTGAGATTATGGTCTGCTAAATTTAGGTAAGCTAAATTTTACACACTGCTAAATACACAGAACATTCTGTTAACTTAGCTAAGAAATTTGAGCTAAATTCAACAGAAACATTACCTGATTTAATTGAAAATTTCTGCTAAAATGGGAGTAAGATTGATAAGTTCATAGTATCGAATGTTTGTCCATTTTGCTCTATCTCGCTTAGTTCCGAGATATAAGCCATTTTGTGATTATACAATAAAAAATTATGAAAATATAGCGCCATTTCTATATGAAATAATTGGGGTTTAAATTAGCTGAAAAATTTGTAAAATTAAGAAACATAAATTACTAAAAAATAGGATGCAAAGTTAGTTCAAATACGGATGAAAGTAATTGTTATGCTAAATGGGATTTACAAAAATATTAGTTCAATCCTAAACTTCAAGAAAAAATAACAGAAAAAATCAGTTCGTTTGCGCCAGAACGCGTTTAACAGACTTTTGTAATAACTTTTTTTTATAAGTGTACATTAGGGTGAAAAAGAAACCAATCAGATTTCTTGATGAACAGATTTATCCTGCCGATATTCATATCGGGCAGGTCCTTCAGTTGAATTCAAATAGCAGTCAATACTGAGAAAATCGGTAGAAATATTTGCTAAAAGAAATAGCAAACTGCTGAATTGAGAATGCTCGATTTTTATTTGCATTAAAAAAACTTTGAAAATGGGTGCTATTTGTTCGGTTCAAAATCAGTTATCACAAATTCCAAATAGAATTTACAATTATTTTTACAAAAAAAAAAAAAAACTTTTGAAAAAAAAAACTTTCCTAGAACCAATAGTTGACAGTTAATGCATTTTCAAATATTACCAAGTACTATCATCAGATTGTCTTTATTGGGTTTTCTCTAGGTTATAATGTAGATTTAATTTTTTTTTATTTAAATAAACTCCTAAGTAAATTTTAAATTGAGAAACCTTTAATCAAAGAGTATAGATAATAAAGGGATTGGGGAACTCTCTATCACTGAGAAAGCAGTTGTTCTATTATGTGCCTTGGAACAGGAACATATTCAAACCAATATCACCCATCAAACCCATCGAAGAAGATTCTCCGATCATATCGCCAGGAAGAATACATTTATTGCCGGCAATATCAATTTCATATTCCGGAAGTTTCCTCCGTCGGAAACAACTGTTACCCTAAAACAATACTTCCAGGCAATACGAAAGCAATAACTCATAGGGAAGAAAAAAGGGTGATATCGCAAAATAAACTCCCGGGTACAAAAAAAAAACGATTTACTTTGTTTATTATTAAATTTAAGCCTGAAAAAGAATATCTGCATAGATAATCTATTGACCGATCAACTTATAAATTATCTTGATTTCATCTTAGCCGATTTTTCCCGCGCAATTAATCTTGACTTTTCACGAGTTTATTTCCTATATATCTTTGATTGTTTTTGTAGAAATTTAGTTTTATTTTTTTCCAAATTGACAAAAGATTTCAAACAAATTTGCTTTATCTTCCAAATAACACAAAGGTGATATTGCCGCAATGTTGTCGTAAAAAGTTATGACAAAAGATAAAATTTTTGTATTATTTTTTTTTCAAATATCGCCGAATTATCTTCCAAATGATAAAAGGAAGACAATTTCAAAGTAAATACTACTTGATTATTTTCATTCAAATGACAAATAAAAGATATCGCTTTAATATCTTCTTGGAAGATATCTTCCAAATGTTTGCAAGGTTATTATGTGCGCTCTTTGTATGACTCAACACATCGATTGTAACCAGGGATGTAAAATAATAATTTAGTCATTATAAAAATCAAGAATGGAACCTTAATTATACTACATATTCTAACATTTAAAAAAAAGGCTTTGGGATTCAAGATTTAATTAAAAGACTTAATAAGCGATTTACATTCTGCAAACTATGCCAAAATTTTCTTTTTTTGCAACTAACCACCAAACTTTGTTATGAAATGGGCATTATACTCCGTACATTATAAATTTAAAAAACTACTTTTAAAAAATTGCAAAATAATAGCGGAAAAAATAATTAAAACTCAATCAGCGATTAACAATCTGCAAATGAATACAATGACGGAAAAATTTTCCTTTTTGCAAATTTGTTTTTCGCGAATTTTTTTTTTTTTTTTTTGCTTACTAAGCACCAAACTTTAGTGTATAAAATTGGTACTATAGTCCCTAAATTATAAATTTTAAAAAACCACACTTAAAAAATTGCAAAATAATCGCGGTAAGCGAAAAAAGGCTTTATGGTACGAAAAATTAATTAAAAAAACTTAATGAGCGATTTACATTCTGCAAACAAATATATTGATGAAAAATTTTTTTCTTTTTGCAAATTTTATTTTTTGCGATTTTTTTTTTTTTTGCAACTACACTGATAGAATTTTTGTTCATAGCATTAATGAATCGATTTCATTAAAATGGATTCATTGTTTTAATGAAAAATATCATTAACTGAATGAAAATGCATTGCTGTTATGAATTTTTTCATTAGATTTTTTTTTATTTTTTCATAATTTCATAAAAAAAATTCATTAAATTAATGAAAATTTCATAAAGAAAAAATTTTACTTAAAAAAATGGTTTCAGGTACAATTTTACCTAAACAAAGAGACCCTCATCTCGGGAGTTATATCGGCTTTAAGGGAACAAGTTGATTTTAGGGGCACAGCCACGATTTTTCCCTCAGATAATACTTTTTGGGCCAAATAGGAAAAAAATATTTTTGTTCGAGACCCCTATTTCGGGTCAAAGTTAAAACATGGACTTGCCCGTATCTCCGCTATCTATTATCGGATCAATATGACAATATGAGCATCATTGGAAAGGTAATTGAAATGGGTTTAAATATAACATATTTACAAACACATTCACGCAGAGAAAAGATATGGTTACAATATGATCACGGCTACAAAACTATGTTCCCTTCTGCTATACCTGGTTGTTGCAATCATATTATTAATGTATTAATCATACCTTGCAAATGATATGGTAGTCTATAATCATTTTAAATTTAAAATCTCTCTTTTTTTCGGTTATCATATTTTTCTCTCGTCTGCAATCATATATTATCTGGACAACCATATTCCTCTCTTCGAATTGCAATCATATTATTATTTGCATTGAGAGATATCATGTTCGTAATCATTGGTATGATTTCGACAACTATAAGATGGTCAGTATATTTTTTTATGAGCGTCATTGATCAGTTAGCGTCATTGTTGTTTGAGATTTTGTGAAAAGAAGTTGCAAGAAGCAATAAAAGAAAATAAACATATTAGAAAAAAAAAACAAAAAACATAGGAAATAAAAGAAAAACTTATTGGTGTTCATTTTAATAGTAACATTGTTTGTGGAAGAAAGAATTCGGTCTAACCAGGAAACTTGAAATTAGATTGTAATCTAAAGTGTTATAAAATAAGTAAAAAGTGATAAAAAAAAGTGATTTATTTTGTACTCACACAGAAAAATTAATGTTGAAGAGCGTCCATAATAAGTAGTGCTGCAGCTTTTCATTTTGTACGGAAGTCTAGTTGAAAAACTGTACGAAATTGGAGAAAATATAAAGAGTGCATGAAATAATCATAATATGTTCCTAGTGATCATAATATGATATTAACTGATCACAACATTTTCGACACGACAATAATATGATCATTGGAAAAATACTATGATCATCAAGAATATATTATGATCATAAGGAACATATTATGATGATTTTTGGATGTAATGTGAAATTGTATTCTTATCAATATTGTTCTGCATTTTATAGCTTCCATAATTTATTTTTATCTCTATATATGTGTAAATTAGTCATTGAATAAATATTGTCAATTAAAACATGCATATCTTTTCAATCCAGCTTCAGCAGAATTCTGGGAGAATACTATAGGGATAATAGGACAATAATATGATAATATGTAGGACTATAATATGCTAATATTGGGAGCATTTTGCAATCATAGTAAGGTAATTTATTGACCATATTATGACAAAAAAAGAGGTAAGAGTATGATTGTCACAACTATGTAATAACATGATTGTCACAATCATAAACCCAAAAATATATGATGCTCTTCGAATATGGTCATCCCAACCATGTTTTTTCTTTGCGTGTTACGAGCCGATTCCAGTTTTTTTATTTTATTTTAAAGCGAGTTTTTTCTGAAAAGCCTTTGAATATCAAAAAAGTGCTTACATAATGGTATGATTTGTTTACACATAATTGCATCTTACTTTTGCTTTTAACCCTTAAGCCCGGTATTTTGTTCATACTTTTGCGAAAAAAGCTGTCGAACTCAATATAAAAAAAAAATAATTTTTCACTTACGTGGAATTGTTGCGAAATCTATAAAACGCTTCATTAAAAATATGAACAAATCATTATACGAATAATTTCATGTCTTATTGAAATAATTTCATTAAGTCTATGCTAAAATGAAAAATATTAATGAAATTATTTCATAAAAGTAATGAATTCAATTCATTAAACACATGAAACTTTCAAAATGTTTATCTTAAAATTAATGAAAAAAAATTCATATATTCTATAAAACTTTCATTAGATCAATGAATCCATTCATTAAAATTGATTTAATGAAACATGTTTCATTAATCCAATGAAACCGTTCTTTGGGGACTTTTCAATGAAAAAATTCATTGTATTAATGAACAAATTCATTAATAATATGTACAAAATTCTATCAGTGTAGCCACCACTTTGTTGTATGAAATGTGTATTATAGTCCCTAGATTATAAATTAAAAAGAAATGTACTTAAAAAATTGCAAAATAAAAGCGGAACGCGAAAAAAGACTTTGTGGTACAAAAAATTAATGAGGAAACGTAATCAGCGGTTTAGATTCTGCAAACAAATATATTGATGCGAAAATTTTCCTTTTTGCAAATTTTATTTTTCGTGATTTTTTTTGCAACTAGCCACCAAACTTTGTTGTATGAAATGTGTATTATAGTCCCTAGATTATAAATTAAAAAAAAAAACACACACGTAAAGAATTGCAAAATAATAGCGGAATGGGAAAAAGACCTTATGGTACAAAAATTTAATTAAAAAATTTAATCAGCGATTTATATTCGGTAAATAAGTACATTGATGCTAAAAATTTCCTTTTTGGAATTTTTTTCGCTTTTTTTTTTGCAATCAACCAACAAACTTTATTGTATAAATGGGTATTATAGTCCCTATGTTATATATTAAAAAAAACCGCACTTAAAAAGTTGCAAAAGAACAGAAAATGAATGAAAGAGCTAATCAGCGGTCGACATTCTGCAAACAAATATATTGTTGCAAAAATTTCCTTTTTTGCAAATATTTTTTCGCAAGTTTTACTAATATTTGCTAATATCTAAATATTTAATTTTTTAATGAGCCAAAGAGGAAGCTATTTTTTAGTTACTTACATTTTTACATATGTAAGAGCGATCTAACATTTTTTGGTATAAGAGCCCGATTGAGTGAGCCTTTTCCATCCCTGATTAACCAGTCGGAATTCGTTCCTGTTCGAAGCCGCATAATATGTTTTCCCATAAAAAATATTGAGAGAGTTGCAAGGCCGTTGCTTTAATTTAAAATTTTGAATTTGAAAATGTTTATTTTTTGTGATTTTTTAGCCTTTTTCCAGATACTCAAACACTGTTTCCCTGTGTCATTGATAACCAATTATAACCCTTGTTTGTAAAAAAAATAATCATCAGTTTATACTCGTATGTATTTCAGGGTTAAGGATTTAAAACTTTGTTATTATTATGATTGAATGGATCAACCAAGTATGGTACCACTCAATATATAAAAAAAAGAAACACCCTCTATAAAAATGAGTTACGAGGAGTAAACAATCTGTGTTAGTTAAGGAACATTTGTACATATTAAATTAGGATTTAGTTTAAAAAAAACAACAACAAAAAAATAAAAAGATTATAAAGGAAATGACCACCAACATTGTATATTATACAAAAAATTGATTGGTTATTTTTATTCGAAATATCCCCCAGATTAGTAGAAAGTAGTCTATCGCATATGGTTCAAAAACTAAAGGGTTGAGTTTGAAACAAAAGTTGTCATGTTATTGAGAATGCATATTGGTTTTTATGACTGACTATGTCTTCGTATTATGATCCTTTTTAAATCAATTCAATTTCTTAACAAGGTGTGAAAATTTGTTTAACTTTCTATTTTGCTATTCGATATTGTAAAAAGTCACTGGTGAATTTGGTTGTATATTCCTTAAGTGAATTGTTTGCCTCATGTGTTGTTTTGTTTCTTTTTTTGTTATTGTGGAATTACCTTTTATGTATTTTTTATATGTAATAAAAAAATAAAAAGGATTTTATTTTCATTCTATTTGCATGTGCGCTTTCACTCACTCAGTCGACCGACGACCACCAGTCACGTAAGTTTTCAATTTTTGATATGTCGAAATTTGTTGTCATTTATAAATTATATGTTGTTTATTCACGTTTTTTATATAAACAAATAAAAAAACACAAAATTTTGATTTGTTTTGAAGTGATTTAAAAACGAAAAACAATCAAAATCTTATTTATATGCATATGATGCTATAAAACACCTTTATTTTTTACTAGAGCGGGCGTTTGTCATTGTGTTATTTGTTGAACAAATGCTATTGCTTTAAAAATGTCATAAATTGTTTGTTGGTTGTCATGTCAAGCATGACAATTACATTGATTTGATTTAGAAATCAATTTGAATTAATGCCAAAACTATGTAAATACAAACTCCTTTTTCCACAACATCTTTTGCTTCAGAAAATATTCTGTACTCAAAATAATAGGACTGTAATAGAACAGAAATATTTCTTATTATCATTTTATAATTTAGGTTATTACAATATGATACAAGACAATATCGTCCAGGAAGGAACTACCAGAACTAAAATATTAAGGTTGTGTTTCCAGATAACGTTTTTCGCCACACAAACAAAAATACAACAACAAAATACATAAAACGCAAAAACAAAATACATGTAGTCACTTATTCGTCTCCCGCCGAATGTCTTGTAGAAACTCCCGGCAAATCGTTTAAGCGAGAGTGCAGGTTCACGCAAAGAAAAAACATGGTTGGGATGATCATATTCTAGAGCATCATACATTTTTGGGTTTATGATTGCGACAATCATGTTATTACATAGTTGGCCCAATCATACTCTTACCTCATTTTTATCATAATATGGTCAATAAATTATCACGCTATGATTGTAAAATTCTCCCAATATTCTTATATTATAATCCTGCATATAATCATATTATTGTCCTATAATCCCTATAGTATTCTCCCAGTATTTTGCTGAAGCTGGATTAAAATTTCACGATACATCCAAAAATCATCATAATATTTTCCTTATGATCATAATATTTTCTTGATGATCATAATATTTTCCCAGTGATCCTATTATTGTCCTTTCGAAAATTTTGTGATCACTTAGCATCATATTATGATCACTAGGAACATATTATGATTATTTTGGGCACTCTTTACATTTTCTTCAATATTGTACATTTCTTCAATTTGATTTTCTTACAAAAGTTTTCTACGTGAGTACAAAAAATAAAAAAACACTTTCTTTTATCACTTTTTACTTATTTTATAACACTGAGCACTTCAAAGTAAAATCTAATTTGAAGGTTCCTGGTTAGACCGAATTCTTTCTTCTACAAACAATGTCACTATTAAAATGAATATCAGTAAGTTGTTTGCTATTTTTTGTTTTTTTATTTTTTTATTATGTATTATTTTCTTTGATTGCGTCTTATAACTTCTTTTCACATAATCTGAAACAAGAATGACGCTAACTGGTCAATGACGCTCATAAAAAGATATACTGACCATCTTATAGTTGTCGAAACTATACCAATAATTGTGAACATGATATCTCTCAGTACAAATAATAATATGATTGTAATTCGAAGAGAGGAATATGGTTGTCCGGAAAAAAGGAGAGATTTTAACTATAAAATGATTACAGACAACCATATAACTTTTAAAGTATGATTAATACATTAATAGTATGATTGCAACAACCATGTATGGCGATAGGGATCATAGTTTTGTAGCCGTGATCATATTGCAACCATATCTTTTCTCTGCGTGTTTAAATAAAAAGTGATAGCTGTTCTCCATGCAAGCCGGAAAATATGATTGGAGAAACGGAATTAAATATCATAGCATTAGCGGGCAAACCCCACTATGTTGCACAAAGCGTCCGAAAGCACTTTTTGAGCAAATAACATTTCAAGCCAAAATTCTTAACTTTACAAAATTTTGAACAAATCTGTCATGGCCGATTTTTGAATTTCAGTTTCTAAA
Source organism: Leucophora obtusa (assembly GCA_949987735.1). NCBI lineage: Eukaryota > Metazoa > Arthropoda > Insecta > Diptera > Anthomyiidae > Leucophora > Leucophora obtusa. The sequence continues at coordinate 44,986,593 of OX465296.1, forward strand.
TATTTTTGTTTTTTTGGGAATGTCGAAAAAAACTCACGCAGGAGATGCCACTGCTAATGCCATGCATTGTGTTGATATCAGGAAAATATATTGTGGGAATTAGGAAATAGGGATTAGTGTTTTTGAACATTTGACTTGAATTTCTCTGAAGTGTAAGTATCAGGAAAGACACCTGCGGGGAGTTTATTTTACATACGTGCGGTTCGACTCCATCTTCAGGCAGACATATGTGGTATAAATAGTAAGGAGATCAGAATAAGTGAAATAGTTCTTACACCGGTTAAGAAAGTCAAGACGCTTGAATTCCTCTTTCGACACTTGAATGACGTGATCCTTCCAATGGACATCAGACTGGATTCTCATGCCCAGAAAATCAAGAGCTTCAGATTCCTCAATATTGATACCACCCACGTATACAAATGACATTAATGGACCTATGGGTCAACAAACAAAAGACCTTGCGTGGATTAAATTCAGGTTAGCAAAAGTTAGGTCGATTCTGAGAGTGAGGGGTGAAAATAGAGGCTAAATTAGAAGACCCGTATCGCGGCGTTTGCTTATGTTAGTTCGAATTTTTTCATATTGTTTATATGGTTTTTTGGCTATAACTCGTCGACTAATTGATATTTTTTAAATCTGTAAAAGCCAAATTATTGCTAGAGACCTGTGCAACAATTAAAATTTTTACAAATATTGATTTGATTGAATTTTTTTTGTTTTTTTTTTAATTGTTGTTCATGTCTCTAGCTATAATTTGGCTTTTACAAATTTAAAAATATCAATTAGTCGACGAGTTATAGCCAAAAAACCATATCAAAAATTCGAACTAACATAAGCAAACACAGCGATACGGGTCTTCTAATTTAGCCTCTATTTTCACCCCTCACTCTCAGAATCGACCTAACTTTTGCTAACCTGAATTTGTTCCACAGTGTTATCACAGGTTCGGGCAGCCCCTAAAGGGGGAGACTTTCCCCCTTTTTACTCTTCCCGCTAGGAATTTCCCAAAATACCATCTTAGCGGATGTCTACTCAGGAACTAACATATCAGTTTTCAACTTCCTAGTTCCACCGTGTTGGACAGGCCGTCAATCGGGAACCTTTTCCGCTATGTGCCTCTCCCCGTAGGAATTTCAAAAAATTCAGATAGCAGACATTTACGACAGAGGAGGAACCTTCATACCAAATTTAACTCCAGCGATTTGGGCAGACTGTTTAAAGTGGCACTTTTCTCCTTTTGAACCCCATTTGTAGCATGTTCCAGTCCAAAATTCTAAAAAGTACCTTGTCGGTAAGTTAGTCCAAAATACTTCAAATTTCAGATTTCTAGCCAAAGGGGTTTTGGCAGGCCGACAAGGGGGGGATATCACAATTTTGCTCCTCCAATTTACAAAAATCCCACCTTAGCGAATGTCTACGACAGAGAAAGAACCTTGGTACCAAATTTCAATTTCTTAGCCACAACGGTTTGGGCTGGCCGGCATTGGGGGCAGTTTCCCCCTTCCGAATCCCGATTTTTACCACGTTCCTGTCCAAAAAGCTTAAAAACCTTGTCGGTGAGTTGGCCCTAATTCAGGGAACCCATATATAAAATTCCAGGTTTCTAGCCAAAGGAGTTTGGGCAGGATGCCAATGAGGAGTCTCTTACCCTTTTTGGCCCTCCTTAAAGTAATCCCATCTTAGCGGATGTCTACGCCGGAGATGGAATCCACGTACAAAATTTCAAGTTCCTATGTCCAGCGGTTTGGGCAGGGCGATGTTGAGTCCGTCAGTCAGTCACATTATTCTTTTACTGATACTATTATGGCCACTAGGGCGACCGGATCTCATAGAGAGGGGAAAAAATGTCGGAATCTTGTTCGTCTGGACCCCAAAAAATGATTCCCCTTTCCAGATATTGCGATTGAGAAATTTGAGCTCGATTGGAGTATGTTAACCCGTGTCTCTGAGGGCGTTATTTACCATAAAAAATGGGTCATTTTGATACCATTCTCTCAAACAGGTTAATTTTGATTTTTTTTCTAGAAAATGCTTAGTTAAAGGTTTTCATATCGATTTTCATGTCAAATTACACTTTTTTATATTTTAAAAATTTTTAACTCTACTATTTTCTTGAGCTTAAGGTTTGGTTTTTATTTTCGATATTTCGCTACTCCAATGTGTAGCATCTTCAGGAAATAACAATTAAATGAACAAATTATAAACAATTTTAAAGTTTGAAAAATTTGAAAAGCATTTGTCAAATATAAATTGTATGTATACATTTATTTATATAAACGTCGTTATATATTAGAAATGTTACAGATAACTAATACACCAACAACAAATAGAATTAACTTTAAGTCAGATATTGAAAATGTAGCTCAGAATTATAGATATTTAATACAAAAGAAATAGCACATTACATTAATTTATAACACATTATATTATACATTTTTTATTGTTAATTATTGTTATTTTTGTTTGTTATACTTTTATACCAAAAACTTTGTTTGCTGGTATAAATGTATACATACAATTTATATTTGACAAATGCTTTTCAAATTTTTTCAAACTTTAAAATTGTTTATAATTTGTTCATTTAATTGTTATTTCCTGAAGATGCTACACATTGGAGTAGCGAAATATCGAAAATAAAAAACTTTTTAAAAATAAAAACCAAACCTTAAGCTCAAGAAAATAGTAGAGTTAAAAATTTAAAAAGAAGGTTAAATAAACGAAAAGAATTTTTAAAAATTTTTACAAAATTTTCGAAAAACAACCTCTCGTACCAGAATTAAATGAAATCGGAAGTGATTTTGTTCCAGCTAGCTAAAAACACAAAAATTAATACGATCATCTTAATTATTGTCCAAAATCACACTTTTCTCTAATATTTTCAAATTTAAAACTCCGTCACAGTTAAGTTAAAAGAGGGATTTGTGTAATTTTCAGCAGAATTATTCTCTAAGGTGTATTTAATAAACCCCTATGCGTTGACCACTTTTTTTTATTTTGTTGAACAAAATTTTAAAAAACTCAAAAATAGAGTTTTGCAAATTTATAAAAAAAACAAATCCCATCTTTGGCCATACCTGGGACTAGGTTATCATAACCCAAGAGAGACAAAAATTTTTATCTGAAAATTTGTGGATCTTAAAAATGAATAATAAAATATAACCTTGTAAATTTTTGAAAGAAATATTTTATTTTTTTCGATTTTCATAATTTATCTCATTTTAACCCTACAATGGTCTGAGGAAATTGCAATTACCGAAATATTTTCCAACCGATTTTGGATTTTTGTACATTACCAGAAAGGGAATTCAGTTTAGGTTATGATTCTATTTACATTTTCCAAAAATACAGTTATTTAAGAGCCTGTATTTTCAAAAAAAGCCAAAAAGTGATTTTTTCGCCTTGTAAATCGTATTTCAAACTTTGAGCCCTCAGCTACACGGGTTAACATACTCCAATCGAGCTCAAATTTCGGCTATCTCAATATCTGGAAAGGGGAATCGTTTTGTGGGGTCCAGACGAACAAAATTCCGACATCGATTTTTTGCGGTGACCCTAATGACCACTGATGACGATTTTATCATCATTTAAGATCATGCTATGATCGTTAGGATCATATTGTACCTATTCATTTACGTATTTCAATTATAACGAGGATGCTCTTTTCTGTACGTGCACCATCTGCATTTATCGTCGTTCACCCACTCAATTCTTACCATGTGCTTATTAAGAGCATTGTGACCGGTAATAAGGGTTTTCACCATTCGGAGCTGTCTTCTATCCATATTTAGAAGAGCGTTACCATAATTTACCAATTTTTCATTGTAGTTTTGACTGCATACTAGTTCCTGAAATTGTCCATCTACATATCCAATTACTTTTCATGTCGTGTTTTATCCGTTGATAAAACTTTATTCAAAATTGAACATCTATAAGCTTTTCTTCATTGTTTTTCCAAAGTGGTGAATATAGAAATCTCGAGATTTCGCTGCTAGTTTAAACGTAACCTAAATCAAAAATCGCTTTTAGGAATAATTTTAGATTACTTTTGATGCGAATTCGATAATACATAAAAACTTTCAAGTTGAAATTTTATCGAAATAAACGTTTTACCGTAGAGCCGCTAAATAAAAAATCAAAAATCACCACCCGAGAGAATTTTTTTAAAAAAACCGCTGAAGTTGCGTTTACATTTGCATCGAAATCCCGAGATTTCGATATTCACCACTCTGAAAAAAACAATGAAGAAAAGTTATAGGTGTTCAGTTTTGAATAAAGCACATAAGTTTTTTTCTAATAAATATATTCTCTGTTTCTACAGAGTGCTGAATATCGAAACCTTGGGATTTCGGTGCATGTAAAAGCAGCTGAAGAGAAAAAATACGAGTTTTGGGTGGTAAAAACGCCCTAAATCTAGAAGGAAAAGCGCTAACAATAAGCTGGCATCGCTACTGATAAGATAATCAATTTTTATAATACAATTGTGGTGTATATTTTAATATCTTCCTGTAAATCAGCTTTAATATCAACCTTTTACTCACCAAATCAACAATAGATAAATGATTTTAAATTTTATCCTTTTCTAATTCAGTGGTGAATTTTTCTGTTCCCAATTTCACAAATGGTTGTCAATTGAGTGTTATGCTTGAGTGATTTTACATCCAAACATATTTCTCCACTAATTTTTATATAAGCAACAATGGCGGTTTGTTTTAACAACAAGTGTGTGTGTTTATTTATGAGAGAGAGTGAAAGAGAAATATGTACAGTATTTCTTGAAAAGGCGCGTTGCTTCAGCAAATAAACTCATAATGTTTCATTTCCGTTTCATTAACAATGGCGCATCCAATAAGAATTTTAATAACCGTTTACATTCAAGTAGTTGATTGTTTTTTTCCCAGACTGTTATGTTTAAGCGTGTGTATGTGTGATTTTTTTTTTTGTTAGTTCTATAAGAGGAGTAAATTAAATTTTATGCAGGAAGTTTATTATTAAATGGAGCAACATGCAGAGGAAGACAACTGGAACGGAAGCAGCAGCAATAACAACAACATTAATATTTGTGAAGACAGTTGATAGTACAACAACTACAAACACATACATTAAGATTCAGCAAGGCAGCAACATCAGATCATTTAGCATTCAGACAATAAATGCAGTAGTGTCAGTGTCATGTTTTAGCACACAAGTAACAGCAGTCTACTAGCACGACAAATATGTACTGGATGCCAGCATCAGCATTATAAAATAATGTAATAATTATTATTATAGTTTATAATGAACTCATAAACAAGAACAATAGTAACTAGTGCTGGTAAAAATATAAGTAGTGGGTATCAAGTATTTGTCTTTTTTTTTTGCGTACTCGATACTTGTCATGTGTCATGTGTCATGTTTTAGCACACAAGTAACAGCAGTCTACTAGCACGACAAATATGTACTGGATGCCAGCATCAGCATTATAAAATAATGTAATAATTATTATTATAGTTTATAATGAACTCATAAACAAGAACAATAGTAACTAGTGCTGGTAAAAATATAAGTAGTGGGTAGCACACAAGTAACAGCAGTCTACTAGCACGACAAATATGTACTGGATGCCAGCATCAGCATTATAAAATAATGTAATAATTATTATTATAGTTTATAATGAACTCATAAACAAGAACAATAGTAACTAGTGCTGGTAAAAATATAAGTAGTGGGTATCAAGTATTTGTCTTTTTTTTTGGGTACTCGATACTTAAAACTACTACTCGATATTTTCAGAGTTGCATTTTGTACGGGAAAAATATATAAAAATGCGACTCTGCTAAACTAATTACCACAAAAATATGACTCCGATAAAATATTTATCACAAAACTACAACTCTGCTAAAACTCAAAAGTAAAATATTTGAAAGTATGTTTAAAAACTATGAAAAATATAACGAATAGTTGGTAAAAAAGTTTTAAAATATAAAAGTATCGCGTAGTATCGAGTATCCAAATTAAAAATATCGCGTAGTTTCGAGTATTGAAAAGTGACCGATTTACCAGCACTAATAGCAACTGTTAAAGAAGTAAAGGGTTTCTCAATAAGAGCGCTACAAAAGTAAAAAAGTTTAAATAAAACAAAAACGGTTTTGGATATCAATGAAATTCTTTATTCCTTTGAAAGTACGTTCGATGCCATTATGTATGGAAATCGATCTCTTTTGCATGGCCACCACGGGCACGCTTGCAGAAGTCCAGACGCTGAACCCAATTTTCGACGGTTTTCAAGCATAAATCGGCCGATACTGCTGCAATTTCACGTTCGATATTCGTACGAAGTTCATCAATCGTCGCTGGCTTGTTGGCATAGACCATAGATTTGACGTAGCCCCACGCTCAATTGTTGATCTGCTAGGACGATTATGACGACCAAAAATTGGACGTAGCGCTCTTAACGTTGAGGCCACTGACTCCGAATTTCGGTAGTAAATTTTAATAATTTCGACTCGTTGTTGGCTCGTATATCTTTCCATCATGAAATGGCAAACCTTACTGAAGAGAAATGTCAAAAGAGCGGCAAGAAATATGGCGTCGTTTGCTGTCCCTGTGTTTCTACTTTTGTAGCGTCCCTGTTGAACAACCCTTTAGAATATGCTTGTTGGAAATTAATGTTTTGTTAGAAAAATAATGCACTATCTAATGTACGAGTATATTACATAATTTAATTAATTTTCACCAGCAATGCAAAAAAGCGTAACAACACTTTTTATTACACATTACATGAGAAATAAAACCTGCTGAAATCAGCATAATCTTACTTAACACAAGTAAAACAAGAAGACATATTTTAACGATATTTTTTGTTAATTGCAAATAGCAATCAAAAGAATTTTGTTGAATAGGTATGTATTAGTAGAAAAATAATATGTATGAGTTTTTTCTATCCCTCATACATATCGCAGCGTCCTCCTTCGGTGTTCCCATAGCACTTAAGTAAAATAATATAACAGGGATATGAACTAAAAAGCTTCAACAAAGTTTGACAACTCACCATCAAATGGCGTGCAACAACTGTTCTAAAAATCAACATCTCGCGCAATTACAGTGTTGCCATATTTGAGGCCCTTCATCTTTTACCACCTTTCACTTCTTCTCTATCCCCTTTCCAAAGGAAGCAACACGTTAATTAATATGAAGAATTTCCTTATTGTCGCTACTCCTTAAAAAAAAAAAAAAAAAAAAAAAAGTCACAAAATATTGTATACCCCTGTAGGTACATATGCCAAAAAAATTTTATTGATTATTTTCTATTTACTACAATTGAACTCAAATATAACTAAAATTCTGTATATTTAACGGTTTTATTTTTGCTGTTCCTATCTTACTAATATTTAACAAAAATATTCTGTAACTTTGTAAAATCGAATAATCAAATTGTGTATAAACGAATTAAAAAAATATTTGAATTGATATAATTTCATGCAATTTTATTGGAGTTTTTGTCTTATGCACTTGCATTAAAAATGTGGAAAATCACAATAAAAATTGCAATTTTTCTAAACTACTGAGTATAGAAAAACATATCCAATTAACCCATTATCAGTTGATACACTCAAAATAATAAGAATATTGGATGAACAGAAAAATGTGTTACTTTAACAAAATTTATTTCTGTTTTTTGGCTTAAAATAAAATTTGTTGGTTTAAAAACATTTTTAATTAAATTAAATAAATCTAAATTTAAGGAAAAAATTAGTAAAACCACAGTTTTATGTGTGAGTCGTAAATTTTGTTAAAATTTAGAGTCTCGGGACCCTCCCCGAGCCTAGTCTATATTATCTGAAGGCATGTAAGGGCACTCGAAAGGAGCAAACATTTTGTCCGTTTTGCTCTATCTCGCTTGGTTTTCGAGATATGGACCATTTTCTGAAATGGAGAAATCTTATTAAAAATTTCAGAGGGTCCAAGGCCGTGCCGAGGTCCATTTTTGCATAGAGATAACTTTTTCACGGGGGCGTTGTACGGTTAGGGGTAGTCGTCAATTTTGCTTTATCTCTCTTAGGCTGCATTCACACTTAATTCTTAAACACGTGTTTAGCTAAAACACGTATTTTAGCTCTTTATTAACTACAACAGTTCTTTATTCTTTTACACTCGGTTTAGCTAAACACGTGTTTAAGATTTAGGTGTGAATGCCGTTTTGGTTTTGGAGATACAGGCCATTTAAAAAAATCAGGAGAGAAAAAATAGCGCCATCTTTAAAACTTCGGATACATTAGTCATCTACCGGGTAATAACAGTAACATAATATCACATGACATATTTTAACAATAAATTTTGTAAAATTTAACGAATGGGTTACTAAAAATTTGTTATAAATAATTTTGAAAATTAACACTCAAAATAAGTAAAAGTACTGAGGATTTTTGATATTGTGTTAAACGAAGATAACAAAAATCTTTGTTTAAATCAGTGTTTCAACCAAAAATTTGTCAAAAAATTAGTCAAATCGATTTGAAACCAGTTTGATAGATTTTTCTACTGACGTATTATTTTAAACAGTAACAACATTAAATAAAACACAAACAGCTTTGAAATCAAGCTAAGTTAGTTTTTTTTATATAAATATTTTTCTGCTTAAACTGAAGTTGTTTCGATTTCACTTAAAAACTGTTTACTCCATAAAAAAAAATGATTTTTCACGATAATGAAAATTTGGAGAAAATTGTAAAGAATTTGTTTTCATACAAGTCTGTGTCGTTCTTATAAAATAAATAATTGTTTACTTTCTTAATTTAAATTGCAATTTGAAACTTCTAACGTTTAAGTGGAAAAACAACTTACTATACATTATTTTCAAAATTAGAAAACAAAATCTAAAATTTTGACATATTAATTTAAATACGAAAAATATTATTATTAAAGCACTGTAAGTTGTTCCAGTTTCACGTGAAAAAACTGTTATAATCCATGGAAAAAAAATTATTTTTCACGACAATCAGTTTCAAGTGAAAATTGTGTAGAGTTTGTTTTCACGCAAATTTAATGTACAAGACTATTATTTTTCTTGGGAAAAAGTGACATTTTGTGTTTATTTTGATTGTGTCTTTGTTATAAAATTAAAAAATTGTTCATCTGTTTAAATTAAATTGCAATTTGAGCAATTTAAAGTTCGAGTGAAATTTTTCCACGTGAAAAACAACTTACGGTGCTTAAATACGAAAAAGGAATATGGTCAGCTATTCGAAAATTTTGTTTCAAAGTTGTCTGAAATAAAATTTAAGAGTAAAATTCTAATAAGTACTGAGTATAGTACTGGCCCTACTTAACTTATATATGTTGGTGAAAAATAAAATGTTAATTAAAAATGCGGACACAAATTTATTTAACTATAATTTTTCCTCTGTGTAGTTACTATTACTATTCTTATCTTTTGTTTCTTTGATTTAAGATAAGATTTGAATTAAATATTTAAGAAGTGCGAAAGAGAAAGATTCTCTTTTAAGTGTCCCAGAATTGAAGAAAGTCGGGGCATTAGAAACCACATATGGAACATATAAGCTCGACTTTTTAATTTCGCTTGAATTATACAGCACAACACTAAAAATGCATGCGACATGTCAATTCTGATAGATTTTAGGATAAATATCACGAATGTGAACACCAAATTTCAAAATTAGCCCTATTTTTGATATATTCGCAAATTTAACTTTTAGCAAAACGACAATTTTTTTTTTTAAATTTCATATTTATTCATACACTTAAAATAATACGGCAGTAGAAAAATCTGTCAAACCGGTGTCAAAACGATTTGATTAATTGATGACTAAATGAGAGAAATTGATGAAAATTTTGACTACAATGCGCCAGCAAAAGGGGCTATCTCTATCCAAAAATGGACCTTGTCGGGGCCTTGGACCGTCGGAAATTTTTAATAAAAATTTGCCACTTCATAAAATGGCGCATATCTCGAAAATTAAGCGAGATAGAGCAAAACGGATAATATGTTTGCTCCATTGGAGTGCCCTTATATGCTCCCACATGATATGGACTATGCCCGGAGAGGGTCCCGGGACCATAAATTTGGATAAATTCTAGGACTCCGTATAATTATAGATAAAACTGTAGTTTTACAAATTTTTTACTTAAATTTCTATTTGCTAAATTTGACAAAAGTATTTGTTAAAATCAACAAATTTTATTTTAAGCCAAAAAACAGGAATAAATTTTGTTAAAGTAACATATTTTTCTGTCCAGCCAACGGACGTATTATTTTGAGTGTATATGTGACTAAACCACGGATAACACTGCATGACAAAATCTTGACTTTTAAAAATTAATAGAGCTCTGACCATCAATTCTATATATTTCGGACATGCTGATTACAATGGCGTACTTTATTTTTCTATCAATGGTACAGATTTTCGCTAAATTTCTTTAAAGTTTGGCGGTTGTCCATTCAGTTTTTTATATAAAAAATTTTTCAAATTCAATTAATATGAATTTGTTTGTGTTAAAATGAAAGCAGAGGACCAGTGGCCATATTTATGATAAAAGTGCAATGTGCTAATCTTGATATTTAAACCACTACTTAGCGTTTTATATAGGTTTTTATGGTTTTTAGTCGCCGAATATACAATCGACCTCAATAAATGCCTTAGTAAGGAAGCAATTAAAAGCTTTCCAAGATGTTCCAAAAGTCTAACTTTTAGTATAAGTTAAGTTCTAATAACTGTTTTTGCAAAATTTCAAGCAAAACAGTTGCCATTTGCAAAAGTTTTCGCAATAAATACATTTTTTTACTAAGGTTAGTATCGTACTAAAGACATTTTAAGATACAAAAGTGTCTTTAGTACGATACTAACCTTAGTAAAAAATGTATTTATTGCGACAACTTGTGGGCGCTGTGGTGTAATGGTTAGCGCGTTGGACTGTTACACGTGAGGTTGCGGGTTCGAGCCCCAACCAAGGCAACATCAATTTAAGAAAAATAGTAATATGTATGCGTTTTTTCTATCCTCATACATATCGAAGCGTCCTCCTTCGGTTTTCCCATAGCACTTAACCCCACCGAAGTAAAATAATATAAGAGAGCTTTAACAAAGTTCGCCAACTCACCATCAGATAGCGCGCAACAACTATTCTAAAAATTCAACATCTCGCGCAATTACAGTGTTGCCATATTTGAAGCCCTTCATCTTTCACCACCTTTCACTTCTTCTCTATCCCCTTTCCAAAGGAAGCAACACGTTAATTAATAGGAAGAATTTCCTGAGTGTTTCTGTTCCTGAGTGGAAACTGTTTCGCTTGAACTGTTTCGCTTGAACTTTTCTAAAATAAGTCGAAATAAGTTACAAAATTCCAAACAACTTCTATAATTTTTTTTTTTAATATTCTTTAGGCAAAACAACTTAGTTTTTTTAGGTAATAGTTAGAAAGATTGTTAAAAATAAAATTTGCTCTGGAAATAAATTCTGTATAATTTTTTATAACACAAGCACCTTTACTATAATAAAGAAAAAGTCTATTTTAAATCACAAAAGTCGACTATTATTTTCAATTTCTTACCATACAAAATATTTAAAATGTACTTTAAAATTCTGTTTTAAATTTGAAGTTTCATTTGTTTTTATTTTATATTTATTTATTTTGTTTTTATTATTTTCAAATTTTGTTTATATTTATTTACAAATTTCTTTTTTATTTTTGAATATTTTGTTTTGATTTTCAATAAATATAAACAAACATTAATTTAAAAGTTATATTTTAAAGTGTCTATGCATAATAATTTGAAAACCTTATAACACATTTATAAAATAAATTTTGTATTGAAAATTTGTTTTTTAAGCCATTTATATATTTGAAAAGTGATTGTGCATATGACCCTAAATATTTTGTATGGTACGGTAAAAACACAAACTTTGCTTTAAAATAAAGTCGACTTTAACAAAAATATACTTTTGAAAAATATTGATAGTAAGGCTGAAGGTTTTAAACTTTGTTACAAAATTTAAACAAACAATTTTAAGCAACAAGCTATTTTTAAGTGTTTGTGCTATGGTTTGTGCTTTCCTCTAATATATTCTTTTGTGCAAATCCAAAAACAGTTTAATAGTTTTCATGAAGTTTAACGTTAAAAATAATAACACTATTAGAAAAAAGTGTGCAAAAAATTTAGTTACAACTAGTAAAAATGCTGCGGAAAAAACCGTAGATTATTTTTGCTATATATTAGTGCTATTTTTAGTCCACAATTAGTTAGCTAAATTTTTTGCAGATTTTACAGTACAATTTGTCATTTTCAATTAACTAAAAGTTAACTTATACACACATAGAATAGATTCGTTGTGGCAACCGAATTTGTTGCCAACCGAATTTTGGTAGTTACATAAACTTCACATTATTCGGTTGTAGCTTCTAATTAAATTTGGTACGAAGGTCGAAATATTTAGGTGTATCTACTAACCTAGAATAATATTCAATCATTTGGTAGTCCCAACCGAATTTATATATATTCAGTGGGCCCAACCGAATTAACAAAAAAATTCCTACCGAATGAAAAAAAATTTTAATTCTTTTTTGTATAAAATGTTTTTTATTTATAAAGAAGTTTACAACAAAATAGTTTTATCGTAAAAAAATATTAACAAAAACTAGGATTCGAAGAATACTATAATGTGAATAAAATCCTTTAGGAATTCTTTGAGGTCTCATTTTGGGAAGTTCTTTAGTATTGGCTCTTGATGTCAATTCCGAGTTTTCCATGTCTTCTTGGTTAAATTATTAGACTTTCGCATAAAAATTTCCTTTATGCCAAAATGTCCCTACGGGAAATTTTAACAAATTGTCACCAAACTGGCCCCTTTATATGAAATAGACTGGTCACTTTTACATGGCGTTGTCATAGGAGGGGGAAATTGCCGCCTTGTGACATGTCACAAGACAAATCATAGGACAGGTTACTGAACTCTCATAAAAAACAAAGTTCAGGGACCTGTCCTGGGATTTGTCTTGTGACATGTCACAAGGGGTCAATTTCCCCCTCCTATGACAACGCCATGTAAAAGTGACCAGTCTATTTCATATAAAGGGGCCAGTTCGGTGACAGTTTGTTAAAATTTCCCGTAGGGGTATTTCACAAAAATACATCTAAAGCTTTCAATCACTTTTATATTTCTTTTTTTATTTAATTTAATTGTTTGTTTTCGTAAATGTTTTGATATTATTTTCTTTTTTTTTGTAATTTTTTTTATTTGACAACTTTTTGAAAACTATTTTTATTATTAGTTTTTTGGTGTTATAACTGAAAATCTTTTACACTATTTATACGAAACATTATTACAAATGGTTAGTATGACCAACAGTCAGTACTAAATTCATAGTCGATATTTAATAAACTGTATTTGTTGCAATTTGGTTATTATAACCAATATGTAATTACAACAGCTTCTAAGGCGAGTGCAATGTATCAATGTAGTTTTGTTTAATTATTGCTACAATCAAATTAATTTTTAATATTCTATTTTTACCTAAATTGGTTGGGATACCTAATCATAATTGAACAAATAACCATTATTTTGTTACAGCTTCAAATTTTTAGAAATAAGCGCAGAGTTGTTGCTAACAGAACAGAAAAAATTCAATTGAAATTAATTTTTTATTGCAGTGGTAAAATCATGGCAAATCTAATAGTTTTCTAACTGATTAATTTTCTGTGTGTATAAAACTAAAAAAGACACGGAGGAAATAAGAAGATAAACAGAGAAAGTCTGAAGTAGAATGTTTGTATATGTCTGTTTGATCACTTCTGAAATTATTCATATAGAGACAATCTGACAATAAAAATATAAACAATAATACAATTTAATGGAAGATCACTGATGAAGCCTGTTCATAAACAGGCAGAAACTAGATCTAGTCTGATTTGCAAATTTAATGTGTTTATAACTTTTGAGGAAGGTTTATTCTTCTTCTTAACCTCAAACCTACTAAATTAAAATTCTGTATATTTAACTGTTTTATTTTTGCTCACACAGAGAACAGATTCGTTGTGATAACCGAATTTGTTGCCAACCGAATTTTAGTAGTTGCATGTACTATCACATTATTTAGTTGTAGCTATAGGCATTTTTAGTTATACCTACTGTGTTAGAAAAATAAGAAAGTTGTTGCAACCGAATTATTTTGGTTAACCTAATCGAATTTAATATTCAGTAGATCCAACCGAATTCCTTAAAAATTCCTATCGAATTAAACATTACACTGTTTCCAATATATTTTTTGTATATTTTTATTATTTGGTATAATTAAAAGAAATACATATATAAATATTATAAAATTAACCACGAAGTTCTTTGATAAAAGGAGAATAAAGGATTTTCTTTTGCAATATAGCATCTGGAATTTTTAATTAAAAAACTTATTTTTACCGATATTTTATATGGAAAAGCTTATTATCTGCTCTGCCAAAACTGGCTTTAAATTTGTTCAGTTCTTCCGAGATTACCTTGTACTATTTGTATACCGTTGACAAGTCAAATATTACATTTATTTAGCCATTCTTTCAGTAGTCAGCTTCATAAAAGATGCCAATTGTTAAAAAATATAATAAATATTTAAAACATAAGTTATTAGCTAAGATTACCTTTTATTAATATGATGCACCGCCAGTGTTATTTGCAAATACATATTATTTGTTCTAATGCTCATGTAATTGCGAAAAACTTGATTTGTTATGAATTTTAATTAGAATTTGTTTTTGGTATTTTTTTTTGTGTTTCTATTTTGATATTTTAAGCAACTATATTTTTTATCGGTTATGATGACCAAAATGAAACTTTTATTTTTTGTATTTGATATCGTAACTGAAAATCTATCAGAACTATTTTTATAAATTGGTTTATATAACCGTCATGTGGTAGAAAATATTTAGCATGACATTAGTACAGATACATTTTTTAAATTTGGTTGTTACAACTTTCCTGTAATTGTTATTGCTAATTCAAGGGGGAAGTTGTAATATTTTTGATTTTTTAAATAGTTACCACTATGGAATTGCTGTAAATAAATTTAAATTTTTCTTATCGGTTGGAAAACCCAAATTGTTCAGGCAAAAACATGTAAATTCGGTAACAGTTTAAAATTGTTGGTCATTAACAAAAATTATGTACTTATATAATTGATATTGTATAATTTTAACCAAAATTAGGATATAGTGAAAAAATCATATGTATTGCAACAAATTTCCAACTGATATTTTCCCTGTGTGCTGTTCTTATTTTACTAGTATTTAGCTAAATAAATTTGCTAATTTCAGCAGTTATTTCTGCAACATCATTTTTAACTAATTTTTAGTTTCTTTTTCCGCTTTTTTTACGGACTTATTTCTATGAGTGTAGTTATGAATGTCAAATTTATATGGAAATCACTGAGGTTAAAGTTTTATCTGGTTATTTTTTTAGATAAGTTACCGGCTCTTAAACGAATATTTTTGATTGTGCCGGTTTTTTTATTGAAAGTGCCGAGAATGTACCAATTTTTCGTCAAAAAATGTGCATATTTTTCTTCAAATGGCAGCCCTGGTCGTAAGCTGGCTTATATTGTGAGCAACTCTTTCTGTGATGGTTCGGAGCTTTTTAAACAAAATGGGAGCCTTTGCCAGCCCTGACTCTACGTTAAGTCATTTTGGTATATTATTTTATAGTCTAGGCTTTTTGCTTCTTTTTGTATGAGTTTTTGACATTTGTGTCCAGTTATTTTCATACCATTACTATAAAGACATTCTATACAAAATTATTTTTATTTTATTTTTATTTATTTACATGCAAGCTGTAAGCCCACATGGCCAAATAGCTGCAGATTAATTTTAAAATTTGACACAGATATGGATAGAATCTTTTTGTGAAAATAAAATTTTTTAAATTTTCACCTACCGACGGCTTGTGTCTATACAATTTGCATCATACATCCATACATAGATAAAAAAAAAATTAAATTGGTATGTAAATATACAGTTAATAGAAACTAAAATCCAATACACACTACTTCCATACTTTATTATAAATAATAAAGACAATTATAATAAAATAAATCAATTATAAACATGTTTTGTTTGTTTTTTTTTACGAGTATAATGTATTAATTTTTTTGTATTAAAAAATAACGAACTTCATTAAAAAGCAACTTTAACATATACTTAAACAAACTCTCTCTCACACACACTCAGGCACAAAACAACAAAATATAATAATAAAAAAAGCGAAAAAAAACATTAACTGCTACTCAATATTTATTACATTTTAAACAAATAAACACAAAACTGAGAAGATGAGAAGAGTAGAGTAAGAAGGAATACTTACTATAAAAACCAAGAGTTGGTTGTTTGTTGAAACACCTCCTTTTTCAAAATACAGTGCATATTTAGACAAACACAGTACAATCATAGACTAAAAACGACACCATTACCTCTTTTTATTATTATTTCGATTCGATGTTGTTTTTCTGAAGAGCATCAACAAAACAGTGTTGTCACACCCTAATATAATACCTTTAAAAATCGCTTCAATCTTAGAAAATTTTCCAGATTTTATATAAATACTTTGAATTAAAGAAACTCTGGAGTTAAAGTTCAGCTCATATAATTCATATTTAAGAAATATTCTGCACTCAACAAAAAAAAGGTTTTAATGGCTACTGAAAGTTTTTCTGTTATTACAGAAAAATTAACTATTGTGAACTCAGTGGTATTTTTTTGTTTTTTTTTATTAACAATTAGTGTAAAAATAGTAAAGTAAAACTGAAAACCCTTCACGATTTTTTTGCTAACATTTTTTGTTGAATGTACCAAGGAATTAAGGAAACGGGCTTTCAGCCATATTTACGTGTTTTCTCCTAAATAAAAGAAAACTTGAAGAGACCTGATATAAAAAACGTGTTATCGATTAATTCGTAAACCCTGTAACTTGGTGGCCTTAATTCTGTAAAGAAATAGAGAAGATTGCTCAAGCTGCGGGTCTCATAAGGTTTTTTAAGGACAACATTCTAATATAGTATCTCCCATCTTCTTATAGTCCTTGGATATAATTATTTGATGGCTCTTTCATATATTTTCCTGGTAGTCTAAAATCGGAATTAATAAATTTGAAATGGTCTTTATTCTCAAGCGATCATGTCTGAAAATATAACTAGAATTCTTTATATTTAACAGTTTTATTTTTGCTGATTCTGCTACTTTTACCGTTTTATTTTTATGAGTGCAATATCAGAATGCAATATGTGAGAATATAAACTGACACACTGCGATATTGGAATACAACATTTGTTCAAATCGGAATGATGTGGGAACTAGGGATGCCAATCGGGATTGATATTTGAAAATTCGGATTCGGGATTTTGTATGAAATCCCCGGATCCCGATTTCGGGATCCCGGGATTTTCAGAACTACGGAATTTTTCGGGATCCCGGGATTTTACGGGATTTCGGGATTTAAATTTTCCTTTATTTGTAAAAATTTTTATGTTATGTAACTAATTTTTTTATAGAATAAAGCGTTTTATAATTATTTAATAGTAGTTAATTAATAATGTGGTACATTTTATAAATATTGAAACATCTCAGTCAGAAATTGACAGTGGTACAAAAAATCAAGTACCTACATACCACTTGGTAACCGCGATGTTAAAAATAAATGACTGGCAGAAGAATCATTTGGGACGCTTTGCCAGCGTTTGCAAAAATCGTTTTGCCAGTATTTGTTTTACAAAACATCACGGCAAGGCCAAAAAAGATACATATGAACTTTTTTAAATTTTATTTTGGAAAATATAATTCCAAACCACCTATTTATTGGTTTCGGCAGCGTTTTGCCAAAGTTAAAAATTTTGTTTCTCCAGTACTTTTCCAGCGCTTTTTAAACTGCCGGTCCTTTTGTCTATTGACGTTATCATATTGGAAATGGGAAAGCAATTTTTGTCAGTACTTGTACCACCTGTTAAAATACCTTGCCATCGCTTTCCCGTTTGTATTTTTCTGGTTGGGATAATATATGAAGGCCTGTCATTAAGTACACTTGCCCCCAGAATTTTGTAAGCAGATTTTAAAACATATTCGTTGCGATAACCTTGCCCACTAAATCGTGTAATTACAGCAACAAAGTTATTTGGTTATCGTTATCAAATGTTTTCATGGAAGAATTCAAACTTATAGTCCCAGCCAAAATTAGGTTTCGGAAATCGAATTTTCGCCAAAATTTTAAATTTTTCTGCAAAGTCTTTGCATAGTTTACTCGAATAATCTACTTAATTTATAATTTTACCAATATCTTGGCATCAATTTCTTGTCAATATGAGAAAATTCAAGAAAAAACGTAGGTAATCTAAAATTGCTTACTTTGTTTATTTGCGTTTATATTAATATTAAAAAATAAGAAAATCCCGGGATTTTTGAGAAATAATCCCGGGATTCGGGATTTAGCCAATCCCGAAAATCCCGGGATTTCCCGTTTGGCATCCCTAGTGGGAACGTAGTGGAATGAGGTGGAGAACGAAATGGAATGAAATGGGGAACGTAATTTGTATTATGTAAATTTGAATTATCACATGAATTGGTAAAAAGAAAATAAGACTTAAAACTCACAATTGCGAGACGATTCTGCAGGATGTGGGCTATGATCGTATTTGCCATATTGAGAAGAGTGATGCCTCTTCAGTTTAAACAAGCTTGCAGATTGTCCTTCTTAGGAATTTTTATTATTAGTCCTTCCCTAAGATTGCTTGGTACATTTTCAAGCAATCAATATCATTGTTGCCAGAGGAATATCGGCTTTTAATATTTCAGGTGTTATCCCATCAGATCCCGCTGCTTTGCCAGTCTCTGGGCGATTGATTGTTTCAGAAATTTCTTCGGATGACGGCGTTGAAGTGTTAATATCATCTCTAATATTTCGTGTGTGCTGCATTAGACCGTAGTCACAAAGTTTTATCATCTCTGTTAGGGAGGACGATAGTAGTTCGCTGTAGTGATTCTTCTATATTTTCATCTGCTGATCCTTGGCGTAGATCAAATCCCCTACATTGTTTCTTAGGGGTTTTGTGTTGTAGTGGTTGTTACCCGCAATTTGCTTTGTAATGAGGTAAAGGTCTTTGGAACGACCAGTTTCACTACCTATTTGAACAGTTTTGACTAAATTATCAGACCATTTTCTTTTGTCGGCTATCGCACTTCGTTTAACCTTACGATTTCCTTCACTATATCTCCTTTGTGACTCTTGTTTAAATTGGGGTGACTTAGATTCATTAATTTCGGTTTTACAACCCGTTCTTGATTCTATTAATTGCTAAATATTGTCAGAAATCTAAGGCTTGTTTGTTTTCCTAGCATACCCTATTTCACTTCTCGCCGTTTCAATAAATGCCGATCGTACATCGTTCCAGTATGCTTCTGTTTTGTGATTTGTAATACTGGAAATGATCTATTCGATTCTCGGTTACATGGTCGGGGGAATCCCATGCTACTTTGTGAATTTTTTTGTGTGGGAATAGTGTGCCACCCAAAACTAGGTTGGAATTATTACATAGCTCAACAATAATGAATGCATGTTAAGATTCTTGTGCGTGTTCTGAACTTTGCTGCTTTTATTCTGTTCATGTGCGGCTGCCATTCGATTAGTGCGTTTTAAGCTTCTCTGGAAATCTCTGCTTGATTTTGGTTGGTCAGATGATTTGCCAGAATATATCAATGTTGAACCGTTAGAAGTTATAAGTTCACCGCTACTTGGCCACCTTACTTCGCTTAAACCTAATATAAGCATGTTGTAGTTATAAAATCCTTTCTCGACTTGCGCAAGTTTTGTAACCTCGGACATCGTACTCACACACATAATAATCCATGCATAAAAATACGAAATAAATGTCAAAACAACCAAAAGTTTCGTAAAATAAACCATTTTTCATATATTTTACAAACTTTTTTGTTATTTTGACATTTTTTCGTATTTTTATGCATGGATTATTATGTGTGCACTTTCCACGATCCAATTCTTATCTGTTTTTTCATTGCAATGGTCGTCAACAGGGTGTTCGGTTGGTATTTCGTAATCGAATTTGTGTTTCTAGTTGTACTGGTTTCAGTAATCAGTTAGATTTCGGATGAGTAGATGATTGGTCCAAAGCATCCTAGACTGGTACTGGGGCTTTTCAATTACTCCTTTTAATGAATTAAATGTTTTTCTTACTAATTTAAATTTTTATTAAAGTTGTAATTTACTGATACTTTCAGTCGATGTACAATAAAATGAATAATAACATGTAACATGAAGTGCGCCAATAAATTGTCAAACGAACGACACAGTTCACGAATCATTTTTCAGTCACAGCTCCTAACAAAAAAGGACAATTGAACGATTTGAATAAATTAGTATTGAAAGATATGATCGAATCACCAAAAAAAACGATTAAGCCCAACTCTAGAATCCGTGAATATGTTTGCAGACTTTTTTAAATCTAACTTTGAGCCTTCAAATTATAATACTTTTGCCTTTTCTAGTTCCATGTCTATGTTAGACATCGTTTATATGGTTATTTCTGAGGATGAGATTTTTAATGGCATTTTGCAAATCAGGGATAGTTATAAGTCGGATGCAGATGGCTTATGTGCTCACTTACTAAGGAAGTGTGCACTTTAGCATTGACATATACTTTTAAAATGTCTTTTAAGGAAGGCGTTTTTAATGACCAATGGAAGTTGACAACAATAACACCGGTTTTTAAAGACGGAAAGAGGGATGATGTAACTTGTTACCGACCGATTTCTAAGTTGTCCAGTGTGTCTAAAATATTTGAACATGTTCTCTTCAAAAGACTTTTTTTATTACTAAGTCATGGATTTCTCCTAATCAGCATGGTTTCCTTTCTGGCAGAACATCCACGATATATTTAGGCAGTTTTTAATGAATTCTGTATATCGGCCTTGGAATAGGGTAGCCAAGTTAGAACAGTTTATACAGATTGTTCTAAAGCCTTTGATAAGGCATTTCATGTTATTCTTCTTGCCAAGTTACATCAAATGGAATTTCATTTTATTTTTTTAGTTGGATAAAATCATATCTATACAATAGAGCTTGTAATGTTAGGATAGAAAACTATTATTTTGATCCGTACATGCAAACTTCTGGTGTACCTCGAGGCAGCATCTTGGGACCACTTCTATTTAATTTATTTATTAATGACATTTCGTCTTGTTTTTATAAAGTTAAATTTCTGTTGTATGCTGATGACTTGAAAATATTTCACAGGATTAACTGAGTTCGTTACGTTTAAGATTTGCAAGTATATTTAAACAATCTTCGTTCATGGTGTAATTTAAATATGCTCCATTTAAATCTAAACAAATGTTTGCACATCTTGGTTTTTAGGTCTTTAAATCCTATTCATACTTTTTTCAATATTGGTGAATATAATCTGGAATCTGTGGATTCCATAGTGGATCTGGGTGTTGTTTTCGACTCAGTGATATCCTTTAAACAACATGTAGACTATATTGTTCCGAAAGCTTATTCTATGCAAGGTTTCTTAAAGAGAAATTGTGCTGAATTTTCATATCCTATACACTCTCAAAACAATGTTTTTCTCAAACGGAATTGTTCTGGAGTGTAACATTAAGGTTAATCTATTCTGCCTCTGTTAGATCAAAACTAGAGTATGCTGCTATTATATGGGATCCACATTGTGGAACTCATATCTCGCGGATTGAGAGAGTGCAAAGGAAATTTGTTAAAGTTGCAATCTCATCTTTAACGTTTGTTGACCCCATACCATCTTATTTATATAAAAGCTTATTAATAGGTTTGGAAACCCTGGAGTTTCGTAGGTTTGGAATCAGCTTTATTTGTTTTTGATATCATTAGTGGTGGTATTGATTGTTCAGAGTTGCTTTATCTTATTAAATTTCATGTTCCACCTAGAAGTTTTAGGTATAACAATATTTTTGATGTACCACTACACCGTACCAATTATGGTCTTAATAGCATTTTGAGCCTCGTGTTTATTCAACTGAATAATATTAACCATGATCAACAAATTTATTTGAAACCACAAATAGAGTTTTGTGCATCAAAATTTGTCTTTAAGCAATACATATTTGTATTCCATTTTGATGGATTTAGATTTGTAATAAAATAATGTATAATTTAATATTTAGATTATTCCTAAATTGTAACATCATTATGTATCCCTTGACTGAATAAATTAAATTAAATGAAACTAATGGTAATGAAATTTCAATAGTAATGAAAAATTCTCAAGTATCCACAAAACTGGATTGCGATAGAATCTTAGAAATGTCAATAGAATCTTTGAAAGCTTAATAGAATCTTTGAAAGTTCAATAGAATCTTCGAAAGGTCAATAAAGTTCACGAATAATGAGAACAGACTCATGGTAGCAAGGTAATTTTTTAGGAACGATCCAGGCATTTCTTTTATATGGATGGTTAGGAGATAGATCGAATGGCAGTAGGAATCAGCAGGTGTGGCAAATATTAAGCAGTGTAATGCTAACATATTAGTCAGGGAAAGACCTGATCGCAGTAAATTTGAAAAACCCGAAACCTATAGAGTGGCCAAGTTAGGAGTAAAGCTAAGAGAATTTTTATATTCAGTAAAACTACGGGCTAAAGGATACTTGGCTGGATTGTAAATAACACCACTGATCCTTTAATGCTGAGGCCACATTTATTAAAAATATATCTTTTAACACTATTAATTTAAAGAGATTTCTTTGGCTGTACAACATTTGCAAGGATTCGAGTTCGGCACTTATCTGGTGACAACGTATTGACTTTGGATAATCTCAGTGAAATAATCTATTTACTAAAGTTCCTGTAATAGGTAAGGACGAGAACGAACGACAAAAGAAAGCGAACAGTAGGTAAACTAACTTTTTACTTCCGAATTCTTTTATCATAGTAGCACAATTTGTCTCCTTATTTAAAACTGTTCTTCAATAATTTGCTTTCTTATTTTTATACTGCTCTAAAATTTATCTGGAAACACGCTAAATTGTTAACATCGTTGCTGTATTAAAACATGAGTGGGTATTATAACCGTATATTAGTGCATTTTAATGACGTACATAATAAAAATCACATTCGTTGTGTTGTTTTTATTTTATTTGTTTTGTATTCGTACCAATTCCATAAAATTCCATTAATACGAGAGGGGGTCTATTATATCTGTCCAAAGTTGTTGCAGCAGTTAGTTTAAAAAACAAATAATAGAAAATAACTGAGATTTTATACAGACAATCAAAATGTTTTTATTTTTATTATTTGATGTTGCTCCCTTTGATTTACCAAGTGCAATAATAGAGTATTCTCATTTAAGTGCTTTTTCTCTTTCCAACATTAATGATATATCACTGACTTATGTAGTTCGTTAAACAGTTAGAACGAGAAAGGGATACTTAAGAGTTTTAACTCATTTCTTGAAGTAAAATAAACCAATTGAGCATGATTTTAAACCGGTTGTTATTTGTATAAGTGCATGTGTATGAGTAAATTATAATGGCAAATTGAAACGCCTGTCACATTTATACTCTTGTGATTGTAAAAGTGGTGGTAGGTTGTGGTAGAGTTTGTTATTTTTTTTGTACAACATTTTTTTAAAAGACCAACAATTTTTTGGTTCATTTACCATTGTCGTTGATTGTAGTTAACTTCACTCACTGAAGCGGTGTAAAACTCGTTCGTTTACACAATATTATTTCGAAATCATTCTGTAGTTATAGGCCTAAATAAACGGACGGTTAAACGGAAACAAAAGAAAACTAAAATACAAAACAAATAGTGAACAAGAAAACGTTTAATAAAAGCAATCAAAACAAGAAGGCAAAAAAATTTTCAAAAATGGGAAAATATATTAAAACCAATTAATTTGTTTAGTAAATAAATAAAAGTGTGTGAAAGTGTTAAAAATTTAAATTAAAACAGCCAAGAAAATATATGTATGTACAATAATTTTGTAAAATAACAAAAATTTGAATATTTAAAAAGAAAAATCTAAAATAAGTCCCAAACAAATAAGAAATTTAAAAAAAAAATATAAAACCAAATATTTTAAATTAATTAGGTGTTTTTATTAAATTCTCAACCTGGGTAGTCCATATATAATTCATACGCCCACGGGCTCAGAAAGTCCGCTCGCTTTTCCTTCCGATCAAGCTTCTGCACAACAAACTCCATTAGCAACATCATCAGCAGCAATTACAACAGCAGCTAGCGCCGCCAAAACTTTTCAATTATCACAAAATTCAGCGTTTAATTTAGCTTTACGTTCCTCCTCAACATTTAATGCTTTTCAAGCTGCTGTAGCCGCCGGTATAAACGGGTTTTCATCGCCTTTACAAACGCCGTCGGTACAATCGCCCCTAACACTATATTCACGCTTTAACGAACGTTTTGAAGAAAGTTCGGATTACTCTTCCAATACTACTACAACCAATACCGCTAACGATCACGATAATATGGATTTAATAAACCCCTATATGAGGCATCATTCATTTGCGGCGGCGGCGGCCCAACAAAATAATTCACCTAGTGTGAATTTACTAAATCGTAGTCCGCCTTTACATCATCATCATCATCAAAATCATTTAGGTAATGGGTTTCCAGATTCTTCACAAATGGATTATCAAAATCAGATATTGGATTATCATAGTGCGGCGGCAGCCGCGGCCTATGCGGTCAATAATAATAATCATTTATCTTCACCTTTAATGCTATTGAAAACTAATAACAATAATAATTCAGATAAATTACAAACGGATTGTAAGTCCCCTAGATCTAATGAAGATTCCTTAACACCGCCTCCCTTACTTTCTGCTAACGATAATAATAATACCAACAACTCGCAAACATCATCCCGCCTACAATCAGAATCTCCCGATAATTGTCATAATTCTTTGCAACAAAGATCCCGCTATGACAACAATTCTAGTCCCGGTGTAGATAGTTCAAAATCTTTCTCGGTTAGCCAGCGTTCTAGTGAAGAAGCCGGCAACAATAGTGAATCAAGTCCACCGCCCTCGGATTATAGTCCCGAAAATCTTTCAAGTCGAAAATTTACCTCTACCAACTCTGGCCACCCCTTGGGTATTCACAATAATAATAACATTTCATTGGATCACAAATTGCCTTTAAGTTTTTTGGGTCCTCCTTTGGCTGCTTTACATTCTATGACCGAAATGAAATCGGGTAATATAGCGAATAGTGCGGCGTTAAATGGTTCATATGCTAATGTACAAAATTCCCATATGATTAGTGAAAATCGTGTAAATTCATCGGCTTCAATTGCTGGTTCTACGAATACTCATACACAGGGTACGGCAAATCCCCATGGTATTGATACTATATTATCGAAACCACCACCTGTAACATCGGCGGGATTAAGTGCTTTAACGGGAGGTAAGTGAGATTATAGATAATACAAATCGGAAGTGATTTATTTATTTATTTTTGAACAAAATAAAATTATAGATTTTGATTAGTTAGGAACTGCTTTATTTTTAAGAGGGAGTGCGAAAAAGTTAAACTAAATCTGAACTAAATTCGTATTTAGAGGTTTCTGAGAAATTTTAAAAAAATTGCGAATAATTTTTTACCACCTCACACAGCATGATGTTTGTTTGAGATTCTCAAAAGCATAGTCGGAAATAAACCGCATTTTTGTTATAATTACTATGAAAAGTACAAGTATTATGTGCTGGAACTTAAAGAAATATAAGTACAAGTGTTTGGAATGTACTTGGTACTCAGTACAATTATATTCAATTGATTTAGTAAGCACTAAGCCTATTGGTCAAAAATCTCGACACATAAATTATTTGATATTGGTATTTAACAAAAACATTCAATTTTACCAAGTTCTAAAGCTGGCCATACACTTGCAATATTATTATACAACTTCTCGCTTTAGTTCTTTATTCTATTACCATGTGTGGTAATAGACTTAAAACGAGAAGTTGTACAATAATATTGCAAGTGTATGACCAGCTTAAGGCACTTTAATAAATAGAGAATTGGATTCTAAGTCGCTTGATTCACATGACTATTGATCTGGCATGTTTTGTTCCAATTTCATAATATGTATTTTTACATCCATTTTTCCAATTCGCTCAGCATCAGATTTTCTAGCGATTGAGAGACTAAAGTACAAATATACTTAGCAAGTGCCATTTATAACTGGAAAGTTTCAAGAAATGGTACATCAGTTATTTCGGTAACGGTATTTTCTGAAATAGCGGTAGCCAATTAAAGGGTTTTGCAAAGATATTAGCGGAGTGTTCTCCCAAACCTGAAAAAACAATATTTTGTGTAGTGTTGCCATCTATTTGTTTTTTAAACCTAATTTTTTTTTATCGTTTTTGGTGGAATAAGTATTACAATATACACAAATAGGATTCATACCCAGTAAAACTTTGGTAATGGGTGCGATAAACTCATGTATTACCTTGTAATGTGTTCTCCTTACAAGAATAATTATTGTCCATCATACAGTAATTAGTTACCGATAATTGGATACATAATGTATTACTTTGTAATGAATAAACCTTCCCTTCAGCATTATTTTGAAACATAAAGTAATCAGTTACCGAAAATTGATCCTTGCCTTCAGCATTATTTAGAACCACAGAATAATGAGTTACCGATAGTTGATTACATAATGCATT
Source organism: Leucophora obtusa (assembly GCA_949987735.1). Lineage (NCBI taxonomy): Eukaryota > Metazoa > Arthropoda > Insecta > Diptera > Anthomyiidae > Leucophora > Leucophora obtusa. The sequence goes on from OX465296.1 coordinate 45,013,289, forward strand.
ACTTGGTAATGTACGCTGCTTACGATTATCATTATTTTAAAACATAAACTAATGCATTACCGAATGTTGATTATTGTACATAATGCATTATAATTAAAATAATGACTATTACAAAACGCATTGTTTAATTAATTAAGTTAATTATTTCGATAATTTTTTATTTAAATTTTCTAAAGATTTTTAACGTGGCCACAATGATGGCCGTTAATAATTAAATATGTTTTTACTATTGTTTAACAACGTATTTTTCATTTGTTTTTTTATTAAAATTATATTTAGGTTTGTTTTTTTCGAATTTTATACCTATATCCAGCATAGATATCCAGAGACTCTTAATTATAGAGATAGGAAATCAAAACTTAAACTACTCACCGATAGAGGGCGCTGATATTAAGTATTACTTAAGCAACTATTTAGTATCAGTTTAGTATCAGCTGAGCCTATATTTAAAAACTCAAAAACTGCTCAAAATAAGGAAAAAACAAAATAATAAAATTTGAAATATTTGTTTGTATTTTTTCCTTTGTTGTTTGTTATAATTTAAATTTAAATAAAAAAAGAAAATTGTAAATTTTTTTTACAAAGTGCCATCTAGTGATACTTGAATTATCACATTACGATTCAAAAATGATCCCAATAATATCATAGTGCATATCAAACTATAATCCCTGTAGTATTTCCCGGCATTCAGCTCAGTTAAAAAGCTATGCACTTTTAGCTTTATTCAAAATAGTACATATATTTATTGAATAACTAATTTTCAGATTTAAGTAATTTAATTATAGATGTATGTTGCTTATTTATATATCAACGAGTAAAAAAGTTAAAGTCTGACATGCCGACCATATGATACCTTACACTAGTCTGGTTAAAAGCAAACTAATGCTTGAAATGGGTTCACAGTTTTAAATATCACATGGACTTGTGTGGAAATTTGTCTACAAATTGATAAAAAAAAAGAATAACGGTAAGAAATTTTGATTTTACCTGATGTGTATTTAAGAGAAATATTCCATATAGGCGATAGGTCCAAATATGGACTGATTCTATCCTATCTAGAAGAAACATTTATTAAAATATCTTCGTATTAGCGACCTGTAATGTGCGAAAAAACCGATTTTGGGTGGAAATTTATATGCGCACTAGGCCCAAACGTGAAGCGATTTAAACCAAAATTAATAGGCTTCGTCCTTGGGCCGAATTAATAATTGCGACCAATAGCGTGCGAAAAAATTAATTTTGGGAGCCCTTTTTATGGGCACTAAGTCTAAATATGGACCGATTTTAAACAAAATCAATAGGCTGAATTATTGGACCGACGTATATCATCATCAAAATATCTTAATATTTGCGACCTGTAGCGTGCGTATTAGGATGTCCCTTAAAATAACGATTTGCCGATTTTCGGTCATTACACCCCCCAGATTTATTGGAAATGGTCCCAAATGGAAGAAATATTTTTTTTTTGTTTTTTTTTTTTGTAAAACGTTAACCCGTGCCGAAAGTTGGACGAAAAGGGCCCATTTTGGAAAAAAAAATGTACTATTACACTTTAGAAAAACGTGTAAGTCCACACAATGTAATCGATTTCGTGTACTTCACTTTGTGCGTACTTACGATATGGGTTAGGGGAGAGTCGTGTACCTTGGTACTTTTGAAAATTCTGTGCCAATATCTCTAAGATTAAGATAGATGCGAAAAATCTTTAAATGCAGAAATATTAGTGTTGGTGTTGTTATATATTGCAAATAATAACAACTTTAATAATTCTTATGCATTTTAACAAATTAGAATTTTTTTAGAAAAGTGAAAAAGTTTCAAAATTACAAATTGGCGTATACCTTGGAATTCGTAAAAAATTAAGGGAATTTCTTAAAAAAAATATTACTCCATAATAAAATTTGTTGCATTATTTGCAATAGAGTTGATATCTATTTGAAATGAGGCAATACAATTTAATATTTGCATAAAAACATCATTTTTAAAAAATGGCGAAAATCTTAAATCAAAGGTTATTTTGTAGCGAGTTAAATTCAAAAAAAGTGCAATTAGCCGAGCTTCAATTAATCATGTAATGGAATTTGTGGAATACACAGAAGAGGGAATATTCAAAAAGTTCCAAGTTACACGCATTTTAATTTTTGCGAAAAAGATAATTTTTTTTTGTACAATATATTTAGTTAAGAAATTTACTGGTTGCTGCATTTAGAAAACGACAAACTTTATATTGATTTAAGCGCATATCTTGAAATATCTTGATTATTTTTAAAAAATTTGTTTAAATTTTTTTCAAAAAATTACTTTTGTCGATCCAAGGTACACGCACCCAATTTTAGGGTCTCCTATAGACTTATCTGAAACTCTGAGTAGTTCAAAATGATCATTTGGCAAAATGAAAAACTTCATGGAAGAAGACTTGACAGTAAAACATTAACAAATAAGAAAAAAATGCAAAGTTCCAAGGTACACGCGGTCCAAGGTACACGACTTTCCCCTACTTGTGTATAATAATTGTATATGAAACTAAAAATATTTGAAATTTTTCAAAAATTTTGTCTAACTTACATGCCACTATACTTGTGTGTACTTACGAAGTATATTGGCTTGTGGGACATTAAAATGCGGCCATACCCTGGGTAAAGTAAGCCAGCTTGTATGTCTAATACGATTGCACAACTAAAATTGCTATTAACATACGGACACTTTTGACCCCAACTTTTAACCCTTAAAAATAATATTGGGACTATACAAAATTGCGATTGTTCGTTAGTTTTGTACCCTATATCGCATATCCCAATTTAATAAAAGTCTGAAAGATGTTATTCTGTAAATTTCCTAGTGGTTATTTTTTGGTGAAAAGTGAAAACATTAACCCTATATGGATCGAGTTACACAAAATAATAATATTGATCAAGTGGAAAAAAAATATTTTTGAATCATTTAAAGTGATATTTTTTCGAAAATTATGAAAGGTGTTGTTCTGTAAATTTCCTAGTAATTAACCCTACATGGATCATATTACATAAAATAATTATTTTTATCCAGTTTAGAATATTTTGTCAAATGTAAAGGCTTTACAGTCTCGTAGTCATAATTAACAGGGCAAGTTTAAAATGGCACAAAAAAAGTTGAAATTGGCAGGCAAAATGGCACAAAAAATGTAAAAATTGCACGCTTATTCCAAAAATTTTAAAGTATAATAGTTAGTTTAAGTGTCTTTGTGAATGATTTTAACAAAAATACAATAAAGAAGGAATTTACCGTTGAACTGCTAAAGTGTATTCGCCGTATATTAGTATGATTTAAAAAAAATCTCGAATTTTATTAAATATTAAATATGATTGCCTTGTGTCTGTTAATTTTTTCAATAAAAATGTTTTCTTCTTCTTCTTCCTATAAATAAACTATAAAAAATATCGTTTTTATTAATTTTTTCGAAAAATTATTTACAAAGATTGAGTTTTTACTGAATTTTATAGCATTTTTATAATGAAAAGTCTAAAAAAATAGACAAAATGGCTTTTTTTGGCAAGTATTTGTAAAAATGGCATTTTCACAAATTAAGTGAAAAAATGGCAAAAATGACATTTAATGGCAAATGCCAAAAAAAAACGTGCCCTGATAATTAATATTAAGTTTCATGGGTTTTTTCCATGGATGGTAACCGAAACGATGCGGTTATCGGTAAGGGTAACGATATTTTATTTTATTTCGGTAACGGTATTTTAAGGGTAAAGCTATTTGATTTATTTCGGTATCGGTATTTTAGGGATAACGGCTTTTTAGTTATTTCGGTAACGGTATTTTAAGGATAACGGTATTCTGATTATTTCGGTAACGGTATTTTAAGGTTAGCGATATTGCAGTTATTTCGGTAGCGGTATTTTAAGGATAACGGTAGTCAGTTATTTCGATTCATCCCGCAATTTTTTTACAAAAAACAAACGAGATTAAAAACAAAACCAATGTACCAACTTAAAGAACGCAAAATTCTAAAAACCCACGTGCAACTATCAAAAGCAGAAAATTAAAAATAATGGTAACAGTATTTTAGGGGTACCGGTATTACATTCATTTCGGTAACGGTATTTTATGGGTATCGATATTTCGTTTATTTCGGTATCGATATTTTAAGGATAACGGTATTTCAGTTATTTCGGTAACGGTATTTTAAGGCTAACGATATTTCGGTTATTTCGGTAACGGTATTTTAGGGGTATTGCCTGCCAACCCTGGTCTTTTCTGACCCCAGGCCACTAAGGGTTAACGATTTTTTAAACAAACGTAGTCTTAACAAAATTTAAGTGATGAAAACAATCAAATTTTGTTAAATTTTTGACAAAATAATCAATTTTTGTAAAATGTCCTGGAAAGCAGTCACTCCAAACACAAACTCGAATTATCATTTTTCCAATTTATTTATTTTTTTTTCTTTAATATCAACTATTATGTGGTACAAATAGCAATCGACAATCTCCAAATTAGGCATTTTAAAAAAATCTTTAAAATTAATTTTAAAAAAACACGCTTTAACATTTTTATCAAATTCGTGGTTCATTTTGGATTCCAGGCTAAAGTGGGTTAGTGATATCCGATGAAGTCAAAATTCGATGTCTGAATCATTTTAACTATGTTAAATGAATAAATGAAATAAAAAATAATTTTTTTCCAAATTTCGAATTTTGGAAATTTTCCAAAATGAGCCATTTTCGTCCAACTTTCAGCACGGGTTAACGTTTTCCAAAAAAAAATCGATTTCTTCCATTTGGGACCATTTACAATAAAACTGGGGGGTTTAATGACGAATCTAATTTTAAGAGACACCCTAGTTCGTATATATGGACAGAAAGACTATACTTTTGAAGTAATGAAAGAAGTGAAGTAAAAATACACTAACGTTTACTTTGATGTTATGAAAGAAGTGGTTCATAAAACATGACTTTAAATTGTGTTTTGATGAGGGGTCTTAGCATTCCAGAGTTAGAGTTCCAATCTCAGTGAAGACATATAATTTTCTGTTTTTAAACAATTTTTTTTATTGATTCTATTTAAAAGATAATTGATGTTGTGTTGTTGTTTATACAATTTTATTTATAAACAAAATATTTAAATTTCCAACCTGAAAATATTCAAAGTTTAATAAATTCTGTGGAACGTGTTATTCTATTTATAGAATTTATAATCCACAACAATAAAGCAATTAATTAATAATACAACAAAAATTCAAAATTTGTAAAGAAATGCACGTAATTACAGCAATATTAAAAATAAATAAAAGTGATTGTACCTGGAACTGAAAACTTCGGTTGGCGAAAAATTCGGTTCCAACTTAAAATCTGTTTTCTGTGTGTATGAATACCGCAATAGTATTACACTCATAGAAATAAATCTGTAAAAATAGCAGAAAAGCAACTAAAAATTAGTTAAAAATGACGTTGCAGTTAAAGCTGTTGAAATTAGAGGATTTTTTTTTGCTAAAACTAGTAAAATAAGAACATCAAAAATAAAACTGTTAAATTAACAGAATTTTAGTTATATTTAAATTAACTTTTAGTTATTTGAAAATGACAAATTTTACTGTTAAATCTGCATAAAAATTTGATATAACTACAAAATTTTTGTTATTTTTTTTAAGCTAAATTTAGTTGAATGCAAATACCAGTCTATCCTGCTAAAATCAGCAGAAATATTTGCTAAAAATTGTAAAGTGCTGTTTTCAAAAGGCTCGATGTTTATCTGCATTTAAAAAAAAATGATTATTTAGCAAAATTTTTGCTGATTTAGCGGGTTAAGTTGCTATTTTCTATTAACAAATATAACTAAAATTCTGAGTATTTACCAGTTTTATTTTTGTTATTCCCACCTTAATAATATAAAAATAATCTGCCATTTTTGAGTAGTTTTAACTAAATTTTTTACAGACTTTTTTCTATAAGTGTATTTAGTATATCTAGAAATATTTACAAACTCAATGCGAATTTCTTGTTTTCGTCTGGAAACATTATTCAATATTTAAAATAAAAAATAAAAAACAACAACAAAAAATTACAACAATTTGCTAGATCAATCCAAACGACAGAGCTGTATTTTGGAAGACGAAAAAATGGTACAATATAATGATTTAACCCGATGTCTTCAAATGCAAAAAATGATGTGATATAAAATGTCGAAACGATTGCAGAGAAACGGCAATAGCACTGTAGTGGAGAACACTTGAGCATTTCATGGTTTTAAATGTCATAGTATTTTCTTCTAAAAACATAAAATATTATTAACAATTAATGTTTTTCTACAGATAGTAAATAAATACATGCTTATTAACAAAGATCTTTTAGTCTTATTAGAGTCTAATTGACGGATTTGTTGTTATTTTGCATGTTTATTTGTTTTAGTAAACTGTAACATTTTTCCTGTTCTTTTTATTAAAATTTTTGTTATTTTTGATTGCTTAATGAAAATGAAAGCTAAAAGCAACGACCATATAGACTAAAGACATACCAATCCTCCTCACACGTCAAAAAAATCGCTCTTAAATTTTATATGCCAACTGGTTTTAAGAGAAACAGTTTTATTTTTTTTAATGCATATTTTTATATAAATAAACAGAGAATATTGTAAACAATACAAGTGCACTTGATAGTTTTATTAAAATTGCTTAAAAACCAGAAAAATAATTAATTAAAAGTACCACCTTTTTAAGGTTTTTTGTTATTTGTCACCGAAGCTCTCGTAAACCCAGTTAAATTTTTTAAATTAGAGTGACATTTGATGGCAGACATCATTGCTTGCTTGCATGCCAACGATATCATGATATTGCAATAAAATTTAAATTAAGTGTATTTATATGAGATGAAATAATTTTGACAGATATATAGCAAGCGTTCGCATAATTTTTGGATCTATTACTTGTATACACTTTCTCAGTTGGTTGCAAAACACTCATGTGTAACTTCATAAATGTTTTATAAAATTCTAGAACATTAATTAATATTTAAAATAATAATAACACTAGTCATTATTGGTAATATATTATTTTTTGTTTTGAAATGATGGAAAAAGTTACCAGTTATAAGTAACTCATTATTATACCTTCAACAATAATGCAGAGAGTAAGTTAGTGTCATTACTAGTATTCCAAAAATAATGATATGCCATTACCGTTTCTACAAAATGTTAACTTATCATTAATTACAGACTATTATTTTGTTAAATAATTTAAACTATTCCTATATTATCAAAACAATTTTATTAAATAATATCCCATTAACTACAATTATTTAGTTGAAGGCCTTCAAAATCATAACACTAAAGAATCATTTTAACACAACAACAATTTTCGTAGTCTGCCTACGTTTGAATTTATAACAGTCATCATTGCGTATGTATATAAAAATTACCTATTTCTAAATAGAAAAAATTATGAAAAGCATTGTCAATCATTTGTCATAAAATGTAATTATTATCATTTAGATGTCCAATCAATTAAATGCCATAACTAATTGTCATTGAATAAAAAAAATCATAAAAATCATATAATGTCAAACATGAGAAACGGGAAAAAAATTTTAAATGTGTCAACGCATTGTGTTTACGAATTTGTAGACAGACTAAAAAGTCTAAAATAATGGAAAAATAATCTATTGAATTCACTATTAATGAATTATTATTATTAGTAATTTTGAAAAAAAAATTTGTTAAAATAAAAGTATTACTTACAAAAAACAAAAATATGGCCTATTAAAGCCTTTCGCTTTATTGCATCCATACACTCAAAATAATAAGTCTGTTGGCTGAACAGAAAAATTTGTTACTTTAACAAAATTTATTCCTGTTTTTTGGCTTAAAATAAAATTTATTGATTTTAATACTTTGTCTGTTAAATTTAACAAATTTAAATTTAAATAAAAAATTTGCAAAACTACAGTTTTATCTGTAATTATACTGAGTCGTAGAATTTATCCAAATTTAGGGTCTCGCGACCGCGGGTCCATATCATGCGCGGGTATATAAGGGCACTCCAATGGAGAAAACATTATGTCCTTTTTGCTCTATCTCGCTTAGTTTCCGAGATACGGGGCATTTTATGAGGTGGAATATTTTTATTAAAAATTTCCGAGGGTCTAAGGCCCTTCCAAGGTCCATTTTTGGATAGAGATAACCCCTTTCGCTGGGGTATTATTATTATTACAGTTAGGGGTAGTCGAAATTATCATAAATTCTGCTCTATCTCTCTTAGTTTTCGAGATATGGGCCATTTTAAAAAATCGGGGGACAAGAAATAGCGCCATCTTTAAAACTTTGGATACATTAGTGGCGCCATCTACCGGTAATAACAGTAACATGAAAATATTATATTTTAACAATAAATTTTGTAAAATTTAACGAATGGGTTCTTAAAAATTATTTATATGTAAATAATTTTGAAAACTTACACTCAAACATAAAGTACTGAGGATTTTTAATATTGTGTTAAATGAAGATAACTAAAATCTTTTCTTAAATCAGTGTTTCAACTAAAAATTTGTTAAAAACTAGTCAAATCGATTTGAAACCGGGTTGACAGATTTTTCTACTGACGTATTATTTTAAGGGCTGGTATCTTATCTCCAATGCTTAGTTTACTTTAATCATTGATTTATAAATCATTGATTAGCCCTTAAACTTACTTAAAATAATATCGGTAACTTATAAAAATTTAGTCAATGATTTGTTAATTTTAGATATTTTCATTTGACAATACGAATAAGAAATAAAAGAAAATAAAAAAAGTTTGGAAACTCGCGAAATAAGAGTTTTTTATTGAATTTTTCGCATGATACACGGTCATAAAATTGTAAAATATATGACCAAATTGTTGTTTTAAAAATCATCAATCGCTAAATGCCTCAAATAGAAAGTGTCTTTTCGCATTCTACATGCATATCTTAATTTTTTCATTGGGTAAGTGTTTATAAATTTAAATTTGTTTTTAGTCCAAGGTGTTATTAAGAAATATTTATGAAGGACAAGATTATTATTAATGTTTTTGATACATTCAATACAAATTTTAAAGTCAGAATTTATTAAAAAACTACCCTAGGGGAAATTTTAACAAACTGTCACCGAACTGGCCCCTTTATATGAAATAGACTGGTCACTTTTACATGGCGTTGTCATAGGAGGGGGAAATTGACCCCTTGTGACATGTCACCAGACAAATCCCAGGACAGGTCCCTGTACTTTGTTTTTTATGAGAGTTCAGTAACCTGTCCTAGGATTTGTCTTGTGACATGTCACAAGGGGTCAATTTCCCCCCTTGTGACAGTTTGTTAAAATTTGTTTTCGGTGACAGTTTGTTAAAATTTCCCGTAGGTTAGGTTCAAGGGAAGAGTAAAATAACTGCCTCTTTATTATTTTTTATTCGTTTAGGTAAATATATCTGGATCAAATTTAATATACACATACAGTGACATCACCCAAAGCAGTAAATTTTTACAAACCGCGAAACTTAAACGCTTAATTTTCTTGATTCTATTTTTAAGACAACAATTTTGTGTACAAAGCAAAAATCTTCTGAAGAGTCATGTCTGTGAAATTTTGTGTTAATTGAAAAAATTATAATTTTTGAATTTTGTGGAAAATAAAAGATATGAATCCAAAAATATTCCTCGGAGGAAAAAATATATGGAGTACTTAAAAATTGTACTGCAGGAAATATTTAAGTATGCCTATAAATGGTCTAAACAACTACCATAGAATCTTAGCAGAATGCATAAATCTTAACCTCTGTTGACTGACTCTGTCCGACATTTCAACATTTTTTAATAGAATGTGGTAGATTAAGTTTTATGGTTAAATTTTATTAAATAGTAAAAATTGGTTTAATAAATAAGCAAAATAAGAAAAAATTTAATAAAAAACTATAGTCATTAACTGCAATTTAAGATCTTGCAGGAGCACGTGAAGTATGTCTTATATCTTTATATATCTCATATTTTTCCAGAAAATTCGAAAATTTAAATTATTTGTAATTAAAAACGGCAGAATTAAAAAAATTATTGTGAGACACCTTAAACACATTTTTTGGTTAAATTTTCCTTCCACGAATCATGGTTTATTTGTGCTAAATAAAGATCAAAATTATGACCGATTCTAACAAACTATTAGTACAGAATCTAATATTATGTCATATTATTAAAATTTCCCCCAAATATTTTCTTAATTCCAATTGGTAGTTTTAGAGAAGATATATGTGCAAGTTACTAAAGATGTTCATTATTTAGATGGCACATAAAGATGTTGTTCTGTGTTTATTTACAAATTAATTGGTCTACGTAAAACTTTTTAAAAAGTTACCAACATTAGAAAAAAATGTTAGTACCAACATGATTTGTAGGATGGAAAATCTATGTTTAAGGTCTTAATCACAGAAATTTCTGTAATTAAATTTAAGCAATGTTTAGAGTAAAATCAGAGATTAAAATTTGATGAGTTACTGTAATTAAGTGCTAAGCAATGATTTTCTTCTTAATCATTGTTTAATATCACATAAGATACCAGGCCTAAGTGTAGTAATAAATACTCTGACATTTTTTGAAAAATTTAAATTTTTTACAATTAGGTTGTTCACAAGGGGTGTGCTATCTGTTGTATCGTCCTAACAAAAAACAGAGTTGTTAAAATTTTTATTTGAGTTTAAAGCACCGTAAGTTGTTTCGATTTCACGTGAAAAAATTGTTATACTCCATATGAAAAAACCGTTTTTTCAAGACAATGAGTTTCACGTGAAAATCGTGTAGACTTTGGTTCCACGCAAATTTAATATACAAGACTATTATTTTTCTTGTGTTTATTGTGATTGTGTCTTTCTAATAAAATAAAACGATTTTCAATTTTTAGAATTTATATGAACTTTTGAGGACTTTTAATTTCGGGTGCAATTTTTCACGTAAAAAACTACTTACGGTGCTTAACAAGGAATTTCTATTCGTTTTTTATCTGTTAGCTCACTCAAACATAGGACACTAAACATACGTAAAAATGTTGTATCGTGCTATTCTCAAATGTTATATTTTTTCAATTTAAATTATAACAACTCTGTTTTTTGTTAGGACGATACAACCATAATAGCACACCCCTTATGAACAACCTTATTACTAATAACAAGCTAAGACGGATTATTTTTTGTGAATTATTTCAATTCCACAAACACATCATTTTTATCTGGAAATAGCAACATAAGAATGAAATTGTTTTTGGTGGTACTTGTTGACTCATGTGGTAGTTTAAACCCTTTTTCAAAATTGATTTTAGTTTAATAGTTTTAACAAATTTTTATTATACCAATTTTATACAAATTCCATAAGATCTCAAAACGACTAATTTCGACATATACAATTATGCGAGAATGACACGGATATTATTACACTGTGAGACAAATGGTAGGGGTCAGTGATCGGGAAGGGTTCAAACTACCGGGGAAAGTTATATCGGTAAAAAAGAAGTTATACGTGTCCCGGCGTTTCGCTGGGTCACCCCTAGGAATCGAGATATATCGATTTGACCTTTGGTGGTCTTTTTTTTGACATAACTCAAGAAACACTAGTCCGATTTTGCTCAAACAATTTTAAAAAAATTAAAAATTACAATTCCTTTAATCTGTTCATATAACGTTTTTCTATATACTCAACAGTTTTGCCGGTAAAAATAAATGGCTATCGTCTGCCAATCTGAAGGCCTGGGTTCAAATCACGGCAGGACCAAAAACATACATATGAACTTTTTTTAAATTTTATTTTGGAAAATATATTTCCAGACCACCTATTTATTGGTTTTGCCAGCGTTTTGCCAACGTTTAAAAATTTTGTTCCTCCAGTGCTTTTTCGGCGCTTTTTGAACAGCCGGTCCTTTTGTCTAATGATGTTATCATTTTGGGAATGGGAAAGCACTTTTTGCTAGTACTTGTACCACCTGTTAAAGTGCTTTGCCACCGCTTTCCCGTTTGTATTTTTCTGACTGGGTGTGTTTTGGGGATTATGTCCAAATTCTCATTTTAATTATTTACTTGCGTGATTACCGAACAAATTTCGGTTGTAATCTCCAAATTTGAAATGGGCAAGGTCTGCCCGCCGGGTATTACATAGGCGGCTTGCCCGACTTTAATTTTTAAATCATTCAAATATACACAACAATTTGCTTTTATTATTTCCAGGTGGTATACCACGATTTTCCATAGCTGCTGCGGCCGCTGGTATGGCCCAATATTTATCACAAAATCAAGGTACCCCCTTAAAAACACATGCTGGTCATATGGTCGATAGAACACATTTATATTGGCCTGGTTTACAAGGTCTAGTAGCAAATCCAATGGCGTGGCGAGAACGATTATCGAATACAAGTAAGTACAACGCTTTTATAAAAATTCTCCAAAAAAAAATTTTTATTGACTTAAAAATTAGTTCCAACTCATTAATTATGTTGAAGTTTATATTAAAAAAGGAAGAAAAATAACGAATAAGCAAAAATCAAATTAATCAAATCGTATAACAATAACACAACTTGATGACATAAAGATGATTTGTCAGAAAAAGAAAAAAAAAATGAAATAACAATAATTATTTTGGCGGGACACACCTTATAAAAAGAAATACAGACTGATTAATTTGAAAGAAAATAAACCTCTAAACTAGGCTTCTGATTTCTTCTTTTTCATCTTGGTCTTCTTAATACAAAAGTGATGATTATGATGATTTGACTTTTTTATTTGCTAATGATCATGATCAAGCGATTATTGGTCATACTTACCGGTATAGAGTAGAGCTGTAAATGATCTGAATGAATGAATGGTTTTGCTGCTTTAAGCTGATGAGCTGTTACTGATGTGATTATTGTAAAAAATCTTCTTTATTTTGTTGGTGTTTTTGTTGTTTTTGTAACCAACACCAGATCAATGTTAAACTCATTAAATTTTTATCAAAAGTAGTGAGAAAGTTTATTCCTTTGGTACAGAAAATAATAAGAGAAACTCATTATTTGGTTTCTTCATCAAGTGTTTTATTCTTATTTTAAAAATCACATCACTTAGCCACAGTGGTGCCAGATTTTTTTGGTCACAAAATCGTCAAAGGTGTAAAATGCAACATATATTTATTTTAACTACTTGCCTAAGTACCACTCTCAAGATCCTTTAGAACTTAAGAATTCAAAATTTTTTTTAGTTGGATGAATATTTTTTTGTCTATATGATTTCGCCTGTAAAAATGTGATATTTATGTTATGGTTAGTATATGAAATTAACGAGCAGAGAATCTCAAGAGTATGGATGCATCTCCACCTCTGTTAACTGTCTGTGTACGGCATTTGAAGTTGTTTTAATAGCAGGTGATAGATTAAGTTTTATTGTTAAGTTTTAAGAAATATTAAAAGTTGTTTCATCAAATATACAAATTATGAAAAATATAATAAAAAAAAGACTGAACCCCTTAGTTGCAATTTAACTTCTTAAAATTTCAGACAGAGCCAGTGAGAGGGTTTAGCAGTAGATGAGTGCATTGCATAGAGCCTGGTGAAATGTACAACTTCGCAATGACGTTAAATTTGTGATAAAGAGTCTTCTTATAAGTTTCTTTTTTTTATATGGAGATCTGACAATAACGCAATGCAGATTCAGAGTAGAGATACAACTTTGGGGCTTCTAATGCATTTTTTTTATTATACACTCTAAACAATTTTTGTAAATTTACTACTATAAAATGGGTTGAGTTTTGTTCAATTTTACGAAAATTCGGTAAATATAAACAAACAATGCGTAAAATTTTTTTGTACACACTTTCATACATTTTTAGACATTATGTGTTTACAAATAAACACGATATGCCTAAAACTAATACTCTTGTTAAATAAAATTTTTACGCACAAAGTTGGTAAATATACTAACTTATAATAGTAATGAATTTCTGACATTTTAAATTGCAAAAAATTTTAATAATTTTTAAATAATAAAAGAAAAAAGCTAAAACGGAGTATTTTTTGTGAATTACTAGATTTCTACAAACACATTTTGATCTGGAAATAGCAGCATAAGCATGAAATTATTTTTGGTAATTATTATTGACGCATGTGGTGGTCTAAACTAGAGATGGGCACGTGACTCACGATCACGAACGAAAAATAATAATCACAAACGACTCACGCACAAACCATTTTTTTATAATTGCGCTCACTCACGCTCACGTAATACTCACGAAAAATACGAACTTTGTTATTTATATTAAATTTTTAAGGAAGCTGTCTATATTGAACATAAGTTTTATTTATTTACAAACTTTAGTACGTAATTAAAGTTAATTAAAATTAGTTGAACTATAAAAACATGTTGCTAAAAATTTATTAGGTGTATAACTTAAAAATGCGGGATTCACAATAGATGGCGCATCTTTTACACATGGTTTGTGTCTTTAATAACTTATATGGCATTTTGGAGGCTAAACATTTGTCCTATATTCTCACTTAGTCATTGAACGAAATAGTGTAAATAACTAAGTTTTCTTTACCTCGAAAATGTCGAATCTTGTGCTAACAAAGCATCAATTGCAGAAAGTTTTGCTTTACTTCTTTAATTTGAAAAAAAAGTGCAGCTGAAGCCCATCGATTGCTCACCGAGGCTTATTCTGAATATGTTCAATCGATTTCAATGTGTGAGAGATGGTTTGTGCGGCTCAGAGGTGGTGATTTTGACACAGAAGACAAAGACGGCCCAGGTCAGACAAAAATGTTCGAAGATGATGAATTGGAGCCATTACTCGATGAAGATTATTGTCAAACTCAAGAAGAACTTGCAAAATCATTGGGAGTCACTCAAGCAGCAATTTCAAAACGTTTGTAATCAGCAGGATTCATGCAAAAGCACCGAGGTACCACACGAGTTGAAGCCGAGAGACGTTGAAAGACGATTTTGCATATCGGAAGTGCTGTTTGAATGCCTTAAAAAGAAGTCGGTTTTGCTTCGAATTATTGGCGATGAAAAATGGATTCATTATAACAACCCGAAGCGCAAGAAATGTAATCAACGCCAAAACCGAATATCCATGGCGCCGAATTCATGCTCTGTACTAGGTGGGACCAGAAGGTCATAGGGGACCTGTGCCAAACACAGTTGATTCGTTTGAAGCCAGCATTGCCGAAAAATGCCTGGAATATTCGATCAGACATGAAGTCGTAATATTTCATCATGACAATGCTCGGCCACATGTTGCAAGACCGGTTAAAAAATATTTAGAAAATATTCGTTGGGAAGTTTGGCCTCACCCGCCTTGCCCCATCCTACTACCATGTGTTTCGATAGATGCAGAACGCTCTCGCTAGAATACGCTTCACTTCAGAACAAGGTATCCGAAATGGGCTTGATTCGTTCTTGGCCTCAAAAAATGAGCAGTTCTTTCTGTGCGGAATTCATATTTTGCCAGAAAGATGAGAAAGGTCATAGCTAACGATGACCAATACTTTGAATAAATTTATATTGTACCATTGTTTCAAAATAAATGTCCAAAATTTGACAAAAATCCCGCATTTTTAAGCTGTACACCAAAAATGTCATAAAAGTTTAAATAATTTTTTTTTAAATTATTTAAACTTTTATGACATTTTTGGTGTACAGCTTAAAAATGCGGGATTTTTGTCAAATTTTGGACATTTATCACTGCAAATCTTTAAATAATATTCCAAATTTTTATGATGGAACAAAACTTTGTCAACGTTTTGTTAAAGAAGTCAATTTCTTTACTCAAGAATTCTGGCAGAAGTAGAAAACACATTATTTTTGTAGCCAGTTTTTGATGGAGGGGTAGATCTCTGGAATTTTTTCAAAATTGTAAAATATTGCAATCTGGTTCAATATAATCACTCAAACTCACACACAAGAATTTACTCACGCACGAATTTTTTTTGACTCACGCTCTCGCACGACTCACGTAAGTGCCAACATTTTAACTCACGCTCAAGCGTGAATCATGCAAATTTGGTGTCACTCGCCCATCTCTAGTCTAAACCTCTTTTCAAAATTGTTTCTAATTGAATAGTTATAACTAGAGCAACCAAAAAAAAAAGCTCTAAAAGCTATGTTTTAAGCTCTTAAAAAAGCTCGAAAAAAACAGTAAAATCATCACTTCTTCATCACTTCTGCATTAAAATCCTCATAAAATTTAAATTTTTTATTTAATACAATGCTACATTCCTTGGAACTTCAGGAATCAGACAAAGTTGTGACATTCTTAAATTTATTGTCATCGGGAAATGCATTAAAGAATTAAATGTGCTAAAATCATTCTTGCCTAAGGAAATCGTCATTGTCATATTTTTACTATTAGAATTCAGGTTGGAAAAATAAAAAGTTTATTTTAACAAGAGATTTTTTAATTTAAAATAAATTTAAAAAAAACAAATTTTAAATAAAAAAATTTATGTCGACTTAAAATAATATTAAAAATGACTGATTTTATGATAATAAAAGCAAAAATATGCTCTATTTTCTCATAAAAAAGCTAAAATAAGCTTATATTTCAAAGAAAATAGCAAAAATAAGCCAATATTTACAAAATAAGCAAAAAACAAGCAAAATTAACAAAAAAAAGCTCTAACAAATATAGCTTAAAATTCTTATATTTTTAAGATCAGAACTTGTATTTAATCTAAACTGTTCTATCTCTGCAAATAAAAAACATGCCCTGGCTTCTTTTTGGTTGGCCTAGTTATAACAATACCACAGAGATTAAAATTTAATGTACTTTTTCTCCGATTTTTAAATTAATTGCATTGTATTTATCTAAAATTATTTTCATTAATTTATTTATTATATACACTCTAAAAAATGTTTATAAATTTACTACTATAAAATGGGTAAAGTTTTGTTTAATTTTACGAAAATTCGGTAAATATAAACAAAAAATGCGTAAACTTTTTTCATACACACTTCCATACACAATAATACACACACAAAGTATTTTTAGACATTATGTGTTTATAAATAAACACATTGTGCCTAAAATTACTAGTGTTTTGTTAAATAAAATTTTTACGCACAAAGTTGGTAAATATACTATCTTATAATAGTAATAAATACTCTGACATTTCAAATTGAAAAAAATTAAAAAAAAAAAATTATAAATTATAAAAAGAAAAAGAAAAAGCGAAAACGGATTATTTTTTGTGAATTACAACATTTCGACAAACACCTTAGAGTCTGGAAATAACAACATAAGCATGAAATTCTTTTTGGTGGTAGTCTAAACCTCATTTCAAAATTGAAAACGCCGTAAGAGAGATACGGCCTACGCAGGAACAACTGGGTGCAATGACTCCTGCTCAACAAAATGCCTTCTTTGCAAGGGAGGCAGTCAACCAACAACCGTCAACAATAACGGGAGAATACGCCGTAAGAGAGATACGGCCTAGGCAAAACAACTGGGTGCAATGACTCCTGCTCAACAAAGTCAGTATTCATTGAGTACTGTCTAACTTGCAAAGAAAGCATTTTGTTGATCTGGAGTCATTGCACTCAGTTGTTCCTGCGTAGGCCATATCTCTGCGTTTTCTCCCGTTATTGTTGACGGTTACTGCCTCCCTTTCAAAGAAGGCATTATGTTTAGCAGGAGTCATTGCACCCATTCAATAGTTATAACAAATTTTTATATGAATTTTATACAAATGCGTTAAGATCCCAAAATGATTAATTTGGACATAAACGATTATGAGAGAATGACTTGGATATTATTATTAATAAAATACGTACTAAAAATTAATTTGTTATTTTATTTTAAAAAAATTTTGTGATTGTGCTTAAAGTTAGCACAACTGTTGTAAATGTACGCATTTTATTGGATTTTTACGCACTTTCTGTGGATTTTTGCGCATTTTAGTGGATTTTTACGCATTTTATGCGTACACGTGAAACGTGCTTTTTTACACACAAATTTAGTAAATTAACACTCTAATTTCAAAATTTCATTTAATTTTTACGCACTTTCAATGTAAAATTACAAATTATTTGTGCACCAACTTAAACACAATGTGCGTATTTTTTTCAATTACGCACATAGAGTAAATTTACCCAATTTATAGTAGGAGTTCAGTTTCCTACTATAAGTTGAGTAAATTTCAACAGAATTTAATTAGAGTGTATTATTATGAGTATATAACTCATAATTAATAAAATACTTACTAAAAATGAATTTATTGTTTTATCAAAAACAAATTGTTTTTATGTGGTTTAACTTCAAACACAGCTGTGGTAAATATACGCATTTTTGGGGGATTTTTACGCATTTTATTCGTACAATTACACGTAAAACGTGCTTTTCTATGCACAAATTTAGTAAATTAACACACTATTTTCAAAATTTCATTTAATTTTTACGCACTTTCAATGTAAAGTTACTCATTATTTATGTACCAATTTTTCCAATTACACGCATAGAGTAATTTTACCCAATTTATAGTAGGAGTACAGTTTCCGACCATAAGTTGGGTAAATTTCAACAGAATTTGACACTGGAGATTTGACACTTAAAAAAAATTAATTTAATTTCACTGCGTTTTCACTCAAATTCGCATATTTTCATTCCCAGACTCTCTTCAATGTTGCCTTATTTTCAAAAGATAATAATAATAATCCCATTATTTGGTGATGTTCAGAGAAGGAAAAGTTGAAACTATTGAATGTTTATTTCGAAAAATCCTTGTTTTTCATGTTTGTTATTACCCAGGTAGAAAATTACAAAGGGACAAGCACTGGCAAAGCACCGAAATAGGTGGTATGAGTGCTTTTTAACACTACTTTCCCAACGCCCAAATGATAACACCGATCCACGATGGTGCCAATACCTTACAAAGCCATGGCAAAGCACCCAGAAACCTAAAAATCAAATACTTTCCCAAATCCCAAATAAGAAAATTAAAGTGCTTTCCTGATACCCAAATTATAGCACCGATCTAATTAATGCTTTGCAATGTATTGAGAAGAAACACAAAAATCAAATATTTTCCCTGCCACCAAAGTGTGAGCCCTCATCACTGAAGAATTTTAAATTACTCTAAAAATAGATGATTCTTGGAGTTATTGTAGTGTGGAGTCAAACATTATTTAAATATCCACTCTTTTTGGAGCTTCTTTTTCAAAAAAAAAAATAATGTTTAAGGAAAACAAGTGCTGGGAATTCACCCTTATCAAGCGTTGGTAAAGCTTCCAAATTTAGTAGTTTGCCAGCACTTCTTTTTGTAAGACCGCGGTCTACTTGTGCTTTGCCAGTGCTTCGTTTTTATTATAATTTCTACCTGGGTAGTTTCGAACTCACTAAGCCTATCATTTTATTTTCATTATCTTTACCAAGGTTAAAATGGAAAAAATTTAAAAATTAAAAATTTTTCTACAGCGAAAAAAAAATCCTTTCACATCCCTGCTGCTCTCCACATATAGAAAAATGTCTTTAACGAGCATATTTTTTAAATTATAAATGCAGATTTACACGCGAGGGAAAACTGCTAGAGATAGCTCTATTGCGAATGATTACAACTATTTAGGGTTGCTTTTGGCTCTCCCTAGCTGTCTTCTCTCGCGTGTACATGTGCCTTAAGAGCATATTTTTCATTTTTAGAGCACTTTTTATTGGCATAAAATGGATTTTTAGAGCATATTTCTGGTTGCCCTGCTAATAAATCTAATTTCTGCACTTTCTACCGCCATTTTCTGCAATAAAATTGCAGTTTGGCCAAATCTACCTTACGCTAATTTCTGTTTGTTATTAAACTAATTTTTTCTTTCCGACTCGCTGAGTATTAGTAATACCAAGAAGGCTACACAGAAAAAATTATTATCAAAAAAATTTCAATTAAAATTTTAATTGAAATGTCGAAAAAATTTTTAGTTTACCATAAGTACATAACATATTTAAAAAAATCTTAGATCCGATTACTGAATGTCCAGTTAGCTACTAACTAGGACTTTAACTGCCCGATAAATTGTAACTGGACATTCAGTAATCGGGCCTTAATATGCGTTGCGTAAAGTCATATTATTTTGTATTATTAATATTTTTTCTTCTATTGCAGATATAAAAATTACAAGTGTGTCTCAAATCAGTCAAAAACACAAGAAAATTAATAAATATTTATTAATTATATTTTTAGTATCACACATTTTAATAAAAGCGCCATAACTTAATTGAAAATTTTGACGATTTTTGATTAAATTTTTAACTGATATGATAAAAACTTTAATTGAAAATTTTTCAATTAAAAGTTAACAAAAAAAATTAATTCATATAACGATTTTCTTATTTGTTCCTAATTCAATTAAATTTTTAATTGCATTTACAAATACTTTAATTTAAACTCGATTTTAATTTTTTCTGTGTATAAGACTAGGAAATGCAATCACTATCGGATCGCACATCGGAGCGGAAATCTGACAGAACATTATGGCGTTGTCAGGCAGTCGATTAAAAAATTAGTAAAAAGTGGAAGTAAATTGGAAGAAACTAAAAATTACAATAAAAATAAAAAAAATATTAGAATTGAAAAAAAGTAAAAAAAAATTAAAGTATAGAAAATAAAAAAATGAGCACAAATTTTATTCCCAAAAATTTTAAATTTCACATATTTCATAAATTATTGCACTTTTTAAATTTCTGATCTTACACCGTGCAACACAAAAAAAATTACAAGGTTCTGACAACTGATTCTGATAGAGGGGACAAAAAAACTATGCACGTGTATGTTCGTTTTAAAAGTTCACGCCTGGCCCTATGTTTTGGGTTGTTAAAGCCCCCCCCCCCCCCTTTGCAAATGTTTATTGTGAATCGGCATAGGAACCCATGTGAATCTGCCATTTTAGGTACAGGATGTGTTCAGCAAACTTCAGTAAAACACTACGAGGAACATTTTTGTGAAACATTTTAACCCTCTGGCTCTTTAATTAAAGGAATGTTTTTGGACCTTTTTTGAAAAAGAATAAAAAAGACCCGTAAGTTGAAGAGGTAGAGGGTTAAAATGTTCTGCAAAAATATTTGTCATCAAATCCTCCACCGACATCAAAGTTGTAGTTTTAACTTAAATGCCAGAAATAAGTCAAAATTTAAAATGTGTTTAAGGGTTAATTTCGTATTTATTCAGAATTGCCGCTCAAATGTCCTACAAACCCGGATTTTAGGGAGAAACCATGTGAATCTTCCATTTTAGGTACAGGATATGTTCACTACGAGGAACAGGAATTTAAGCCCTCTAACTCTTTAACTTACGGGTCTTTATGCCAAATAAGTACTTTTGAATGAAGAGATAGAGGGTTAAAATGTTCCAAAAATGTTCTTCGTAGTATTTTACATAAGTTTGCTGAACATATCCTACACCTAAAATGGAAGATTCGCATGATTTCCTAAGCCGAATCACAATAAACATACACGTATATATTTTTTTGGCCCCTCTGACAGAATCAGTTGGCAGTGTTATCAATACTCTTCTAATTTTTTTTATGATTTAGAGAATTTTTTCGCCTCTTTATTCACATTTCTATCATTATGGTATTATGGTATTATACCGTCATTTTTGCCCTTGTTTTGCCCGATGCCCGCTTCGATGTGCGATCCAATTACACACAGAAAAAAAATTGCCAACCGAATTGCTAAGCTTATTTTGGTTGCTGCAACTAATAAATTCGGTTGGTGAAACCATATTGGAATGTGACTCCCATATATTTTGGGTATTGCAACTAAAATTCAGTTGTATTCAGTTGAATTTTGTTGTGATAACCAATATTCAGTTGTACCAACCTATTTCTTATCTTGTATCTTATACCCTTCTTGGGAAGGGTACACTCTAATTAATTTTTGTTTAAATTTACCCAACTTATAGTAGGAAACTGGACTCCTACTATAGATATGGTAAATTTACTCTCAGTGCGTGAATGAAATAAGTTACACACACGATGCGTAAGTTAATTACACACAAATTTGGTAAATTTACATTGAAAATGCGTAAAAAAATTTAGAAAAAGATAAGTAATTTTACCACTTTGTGCGCAAATTTACCAAATAAAATACGTAATACCGCCCAAAAATAAAAGAATAAAATTATCTTTAAAATGTTTTATTAACTATAAATATTATAATATTATTTAAGCCTAATACAAGCCTCAGATACTAATTAGATTTCTCTCTCGACACACATTAGATTCTGAGCATTTTTTTTTCATTGAAAAAGCCTCTGACTACTTTTCCTATAGGAAAAGCCTCATATGCTGTGTTCTTTTTCCTACAGGAAAATCATTAGATTCATAAGATTTTCTTATAAATACCACAGATTTTGAGGACTTTCTTCTATGGAAATATCTCAGATTCAGCAAACGTTTTGCCATAGGAAAAATTCTTAAAAAGTGAGGGATATTCTACAGAAGCCCTCCTCAGAATTAGAGTGTATGTGGAAGAAAAATTTCTCGAAATCTGGAGTTTGTTTTATAGGCAGGGTCCTTAGAATCCGGCAAAAGTGCTCATCTGTCATCTGAAAGTGAGACATCGGAGCATATTCTATGCGAATGTCCGAGACTGTGTGACAGGAGACTCAGATTTCTGGGTGACCGTTTCGTGTCACCCTCGAACGTTTGGGGGAATTCTCCTAACGGGATTATTGGCTTTATTGGTAGCCTGAATCTCTAGGGAATTCTAGGCAGCACAAAAGATCTATATAGGTCGCGGTGCGTAGTGCCTTCGTATCTAATCTAATCTAATTACAATATTAATTGCATTTGGTCTATATGACGCGTTTGAAAAAACAACACTTTACTTAAAAAAATATAATTTTTTGTTTTTTCCCGATGACAGAGGCTTTTTTGAAAAAGTTGTGAGGGTTTTTCTGTGGGAAAAACTCCTTAGAATCTAGGAATTTTTCTATAAGAAAAAGTCCGCAGAATCTGACGGTTTTAGAAAAAAACTTAATCACGATATAAGGCTTTGTTTTTACAAAAGCACTCCCAATGAACCTTCTTAATTCGCCGGAGTCAAATTCCACAAGCCTGGAAAGAAATAATAATATTAATCGAAATCTTTGAAAGACAGACAAAATTTATCATTAACTCTCAATTGTAGATGTTGCACAGATATACAACAATTACTAATCCAACTGAAGCCACAGCAGATAAAATTAGCACATGTTTAAATAAAAATTTATAACAAAACAATTTATTTTGGAACATTTTAATTTATATTTTAATATTTCTTGAATTTTTATAAATGTCAATCTTTATGTATTTTCATTACTATTACAAGTAAGTAAATTCACAAAATTTGTGCGTAAAATTTGAATTATCAACAAAATAAAAAAATGTACGCACAACATGTTTAATTATAAACATATAATGCCTATTATTACCTTATGTGTGTATTATTGTATATAAAAGTGCGTACAAAATAATTTTGCGCATTTTTTGTTTATATTTATTCACTATGCGATATAATAAACAAAAATTTACTAATTTTATAGTAGTGAATTTACAAGCATTTTTTAGAGTGTATAATAAATAATTTCTAATATTCACAAATCATCAAAAATTTATGTATTTTTATCATAAAGTCTTTAGTGGTCATTTAAAAAATTTTCACTAAAACAATCGTTACAATGTCATAAAATCGTCACGTCTGGCACCACTGCTTACTCAGTGCAGCCATTCCATTCATTGTATGTGTGTAGCGATGTCTTTTCAAATGCATCTGTTAAAAACAGAAATATGAAAAATTAATTTACTTCATTATTATGTTAGTGATCTTGTTACTGCTCCAGTTGCTGAAGTGGATTTTTATTTTGGTTTCTGGTTGTTATTATTGTAGTGCCATGGTTAGTTCATTAAATATTTGTTATACCATCTAAACATGTCTTTCGTTCGATCAAAATTTTATGCAATGTCACTTTCTAGGTTGTTTTTATGTATCGTAGGGCGTTGGGTTTATTTTGTGTTCATTAAATAATCACTTGTGATCATGTTTTTCTTATTCAGGCAATTTCTTTATTTTTATATTTTTTTTTTGTCGTTAAAATTGTTAGTGGTGTTCAATTTTAAGTGTTTTGACTTCCGCCGAATATTTATTTTTAATATTTTTTAATAGAATAGACAAATTAGTATAAATAATATATAAAGTTGTTAACTAGAGGAATTTTGTGTTTGCAAAAATAGAGTTACATTATTGCATTGATTGTTATGAAAACATAATGAACAATTGAAGCAACGTGGTAAAACCGAAAAAATCTAAAGACTGACAGCAATTCGGTCTACAGAGAATTGTTTAAGGACAAAAGTCGAAACTTTAGATATTTTTATAAAATGTGTTACATTGGAAAGCTAATAGTGTGACATCTCAAATATATGAAGATTCTTTGAATGTCATTAGGGGAATATTATTCACCTTGGAACGCGTTGGAACTTTTAATTTTTCCCCTGTAATTTGATATTGCATTGTGAAGTGTTATTCTATGAAGTTTTTTTTTGCCTAATGGTATTTTAAGATATACAAGGTTTCAGATAAATATGCAGGAGGCCCCAAAATTAGGTACGTGTACGTTGGAATGACAAAAGTAATTTTTGTAAAATAATTTAAACATACACCTTCAATGTTATTGATCAATGTTTTTAAAACAAAGTATTTAAAGGCAAACATACACGTTCAATATTATTGATCAACTTTTTTTAAAGCAACCAATCAGAACAAAGTATTTAAAAATAAAATGTTTTGATTGGTTGATTTTTGAAAAAAATTATCAATAATATTGAACGAGTATACCCTATTTAAAAATAAAATATTCTGATTGGTTAATTTTTGAAAAATTTATCAATAATATTGAACGTGCATGCCCTACTTAAACTAATTTTCAAAAATAAGCAGTTTCGTAGGTTTCCTTACAAAACAATTTTCGACAAATAGCTATTTTTTTAGGCGCAGCGACGATTTGTAATTTTGCAATAACTAGATTCCAGTTTAGATTCCAGTATTATGGAACTATTTCACTTGGGAATTTTTATTCTCCCAAAAACCATTATCTATGTGAAGTCTAGTTTTTAATAAAATTTCAAATCAACAAATTTGACCAATATCTCAGAAAATGAAAAAAGGCATATTTTATAAAAAAATTCAATTATAACGTTATCTTTCCTGCAATGGTGGTCTTATTCATTCTGAATTATAGCTTTATATATTCAAATATTTTCTTTTAATGCAGACTGGCTTCAAAAATTGACCGCACTTGTACGTAAAAACCATACGTCAGTGTGGCAACATTTGTGAAAAGGATACAAAGAGGAGATAAAAAAAAACCAAGAAAATTTAAAGTAGAATGTTTATATGTCTGTTTGATCACTTCTGAGAGCAAAAAACAATAACAGAAAGCTGAATAGGAAAGAAAAACTGTGAATTAGCCACACTATGAGCAAGGCCTTACGTGGGTTAGATGGCTAAGCTGTCAAACTATAGTATAGTTACGTTTGTAATGTGGGAATGCATGCGTTCGATTCCTACAGCCGACAGGTTGCTGAAAAAAAATTATCATATAGAGACAATCTGACAATAAAATATAAACAACAATACAATTTAAAGGAAAATCACTGATAACGCCTGTCCAAAAAGAAAAAAGGCAGAAACTAGATCTAGTCTGATTTGCTGATTAATAATGTGTTTATAACTTTGAAAAAATGTTTATTCTTCTTCATAACCTCAAACCTACATAATTAAAAATTAATAAAAAATGCATATTAATTACAATATGACCTATGGCTACTCCGATGATCTTGTCATCTCCGTTGTCGGCTGGAATGAGAGGACCATCTCTGATCGTATGCAGCAGGCTCTGAACTTTACTAACTCATGGTGTCGGGAAAAAGGGTTGACTATCAACCCGACGAAGACGATCCTGATACCGTTCACAAGGAGAAGAAGGCTCAACCTGACCGAACCTGTTGTTGGGGAGAAAACGATAGGCTTCTCGGATAGTGTGAAATATTTAGGGGTGACTCTTGATAAATCCCTTACGTGGAACGATCATCTCGACTCCGTAACCAAGAAGGCCACCAGGGCATATTATGCCTGTCAGAGGCTCTTTGGGAAAACTATGGGTCTAAGACCACACATGGTCTACTGGTCATACAACACCATTGTGAAACCTATGATCACGTATGCTGCCTTAGCATGGTGGCCAAAGGTTGAGCAGTCAACGGCAAGGGATACTCTGAGGAGGTTGTATCGGCTGGTGTGTACTGGCATTACGGGGGCTGGAAGATCGTGCCCGACGGATGCCATTGGGGCCATGTTGGGTATTCCACCATTGCATATTTCCGTGAAGGAAGCTGCAAGCATGGGCTCACTTCGTCTCCATGGGGTCGGGGACATGAGGAGCGGGGACCTAAAGGGTCACATGAGGATCGCCGGGATCTTTATGGACGACCCAATCTTAAGCGTCGCGGATAAAATGATCCCGGAGCAGATTTTTGTCAGACATTTTGACATTATGTCATTTGACAGAAATATGTGGACCAGCCAATCCTGGCAGCCCGAAGAGAGGGCTCAGGTATGGTTCACTGATGGCTCAAAGCAGGCTAATGGTGGCATGGGGGCAGGTGTCTTTGGACCCGGATTCCAGCGAGCTTTACCAATGGGCAAGTACCCCTCCGTCTTTCAGGCAGAGATTTTCGCCATCTGCATATGTGTGAGAGAGTGCCTGCGGAGAGGCATGGTTAGATCCCGCATCTAT
Organism: Leucophora obtusa; assembly: GCA_949987735.1. Taxonomy (NCBI): domain Eukaryota; kingdom Metazoa; phylum Arthropoda; class Insecta; order Diptera; family Anthomyiidae; genus Leucophora; species Leucophora obtusa. The sequence continues at coordinate 45,040,040 of OX465296.1, forward strand.
ATTCTTTCTGACAGCCAAGCTGCGCTAAAGGCTCTAGGAGCTTACGGGGTATCATCTGGTCTAGTCATGGAGTGTATGGGAATTCTAAACGAACTCGGTAGGAACAACTCCCTTACACTGGGATGGATTCCTGGTCATGAAGGGCATGAGGGTAACGAAAGGGCTGATTGTCTAGGCAATTGTGGAGCCCGTCGACCATTTATCGGCCCAGAACCATTCTTTGGGATACCTAGGGGGTACGTTCTGTCAATGGAGAGAGACTGAGTTTGCTAAGCATTGGGAAACTTCTACTGGCCAAAGACAGGCCAAAAGATTTATTTCCTTGTCCAGCGGAGTATCAAGGCGACTATTGTCACTTGACAGAGGTAACCTTAGGACCCTGACGGGATACTTAACTGGGCACTGTGGGCTCAGGTACCAGTTTCACAAACAGGGCCGGTCAGACACTGATGTTTGCAGGTTTTGTGAGCTGGAAAGTGAGACATCGAAGCATATTCTCTGCGAATGTCCGAGACTGTGTGACAGGAGACTCAGATTTCTGGGTGACCGTTTCGTGTCACCCTCGATCGTTTGGGGAAATTCTCCTAACGGGATTATTGGCTTTATTGGTAGCCTGAATCTCTAGGGAATTCTAGGCAGCACAAAAGATCTATATAGGTCGCGGTGCGTAGTGCCTTCGTATCTAATCTAATTACAATATTAATTGCATTTGGTCTATATGACGCGTTTGAAAAAACAACACTTTACTTAAAAAAATATAATTTTTTGTTTTTTCCCGAAATTATAAAAACGCGAATACCTCGAAAATAGTTAACAATTTCATAGATTTTATTTCATATTCCTAAAGTATATAAAATTGTGATTCAAAATTTATGGAGAAATCTTAAAGGACATAATCTTAAATGACGACAGAATTGATTTAAACTTTTTTTTTTTTAATTTATTTATAAATCTCCATACAAAAGGTAAGAAAAACCTGCAATCTTTAGACGTTATCCAATATCGATAAAATGTGGTACGGCTTTGAGAAGCAAAAATCGGACTATGTCCTGTTTCTCCATATGATTTTGAAAAACCATATTGCCCAATCAGAAATCGCCAGTGATATAAAAAATCAAGCACTGGCGTAGCACTGGGTAACTGTGGTGTTAAAAGTAAATGAATGAATCATTAGTGTTTATGTTTAAAAAGAAGTACATCTAGATCATCAATTGTAGTGCTTTTTCCACTGCTTCGGCATCTCTTTTTTTTGCTGGGTATCCAGTCAGAAATTACCAACGCTACAAAATGAATGCACTGGTAGATTAATTATTTTATAAAAATAATTACGTTTTTTTAAAAGAGGTTTATTGTCGGAAGGTTTCGAATTTTTTTGAATTTTTTTAAATTTTTTTAATTAAAAAAATGTTTGGTTTCATAAAATTGATTTTTTTGTTTGTGGAAAAGCTCCTTTAAGACTACCTATATTTATTTTTCCAATCGTGGCAGGTTAATTCCAATAAACTTTTCGCCAGTGCCAGCATTTTTGCGTAACCAGTGGTTTATCCAGCTGTTATCATTCATATACATATGTTTTTAACCACTAAATGTTATATGTATGACTACCTAGACTTAGACCTGTCGTCTACCAATCTGACAGCCACGGTTCAAATCACGGCAAGACAAAAAATATATATATATGAACATTTTTATTTTATTTTGCGAAATTTATTTCTAGACCAGATATTTATTGGTTGTGTCAACTTTGAAATTTTCTTTCCCCAGTGCTTTCCCGGCACTTTTTGAACAGCCGGTTGCCTATTTGTGTTATCATTTGGGAATGGGGAAGCACTTTTTGTCAGTACTTGTATCATTTTTGGAAGTGCCTTGCCATCGCTTTCCCGTTTGTATTTATTTCTCTAACTGGATGATTTCATATTCGTGAGCAGTGACCCATATTCCATTGTGACTGGTTTTTATACAAATATATTAAATATCAAGTTGGCTTCTTTTTAGAGAAAATTATCGTTTAATATTGTACACCAAAAATCGAATATATTCAATACACGAATACACTCCGTTTCATAACATAGCCGCACTATAAAACAGCTGATATGTGAGGTTCTAAATAATTATAACTAAAAGTTACATCTAAAAGACATATACATATTTCCACAAAAAAAAAAATGTTTAACATAGATTAATTTAAATCGTCATTTTTATTTTTACTGCACCCAGAAAACAGATTCAGTTCTGATAACCGCATTTGTTGCCAATCCCATGGTTCGGTTGTGGTAGCCGAATTTTTCAGTTGTGGCAACAGAAAACCAATTGAGGCAAGAATAATTTGACTATGGCAACAGAATTTCAGTTGTATCAAGAATAATTCGGTAGCCACAATCGAAAAATTCATTTGATGCAACTGAACCATTCGATTGGCAACAAATGGGGTTGTCAGCACCGAATTTGTTTTCTGGGTGTAGTGTTTAACTATAGCCGCACTTTCAGAAAAATGGATTTGCAAATTGAAAACATTTGAGAAAAAAATTAATTAAAATAATTTAATATTAGGTAAAGTCGACCTGATTTTAATTAATACCAAAAATCCCATTTGGCATCCACCATTGTCCACTGTCCGCCAACTTTGTTTATTCATTAGTCTTCAAACATGAGTTTCTGCTCTTTTAAGTTCAAAAACTGTTTGATACTATCGATTTTCTGGGAAACAATTACATAACAAAATTCCGTGGGTATTCTAAATTCGGCTCTTATCCCGAAAATATATGGGTCATTCCATAGCTTTAGTATTTTCAGTTTGAAAGCATCCCTGAGTAAGTGGATTTTTAAGGCCTGATGCATTGTCAGGTTGAAAAATCAGTTCTTATGAACATTTTTTCTTAAAAACTGCATAAATTTGTCTTCCAGGATTTAAGCCTACTGCAGTGATCTCATCCGTGTACCAGGTAACACCAAATCAACCATACCCTCACAACAAATAAGTAGTTCTTTCACAACGAAGTAAATAAAATTACAAATTGTGCAGTTTCTTCCATTCAGCGCTTAAACGCCATTAAAATCGATTGAAATAATTAAAATCTGAAAAGTATATTTGATATTAATAACTATTGGATCCATCTGAAGAAAACATTTTGGCATTTCTAAACATTAATTTCGGGGTTAACAATGGTTCGGGGAATATTTTATTGTAACAGAAAAGCTTGTTTTGTTGTGTTGGTGTCATTAGAGCTTGCACTGTATTATCATTGGAGCTTGCACTGTATTATATTTATACACTCAAATGAACAGAAAAATTTGTTACTTTAACAAAATTTATTACTGTTTTTTGGTTAAAAAATTTTTTTTCTAGATTTGAACACTTTTTATACCCTCCATCCCATTGTGTAGGAGGGTATATATCAGTTTGTCATTCCGTTTGTAACTCATCGAAAAAAAAATCTTGGACATAAAAAAAATATATATTCAATAGCGAAACCGATATAGCCATGTCCGTTTGTCTGTCTGTCTGTTGAAATCACGATCACGCTCAAAATAGTTGTCAAAATTTTTGTCCAATTTCTTAAGCAGTTTGGTATTGGAAATGGGCATATTTGGTCCAGACGTTTAAAAGTTATGAATGAAAATGTAAAAGCACCTCTAGAATTTTCTATATTAACATGAAAAAATATATTAACTGTGTGTTGTTGTTGTTACTGAATAAGAAAAAAATACATACATACACACCCAGACCTTGAAAGAGATAATTCTTTTTTTGAATTTATATGCATAAAATTGGATTCATTTTATAAATTACTGAATAATTCATAATGCCTTTAAATCAATGATTGGACATTGAATAAAGTGAGATAAGATTTGTTCCTATTTGTGTTGATTCAATTTTGATTCGATTGAATAGTTTGGACGTATGTTGGCTTTAGAGGCACCTCACCGATTGATTCTAAATTTTTACTACTGATATAACTCTCTTTTGGGGGCCTGAAGAAATTTTTTTTCACCGAAAAGCCTGCATGGGGAGTGACTTCGGTTTAAAGTTTAAAAATGAACTTAACTATATTTTCTTCATTTGTAGAATTTAACGAATGGGTTCTTAAAATATAGTTTTAAATAATTTTGAAAATTAACATAGCTAAAGTACTGAGGATTTTTAGTATTGTGTTAAATGAAGATAACTAAAATCTTTGCTTAAATCAGCGTTTTAACTAAAAATTTGTTAAAAATAAGTCAAATCGATTTGAAACTGGTTTGACAGATTTTTCTACTGACGTATTATTTTAAGTGTAGGTTTTGGAAACTACTTGTATATTTAGCTGTAAAATTGGATAACAAATCTGAATCAAAATTTAAAAGCTTTTAAAAGCTACTGGTTTTTGGTTGTAGTGTAATAGTATATTTAGACTGGGCAAAAACTAGTAGTTTTTGGTAATTTTTAGGTTTTGAGCCGAAAACTATAAAATTAATTTAGTTTTTCCATACAATTTTCATACAAACTGAAAACCAGATTCTACCTGGTTTTTGTCAAAAACCACGTAAAAATATCTGAAATTTGTATTTTTGATACACCCGGTTTCTTATATAACTAATTTTCGATACACCCTGTTACAACGAATACAGAATTAAAGCAAGTGTCAAAAATATATTTTTTAATTTTTTTTAAATATTTCAGTTTAAGTTTAAAATTGTGTGTTGTTATATATTTTTAAATGTGTTAATAATTTTTTCAATTTAATTTAACCATAAAAACACAAAGAAAAGTGTTTAATAAAAAAGTTATGTGGCAAACAAAAACTAAAAATTCAGTGTAAATGAATTGGTTTTTTTAATTTAGTTTTGTAAAAAAACCACCTGGTTTTTGCTCAGTCTAAATTCAGTATTAATTGGGTATCAAAAAAATATTTATTATTAAAAATTATCCATAGAAAGGTAACATTTTTCAAATTCCATTAATTTTTTATAAATAATATACCAAATGAGAGAGTGAAATACTGTAAGTTTGGTAGAGGGCGGATCAATAAGTTCGTGACTTTTCAAACTTGCCTCGTAGTTACATGAAATGTAACACTGCTCCGGTTAAGTACCATCTGTCAACTTCTGTAAAATTTTGAGCAAGTTTGGTCGTTAAGTATGCGCTTAACACTTTTTCAAAGCATACCCAGTGGATTTTTGTAAAAATAGGAAAAGTGTTTTTCGAGTGTCATCAAACATTATTTTTTGCGAGTTTCGTTGTGGTCGCACAAGCACTAGTGACGCTAAATATTCTGGTCGGCCAATTAAGGTCAATGCACCCGAAAATGTCGAAAAAAATCTGCGATATGGTGTTGGCCGATCGGAGGGTGAAAATGCTAGAGATTTTCGATGCCACAGGCATTTCATATGGCATTGTGGTTTCGATTTTAAATGATCAGTTGTTGCTCACAATTGACCATAAACGCATTCGTGCGACAACTTCAAAGAAGTGTTTGGTGTTGTTCATCCACAATGCGGATAAGCGTATTTACCCTCGGATATACTGATTTATCCCCCAGTGACTATTTTCTATTTCCAAACATAAAGAAATGGCTAGGCGGAAAATCTCTTTCCTACAACGATGAAATTATTTCTCAAACAAATGTCTATTTTGACGACCTCAAGAAATCCTATTTTTTGGATGGAATAAAAAAAAATTTGAGAAACATTGGACTAAGTGTATTGAGCTAATAGTAGACTATGTTGAAAAATAAAAACTTTTTTGCTGAAAAAACTGTGTTTGGTTTATAAAGTCACGTGCTTTTTGATCCACCCTCGTGTTGATGATATATATTTTGTTTTGTTTGACAATTGTTGTGGAACGTATACGAGCGTCTCAACAATCTTGACAACTCTTAAAGCGGAACATAAACTCAAATTTGAAGGTCCTTATGGGGTTACCCAAATTGATTTTATTAAAAAATAATAATGTGGAGATTTTTTTGTGCTAAAAAGTTCTTATAGTCTGAGGGTTTTTATGTAAGAAAAATTCTTTAGGATCTGAGAACTTTTTATATATAGAAGTATTTAGAATCTGAGAATTTTTCCATAGGAAATAGAAGTTTTACTCAGAGGATATTTTTAAGAAAAAATACTAAGGACATAAGGGGGTTTCTATAAGAAAAACTCCTCAGAATGTTAGGTATTTTGTGAGAAAATTTTTACAGAATTTGAGGGTTTTCTGTATCAAAATAAAAGCCCCTAGACTTTGAGTATTTTTATATAAGAGAAAATCCTCAGGATCTGATGGTTTTCGTATAGGAAGTCTTCACAATCTGAGGGCTTTTCTATAGAAAGAATTTCTGAAAAGCTGGAGAGTTTTCTATTAGAAAGAGTCCTCAGTATCTCAGTATCTACAATAAAAAGTCCTCAGAATCTAAAAGACTTTTATAGGAAAAGTTCCTCAGAATCGGAGGATTTCCCCATAGAAGAAAGTTCTCAGAATGTGAAGTGTTTTCTGTAGGAAGAAATCCTGGGAAGCTGAGGTATTTTCTAAAAGAAAAAATCCTTAAAATCTGAGAATTTCCCAGTGCAAAAAGTTCTCAGAATCTAACTATTTTTCTTCAACATCTAAGGGTTTTCTACACTGAGAGAATTATCTGCATGATAATAATGAATTTATGCATAAAAATAACAAAGTTGCACTGGAACTCGTCCATTGAAACTTTTCATTGAATTAATGAAATTTTTCATAAAATTTTGCAAAAAATTTAATTTCATTTATTAAAACTTTCATATACTCAATGAAAAAGTTTCATTAAAACTAGTTTCATAAAATATATGAAGCTTTTTCATCATATTTATGAAATTTTTCATTTACTTTGTGAAGAAAACTTCATTAGCTTACTGAAAATTTTCATTAAAACTCGTCCAGCAAAATTCTCTCTGTGTATAGTGGAATGTCCTTAGAATCTGGAGGTTTTTCTGTAGATAAAAGTCCTGAGAATCTGGGAGTTTTTCTGAAAATAAAAGTCCTCAAAATCTGGGGGTTTCTCTGTAGAAAAAATTCTTCGGGATCTGATAGTATCTCTACAGAAAAAAGTCCTCAGAATCAGAGCGGGTTTCAAAAGGAAAAGAAGATGAAATCTCAAATATTAATTTAATTTTTTTTCCAATAAGTTGGTGAAAATATAACCATTTTAAACAATGGGAAATTTTTATGGCTTCTTTAAGCGAATCTTGAAAAAAGTTCTGTATTTTTGACAGCTTTTCCTTTTCATCATATCATAAAGAAATAAAATTCTATATTTTTCATACTTTTAAGTAAAATTTTTATATAAAAATTTATGATGATTGTCATTGTTTTCACATAATATCCAGCCAAAACAACCAAATACAATATTATAAACACATACGTTTATTTAAATGAAAATGAACCCATGTAAAACATACCTAGACAAGCATTTTTATTATGTATCTATGGAAAAAGATTTCAATTTTATTTAAACCAAAAAAATATCTTAACAATTTCATCAGCTGCCTGAGTGAAAAAAAGAAAACGTCTGTTATACCGAAAAATATGTCTGGTTAAATATATATTTGAAAACTAAATAACTTTATAGTGATAGACAAGAGAAATTATATAAGAGCCGCTTTTATGGTGAACACTTAAGTGAAATCTAACACTTGAGTAAATATTTTTTCCAAGATTTTAAACCTGTCACGAAAAGTTGACTTACCTTACAATGCTGGAGTATCTTACTCTGCAGAGTGGATTTTGTTCTTTTCTTTTTCTCACTTACATATTTTTCTCATTATTTGTGACGAGTTGTGACTCATAAGACTATTTTTAAGACTGAAAGTCACAATTTTCCATATACAAAGCAACAATGAAATTAAAAAATAAAATTTTATTGTAAATGTTATGATGTTGTCGAACAACAACCACAAGGCGAATGCAGTCACAACTAAGAGTCACAGCTTTTTCGCAGAAATATACACATTAATCTAAATAAGGATACTTCAAAGCATTTGTATAGCATCGCTCTTTTTCTTAATTCGACTTCACTTAGTGTTTAAGATTTTAAAGTATTTTAATTAATCATTTCTAACAATTGAGATACTCACCCTAAGGCCTTACAGCTAAAAGAAAAAATAAATAAAATGTTCACTTAGGTGGTGCAAAAAATACACTTAAGTTTGAAAAATATCTTAAGTGTTCACATTAAAACTGGCACTTAAACTTTTTAAAGAATTTCTGATACAAAGAATATATATTTTTCTTATAATTTTTCTACTTAAAAAATGAAAAAATATGTTGCCACATTATTATGTGAAATATAAAACAGCATTGTTTTTGTTGTTGTCAAACTCACGAAAATTCTCTCTCATACGCATACAAACCCACACACAAACATAAGGGGAGTATTTTTGATTTTACAGCTATGGCATGATTTCCTTCCGGTGGGTATTACGTACAAATAAATTCTTAAATGTAGCATCATGTTCTCTTACTTGTTCATTTTGTTTATAAATGTTCATGATTAGTATAGGAATGTTGTTCTTATTTTTGTTGTCTTGTGTCATGTTAACAACAATACTAACACCAACATAAACAGGAAATCTGATATTGTCTAAGTATGAGTACATCTATATTGTTGTAATATCTTAAATACAAACGAGTTGAAGTATATGAAAGATGGAGTTTTGTTTGTGGGGGTGGATGGAGGGAAGATGGGGCTGTTTATTTACAACAGTTCTGGGCATATTTGTTGAAAATTTGTTTTGTTTGTGTTTTAAGCATTTTTATTATTAAATAAGAAAGCTTTTTCGTATGTTGGTTCATAACATAAAGCTTTCCTGTCTGTGTGTGTGTGTGTGTGTGTGGCTGTATGATTGTTTGTATATATTAATAAATCATTTCATTAAAATGGCGTATACATTGTTGTTCGAGTATTATTTGTCTGTTTGTATGATTTTTTCTTTGCAATCTGTTTATTTACATAAGAATTTTTGTGTTTATATTCTTGTCATTTCAGTTTTATATATTTTTGAGATTTATCTTTTGCAAACAGTTGTGAGCAGCAAGTTAGTAATAATTTTAGTTATTTGTTAAACAATTATACTGGGTTTCATACTGGCGGTTTATGAGTTTTCTACTAGTTAACCCAAAAAATTGTTGTTGTTTTGTATTTAATTTTAAGACGCTTTGTCTTGTTACTGAAATAATAATTCTGTCGTTGCTGAAATAACACTGCATGACAAAATCTTGACTTTTAAAAATTAATAGAGCTCGGACCATCAATTCTATACATTTCGGACATGCTGATTATAATGGCGTACTTTATTTTTCGATCAATGGTACAGATTTTTGGCTAAATGTCTTTAAAGTTTGGCGGCTTTCCATTCAGTTTTTTATATAAAAAATTTTTCATTTTCTATTAATATGAATTTTTTTGTGTTCAAATGTTGACCTGTTGCCATATTTACGATATAAATGCGATGTGCTAATCTTGTTGTTTAAACCACTACTTAGCGTTTTATATAGGTTTTTATGGTTTTTTGCTATTTCAGCGACTTTAGTCGCCGAATGTACAATCGACCTCAATAAATGTAATGTCTTAGTACACTCAGGAAATTATGTAGGTAAAATCAACTGCAAATGACAGTTGCAATAACTGCATATGCACTTAAAAAGGTGTAGACTACATCAACTGCAATGTGAAGTTATTTTTAACTGTTAAAAATCAACTGACAAATGTTCTAAAAACAACTACAAATGCACTTAAAACAACATACATGCAAATTATTGTAAAACTGTACAAACAACCGCAAATGTAATTAAAATAACATAAATAAAAATTATTAATTTAAGAAAAACATATTTATGTAAACACTCTTAATTTTATTCTATAATAGATTAAAATTGAGAAATCAAAATTTACACTTAATGTCACTTTTATTTTTCACTATTAAGATATTATTGGAGATGTCCGTCTGTTAGGGATGAAATATTGTTTGGCTTCCTTTTTTTTCCAGGTAGAAAGGGATGAAAATATAAAAGAACTGAAAGAAAATAAATAAAATATTTTTTAACATTTCCGTAAATAAATTTATATTTTATATTATAAAACTTACCTTATTATTTTAATAATTTAATAAAATATATAACCTTTTCCGTATAACGCGTCTTCACTCTTTAGCGTTGTTTTATGACTAAGACAAGAGAAAACATGTCTTCTCACATTCTTTCACTAGAAATTTCTAAACAAGCACTTCGTACACACAATCTTGTTTGATTCGTACACACATACACACTTGAAAATAGAAGTATTTGTAACAAAATTCATAATAACTGCATAAAATAAATGTTACTACAATGTAGTAGTTTTTGTAGTTTTTTAAAAAAATAACTGTCAAAAACATTGAAAAATTTTGCTCTAAGTAAATTAACTGCAATTGTAGTTAAAATAACTACAACCGAATTACTACACAAATACTGTAGTAACTGCAGAACTTTTCGGTTAAAGAAACCGACCAGTTTCGAATAATTTCTAAATTCGAATAAACCGAAAACCGGTTATTATTTGTCGGTTAACCGGTTTTTTTAAAAGATGTTTTTATAAAAACTATTTTTAAGCTAATCATTCGCAAATTCTATATTTCGACTGCATTTTATTTTTAAAGACTTAATTTTAATAAACGAAACTGCAGGTTTGTTCTCCTTTATAAACAAATAATATCTTTTCACATGTATTCAAACAAATAAGATACGAAAGTCCTTTGGGTGACTAATGAATGTTACTACAAAAAACATAATTACTTTTTTCTGCGTAATTAATTGGTTCCATTTAAGAAAAATATACGATTGGATGATGAAACAAGAACTGTGAAATCTACAAAAATTTTAGTTATATAAATAAATTTTAGTTGAATACAAATAACATTCTATCCTGCTAAATCCTGTAGACGTTTTTACTGAATATTAGTAGAGTTTAAAAAGCGAAAATAAATAGTAAGTACTGCTGTTTTTAGAAGAGTAGATAGTAGACTGTCCCTTAAAATAGCAATTTGTCGATTTTCGTTCATTACACCCCCCAGTTTTATTGGAAATGGTCCCAAATGGAAGAAATCGATTTTTTTTTTGTTTTGGAAAACGTTAACCCGTGCCGAAAGTTGGACGAAAAAGTGTATTACTTTTAAAAATTCCCAAAATTCGAAATTTCGAAAAAAATGATTTATTATTCCATTTGTTCATTTAATATAGTCAAAATGATTCATACATGGAATTTTGACTTCATCGGATATCATTAACCAACTTTAGCCTGGAATCCTAAATGACCCACGAATTTGATAAAAATGCAAAAACGTGTTTTTTTTTTAATTAATTTTAAAGACTTTTTAAAATGCCTAATTTGGAGATGTCGATTGCTATTTGGACCACATAATAGTTGATATTAAAGAAAAAAAATAAATTGGAAAAATGATAATTCAAGTTTGTGTTTGGAGCGACTGCTTTTCAGAACATTTTACAAAAATTGTTCATTTTGTCAAAAATTTAAAAAATTTGAATGTTTTCATCAGATTTTACACGGTATTCGGAAAAACAGCACTCAAATTTGGTTAGATTATAATTATCTTTCCATTTCTTTAAAAAAAATTTAACCCTTAGTGGCCTGGGGTCAGAAAAGACCCATTGGACTTAATATTAATTATGACTACGAGATTGTAAAGCCATTAAATTGATAAAAAAAAAAATCTCAACTGGATAAAGATAATTATTTTATGTAACGTGATCCATATGGGGTTAATTTTAATACTTTTAGCCAAAAACGCCCCTCTAGGAAATTTACAAAATAACACCTTTCGCATATCCCAATTTAATAAAAATCTGATAAATGTTATTCTGTAAATTTCCTAGTGGGTCTTTTTTGTGAAAAAGTGAGAACATTAACCATATATGGATCAAGTTACTCAAAATAATTATTTTTATCAAGTGTAAACATTTTTTTTTATTCATTCAAAGTGATATTTTTCCTTAAATTATGAAAGGTGTTATTCTGTAAATTTCCTAGTGGGGCGTTTTTGGCCAAAAGTATAAAAATTAACCCCATATGGATCACGTTACACAAAATAATTATTTTTATCCAGTTGAGATTTTTTTTTTATATTTTTATTGGCTTTACAATCTCGTAGTCATAATTAATATAAAGTTCCATGGGTCTCTCCTGACCCCAGGCCACTAAGGGTTAATTTTTTTTTTAAAGAAATGAAAAGATAATTATAATCTAAACAAATTTGAGTGCTGTTTTTCCGAAAACCGTGTAAAATTTGATGAAAACATTCAAATTTTGTTAAATTTTTGGCAAAATGAGCAATTTTTGTAAAATGTTCTGGAAAGCAGTCACTCCAAACACAAACTCGAATTATCATTTTTCCAATTTATTTTTTTTTCTTTAATATCAGCTATTATGTGGTACAAATAGGAATCGACATCTCCAAATTAGGCATTTTAAAAAATCTTTAAAATTAATTTTGCATTTTTATCAAATTCGTGGGTCATTTTGGATTCCAGGCTAAAGTGGGTTAATGAGATCCGATGAAGTCAAAATTCCATGCCTGAATCTTTGTGACTATATTAAATGAATAAATGAAATAAAAAATATTTTTTTTTCGAAATTTCGAATATTGGGAATTTTTAATAGTAATGCAATTTTTTTCCAAAATTGGCCATTTTCGTCCAACTTTTGGCACGGGTTAACGTTTTCCAAAAAAAAACAATCGATTTCTTCCATTTGGGACCATTTCCAATAAAACCGGGGGGTGTAATGACAAATCTATTTTTAAGAGACACTCTAGTACAGGGGTGGCAAGACTTTTTTCGCTGCGTGCCAGAAATGGACAAATTGTTTTTGTAAAAATTTCTCGCGTGCCACCTTAATTGTAGTTGTCTTTTAAAAGTAATTTTTTTAAAATTTTTAAAATTCGGAAAATTTCTCTTAAAAATATCATCGCAGATGTACATATTTATCAGCGATACGGATAACCCCAGGAAATAACCCCCAAAGGGAAATAAATAAATAACATCCAAGAAATGACGTAAAAATTTTTCACGGTTATTTAATTTTTGAGGGTTTAATTAATCTTTAAATATTGAGATTATTTCATTATGAAAAAATTCCCAATTAAATAAAATTAAAACAGTTTGAACGTTATTGCCTTTTTTAGGGGGTTATTCCATTTTTGGTGGTTATTTCATTTTGTAAAAAAAAAGTTAAATTATTGGGCGCCATCAATTATTTAAGTACGTAAGAAAAATAATTGAAAAATGTGCTTCGGGCAAAAATTTGATTTTGTTAAAATAAATAGCGCGGTTTTTATAATCATAATAATGAATAAAAAGCGAATATTATGGATTTGAACAGAGAACTTTCTATTTCAGATGAATTGGCTCTGCGAAACACGATCAAAACCCAATTTCAAAATCCAACAAAGGGGGTTATTTCATTATGAAACTTATGTTCAGTATTTCATGAGGGTTATTTCGTAGCACCTATTTTCCCTTAAAAAAAAAAAAAACTTATTTTTTTAGATACAAAAATTAATGCAAGTTGTTTTCCATTTTCTGGCACTTTTTATTTCTCCGATTATGAGGCATTTTCTCATCGAAGCATTTAAACTTCTTTCAATCTAGAATTTTAGAAAATTTCCCAGAAAGATATGAAAACCTTTGAAAAATTTCACCATTATGGAGTTAAATCACACATTTTTGTAGCGAAATTTAACATTTAACTGAATTTTTTGCTGGTCTTCCAATAGTTTACATTTTTTCAAAATATCCAACAAAATGTCGCGTGCCACCTAAAATCCACTCGCGTGCCACTACTGACACGCGTGTCATAGTTTTGCCAGCCCTACTCTAGTAGATGGTCTTCCCATTAAAAAAAAAAATATAAATTAAATTTTGGAAATGTAATTGTTTTTCTGTGATGTTATTAATTTACTAATATTCGGCATTTTTTCTGATTTCAGCAGTGTAAAATGTTCTTTGCAATTAACTAAAATTTAAATTTTTGTCTAATCCATCTGATCGTGCTATTCTTGGCGCTTTTGTATGACTCAAAAGTCGCATTATTTTCGGTTAGTGAAAGGTGCTGGTTTGACGTTTTTCTATTTTTTGTTTAGCGCTTTATGGTGAAACCAAGGAGGATTTAAAGGAAAGAGTTTTCTGCCCAAGATATTATGTTAACTCGTGCTCATTTATTTATATGGGGAGCTCTTGTCTGTTAATTTCAGTGAAGAATGAGAAAAACAAAAGAGAAGTGAAAAAGTTAATTTTTTTTTGCGATTACTGAATAAAACGGTAACAAAAACGACTTTAATAAGAAAATAAATAATAACACTGTGAGACAAATGGTAGGGGTCAGTGATCGGGAAGGGTTCAAACTACCGGGGAAAGTTATATCGGTAAGCAAGAAGTTATACGTGTCCCGGCGTTTCGCTGGGTCACCCCTAGGAATCGAGATATATCGATTTGACCTTTGGTGGTCTTTTTTTTGACATAACTCGAGAACCACTAGTCCGCTTTTGTTTAAACAATTTAAAAAAAAAATTGAAAATTACAACTCCTTTAATCTGTTCATATAACGTTTTTCTATACACTCAACAGTTTTGCCGGTAAAAATAAATGTATGAAGAAAAAAATATTTTTTGCCTAAAATATTAAAAAAAAGTAATAAACAAAAGGTTATTGATTTTTATGGTAGCGGTAACAAACATTTATTTTTACCGGCAAAACTGTTGAGTATATAGAAAAACGTTATATGAACAGATTAAAGTAATTGTAATTTTTAATTTTTTTTAAATTGTTTGAGCAAAATCGGACTAGTGGTTCTCGAGTTATGTCAAAAAAAAAGATATATCTCGATTCCTAGGGGTGACCCAGCGAAACGCCGGGACACGTATAACTTGTTTTTGACCGATATAACATTTCCCGTTGGTTTCATCCCATCCCGATTTTGACTGTCGCATAGTGTAATTAATTAATTTAAATAAATTTTTTTGCTTTTAAATTTTGTTTTTTTGTTGTAAAAACGATTTTATTATTTTTTTGTTTTCCCGAATTCCTTCATTTTATCTCATTCGCTGTTAATTTTCTTCATATTCTTTCTGTTATTCCTCTGTTTCTTGCGTGAAATTTTTTGGCTCATAAAGCATTTTTAAAACCAGCTGATGGCAACCCCCTGGTGAAACCTTTATTTTGATACAATTTTATCTAATTTAAATTTTTTTTTTATTATTTTCATAATAATGTGATATTAAATTATATTTTAACATAATAATGATTTTTCAATGTTTGGTCGCATAAATTAGTTGAAAACTACCTATTTTGATCACATTTATAATTTAACGCTTTTTTGGGCCTGCCTGCGAATTTTGTTGTTAAAAGGTTGGCATCACTTCATCTGTTGATGTAAACGCAAATAGATTTGGGAAAAGATTTGCTTTGCAATCACATCGTCTTATAGGATTTTTTGTTTGATTTATCAGACGTAAAATCAGATAATTTAAATCCCGCTTTAGAAAACAGATTCAGCTGATTTTAGTAGTTCTTTCTGCGGGCGCTTTTAACTAATTTTTATTAGCTTTTTCTGCTATTTGTACAAATTTATTTTCATAAGAAAAAAACCGAAACCGGTTTTTTTAAAACAGTAATTTTCGAACAAACCGAAAACCGGTTTTCCGAAATGGACGGTTTTTTGGACACTTTAGCCTATTCCTACGAAAAGTCTGTGACTCTTAGTTGTGACTGTATTCCCCATGTATTTGTTGTTGGAAAGTTACAATAAATTATTTCTTATTAATTTTTTTGTTTGAAAACTTAAAAAAAATTAAGACCCGGTATTGACACAATCATAACATTGACAAATAAAATCAGAATTTTTTAAATTTTATTGTTGTTTTGTATTAAAAGTTATGACTCTCTTAACTTATGACGGTCAGTCTTAAAAATAGTCTTATGACGGACTCACAAGTAGGAATAGGCCCCTAAATGTTTTTTTTTTAATAAATTATAAATAAAGATAAGTAAATACTCGTACAAAAAATATTATTTTATATGAAATACAAACACAAGTATACAAAAAACTTTATATGAATGCATATTCGATTAAATTGCAGTGATAATAAAATTTAATTAAATTTAATTATGTTTGTGTCTCATTAAATATTGGTTCATTATTTGCTATAAATAACCATTATTTGCATATATATATTTATATTTTTCCCTCTGCCGCCTATAAACAACATTTAAAAACCCTTATTAAATGTGCAAATAAAAATTGCATATATATTTTTTTCTGCATATTGCGGTTTTTATTTATAATTTGTATATCCAATGGTTTATCATATCATTTATTATATGGCTTGATTTTTTTTAACTCCTTCTCCATACAAATTAAATCAATTTTTATTGACACATGATATACACAGGTGTATTGTATGATTTTTACAATTTAATGATGTTTAATGCAATTTTTAAAAACTCATAAAAATGTGGAGAAAAAATATAATAATATTGATAATATTTATTTATGGACGCGTGTGGTGTCTGAAAAAAAAGATTAAATTAATGATAAGATAATAAAGTTTCAAAATTAAAATAATGATATTTATATAAACTATTTGCATTAATTAACAAAAATAATCAATAAATATGAAGTTAACTTTTTTTTTTTTTTGCATATTAATACAAATTATTAAGTTTTAGAATATTAATGTAGACAAACTTAATTAAATAAATTATTGGTATTATTGTAAAAGCAAATTAGTGAGTTAAATTAAAATAGTTAGATTCAAATTATTTGTTCATTGATGCAAAAAGGTTTACAAAATTCGTATTTACACTCATAAAAAAAGTTAGTACAAAAGTCTGTTAAACGTGTTCTGATTAAATTGACCCAATTTTTCTGTTATCTTCTCTTAAAAATCTCGCACAAAGAGGTCAAAATTCTGCTAAAATAACAGGAAATAGTACATGTATTTGGTCCAGCACAATTTTGACCTATTTGTACGGGCTTTTTTTTTATGAGTGTATGAAAAGTTTAATCAAGTTTTCTTCAATTAATTCTGTAATTATATAGGTGAAATATTCTTAATAATTACACTCAAAAGAGTATATGCCGTTAAAAAGGCGACAAAGGTATTTACCATTAAGATAACTAAAACCATTGTTATTTTTAATTGTTGAAAAATAACTACCAAAGCAATAAAAATAACTAACAATGTCGTAAAATGAACTGAAGAATTTTTTTTACAAACATTTTGAAATTAAATTTAAATTTGGAAACAACTGAAGAAATGGGTAAAAATTACAGTTAATTTTTTTGGTATTATTGTGCAAAAGTAAATTTGAATAAAAAAAAACAATTTTTTTTCGATTAACTGTTTCCTATAAAATACTGTTTTTGGTAGTTTTTTATGGTATTAAAAAATATCTTAAACAACTATTACGAAACTTTTCGTTAGTTGTAATTACAGTCAAAACAACAATTACTTATTACTATACAAACAACTGTCTTATAGTAACTGTCAAACTTTTTTATAGTGTGTTTTCGCCAAATTTCTAATACAAACCATATAATTTTAGCAATTCTGATTTACTTACTTTTATAAAAAAGAACTCTTGACTTTTAAAAATTATAAAATGTTTTTTTTATTGATTTTATAAAGTATAAATATACCGCTTAACAAGATGTTTTATACATCTAAACATGTTTTTGAATGTCATTAACATAAATATAATTTTTACAAACTGTTGCCATGTTGTTTTTTCCCCTTCTAAACATACAAATCAGTGGGTTTACATCTTTGACTGCTGTAGATTTCTATTTATAAATACCACACCCTCTTTTTACAAACTACAGGTTAATGGTTATATTATTTTCAAAATTTTATAACATCTGTATGACGATTTTTTTTATATTTTATTTTTGTTTTTCGAATGTATATAAACCAAACATTTATAAACAATTAATAAATGTCAAATTTCCGTTAAGTTTTTGTTGTTTTTGTTGGGGACATATGCATCGTCATTACTTTGTGTTGTATGAACTCACTCCACCATCGTCTAACAGGGTTCTTATTTTGTGTAAAAATTTCCACATTGTTCTGTTTAAATAACTGAGAATATCGTTTGTTTTATGGTTGACAGGCCATTACTTGATAATTAAAATATTTAAATATTGTTAATGGAAAAGTTTTTGTTTCGCATAGAATTGTAAACAACATCATAAAAAGTTTGTAACAAAAAAAGTTTTATTATTTTATATTTTTGTAAAATTTTCAAAATAAAATAAAAATGTTTATGGCAGTGCTATATTAATATGAATTTGAAAAATTTATGGTACATAGTTATAAAAATTTTAAGAAATAATAGCCGTTTTTTCGAATCACTTGAATTTAATAAATCCAAAAAGTATTTCTAAAAGCGCTCAACAGATGGGGTTAGATTCTTCCTATTTTAAAAAAATTTTCTTTCCGACACTTCTTTCACCCTAATTTTTAATACCGAATTCGATGATGAAGGATTTTACTTTAACTTTTAATTTATAATTAAATTTTACATAAAACAGCGATAAACAGTCTGCCTTTTCAGTTTTATCACTTCAATTTATATTTTTACACAATTGAAAATTTCCATTGCAATATTTAATATTCACTAATTGGATTTAATTAAATTACTTACTGTAGAGTGAAAAATTGTCATTTCTATTTGAGCTATTTCTCCGTATCCAAGATGAAAAATATGTATTTGGTGAGGTGTAGTTTTTTTTTCTAAACATATTTCATAAAAAAAATTTAATAAAAATCTTTTATTTGTTAGTTTTTCAATTTTTTTGTTTCTCTTTTAATTTTCATTCGTATTTTTTTCTGACATTAAATTAATAGGCTGTTTTGTGCTTTTATTGTGGATTTATTAAATCCAGCTTTTTTTGGATTTAATAAAGCCATTTTTTGTATGAAAAATTCTAAATCCAGGTGATTAAAAAACACGCTAAATATTAATGAATTATAATAAAAAAAATTTAGGTTGTTCGGAAAGGATGCGCAAAATATTGCACTGAACGAAAATGAAATTGAACGAATTCAGTGGTGAATTAATTCAGTAGGGAATTAATTCACTTGATTTAATAAAAAGAACTATAGCAATTGAATTAATTCTTTGAATTTGTTTTTAGTGAATGAATGAATGAGTTCAATTCATTTGAACGAACTCAGTGAATTACTTAAGAAAAGAATTTCGTTCAATTCTAAAGAAAATTTAATTCGATTGGTAGTGAATTCATTCTAAAATGAATTTATTCTTCAAAGCTCTGCATGTAGTGCTCGAATAAATTGTCAAACGAACGATACAGTTGACAAATCACTGTTCAGTCACAGCTCATAACAAAAAAGAACAATTGAACGATTTGAACGAACTAATTCAATGAATTGAATTGAACTATATGATCGAGTCACCCAAAAGAACAATAAAGCCCAACTCTAGTTGAAATTTGGGGAAATCAGTAAGAAATTTTCTTAGTGTTACACTCGAAAAAAAGTCAGTAAAGCCAGCAGAAAATGTTGTTGTGTCAGCAAATTTTTAGTCAGGAGCGTGCTTGCAAAAAGTTGGTAATTTCAGCAAAAGGTGTTTGCTGAAAATCAGCTGGTTTTTACCAAAAAAATAGTAATCATTTAAAAATCAGTAAAACGTTTAGTCGATTGCATATGAAAAAAATCCTTGATAAAATCACTAAACTTTTTGCTAAATATTAGTAGAGTGAAAAAAACTCAAGAAATTTGTAGAAAAATTTTACTTTGGCTAATTTATTTGCTGAAAATTTAAATATAGAAATTGTGTACACTCATAAAGAATAGTTAGTACAAAAGTCTGTTAAATGCGTTCTGATTAAATTGAACTAATTTTTATGTTATTTTCTCTTAAAAAGCCCGTACAAATAGGTAAAAATTCTGCTAAATTAACAGGAAATAGTACATGTATTTGCGCCAGCACAATTTTGACCTATTTGTACGGGATTTTTTTTTATTAGTGTACAGTTTTTTAAATTATTATTTTCGTTGTCGGTTCTACATCCAGACAAGCTGCGACATCTACATCTTGTCTATTTGATTGTCGACCACGCTATAAATGCGGTTATGAGCTTAATTTTTTAGCAAAATAAATTAATGAAACATTAGTTGAAAATTAATTTAGTGCTACAAAAATAAAACTAAAAGTTTTGCTGAAAACGGAATTTTAGCAAAAAAAATTGCTGAAAACTAGTACACTTGATATACAATATGTTTTACTTACTTATTTTTTTGAGTGTAGATGCATTTAAGACAAAGTCGGAAATATAGTGCATATGGAAGCTTAATCCAAATATATACTATGGCTTGTATTCGAAATCAATATGCTTTTTCCTTGGACCCATACAGTCACAATATTTTATCCTTAAAAATAGCCTAAAATAAATATTAAATTAATTGAAAACTCGATTTAAAAAAGGACTACTGATTTTTCATTATATTCCAACCATTTTGCTATCTACCTTCAAACATTGTTTAAACAATCCATAAAAGAAATAAAAATAATTGAAAAGTCTGTTAGAGAAAAACGATTATGTAGTTTGTTTTTTCATATTTGAAAGTTTTTTTTTGTTTGAATTTTCAAAACACTACACACACACGTTCATATTTCTATTGACTATGTTTGTGTGTATGAGTAAATAATTTCTTGTAATTTGAATTGAAATAATTTTGTATATAAACAAACTATTTTAACAAAAAAGAAAACCGAAAATATTTGAATTTTTTGTTTTAAAACAGAAAACAGTGAAATTATTTAAATTATTTTTTATAAAAATAGAAAACTAAAAATAGAGAATTTCACTGAAAATATCAACTCCTACAGATGGTACGTGTTTTTGTGTAGTTTGTTTTTTATTGACTTATAAAAAAAGTCAAAAAATATGTTTCCATGTATTTTAATTGATTTTTCAATTGAAAACAAAATTTACCTATAACTTTTCAAATAAACCTCAATCGGTTATGGAAAATATATTGTGTGTATATATTTAAGTCAATGTACCAAGTTTAATTAAAATATCAAATATATTTGCGTTCTGTGTCGTGGGAAAAAACACATTAGACATTTTTTTGGGGACCTTTTTACGTGCAGGAGATCTAAACAGATACCGGTTCCAATCAAAATCAATAGTCTTTGTTCTTGGGCTCATATGAATGGGCTCAGACAGATGAACGAACACCCTGATTTAGCTAAATCGAATCTAAAAGTGATTGGTATACTAAGAGGTGGATCGATCGATATACTAAGAAATGGATTAAGGTCAAATATTTTTGATGTTACACACATCAACACAAACTAAATATACCGTGTCCTCGTACTGGTATAGAGTTTAAATAGGATATTCCATTAAAGGGTGTTCCTTGGAATTGGCTCAAGAAATAAATCTATAAAAATAGCAGAAAAAGTTACTAAAAATTAGTTAAAACCCTATAAACAATTTCACTGGAATTCAAGTTGAAATCAAGTTCAATTCAAGCCCTATTTTCCAGTTTCAAGGCTTGAAAACAACTTTTGTTACATTTTATTTCAATAGCATACTCCAGCAAAAGGGAAACAAAAATTCAAGTTTGAAATATTTTTGTTAAATACACAAATGCTAGAATTTGAAATCTACTTTACTTCAAGCAAAATTTAAAGCACTTGAATTTTTAAAATGTATGTGCTTATTGGGAAATGATGCTGCAGAAAAAACTGCTAAAACTAGCAAATTTTTTTGCTAAATACTAGTAAATTAAGAACAGCAAAATTAAAATTGTTAAATTTACAGAATTTTAGTTAAATTTAAGTTAACTTTTAGTTAATTGATTATAACAAATTATACTGTAGAATCTGTAGAAAATTTTGCTAAATATTAGTAGACTAAAAATAGCAAAAACAAATTTATTAATAATTTTTGCTATTTTTAAAATAAATTTAGTTGAATGCAAAAAACAGTCTGCTAAAATCAGCAGCAATATTTGCTAAAAAAAATTGTAAACTGCTGTTTTCAAAAGGGTTGATTTTTATTGGATTTAAAAAAAAATCGAAAAAAAATTCGAAAATTTAGAAATTTTTTTTTTATTTTATTTAGCAAAATTTTTTGCTGATTTTAGCAGGTTAATTTGCTATTTTCCATTAACTAAAATTTAACTCAAATTTAACTAAAATTCTGTGTATTTAACAGTTTTAATTTTGCTGTTCTTATTTTGCTAATTTCAGCAGTTTTTTCTGTAGCACCATTTTTAACTAATTTTTAGTAACTTTTTCTGCTATTTTCACAGATTTATTTCTATTTGTATAGCACTCAAACTATGCGTACTAAAGTGCTGAATACGGAAAATATGGAGAAAGTTCTTTTACACCGACTGATATGGGCCCAAGAACAAAGCACTGATCAATCTTTGAACCTGGTGCCCATATGGACTATATTTCCGATTTTCTCTTAAATATACCTGACAATAGGCAAAATCAAAATTTTTTGCTGATTCTCTAATTTTTTTTACCAATTTTTCTATAAAAATTTGCCAACAAATCCATTGAATCCATTAAAATGTCGGAAAAAAACATTAGTTAACCTTATCTGTTTAGACTGGTGTTGAGTGTAATATAGTCGGCATGGTTGACCTTAAATTTTTTACTCATTTTGAAATCACCTCCTAAGGGACTGTCACTTTGACTTAAATTTCAGATCACATATTGCACTTCGGATCCTTATACAGGAGCCCAAACAAGAAAAGGTTTCGACAACCTTTGCGATTCCATTTCAAGGATCATTGAGAGCCGCCCGAATAGTGAAATCATGGTTGCTGGCAATTAATAATTAATTAATACCCACAACTCTACCTTGCTTCGCCAACAGCAATAAAACACCCGAGAACCTTTCGGTGCGTAACCTTCTAGCGCAACTAGTGAACCAACCAACAAACACTTCAAAAGTGAACAACTTAACACTTTCCACCTTTTCCTTATTTCAAACCTCGACGTGTATGAAGTGAGAACACTTGTAACTCTCGGTTATTCGGATCACTAAGACATTTCCCCATTTTTTCACTTTTAAAACTTCTTAACGTTCCCACAACAGCTTCTGAACATACAGTTTTTACTTACAAGAAGGGAAATTAGGCATATACAACTTTTTCCGGCATATAAATTGAAAACTCTGTTTCCTCGATTTAAATATCGAAATTGGTTAAAAATAAAGACTTGAAAAAATTCTGTCAGATCCAGAGATGAAGCGTACCATAATGGTGTAATAACAAAAACACTAATTTTGATCTGTACCACATGCAGGCAGAAATCATGTGTCCCAAGTTACTTAGACGAGAAAAGCTTCTGTACGATTAGCGTTTTCGTGCCAAAGTTATTTCTCCTCCTCGAGACAGTAAGAGTTTTGGATCGTTCGTTAAAAGAGCAAAGGATAACGCTCGTTAATCTATTACAACTCTTATAATGGATTACCAAATATTCATTGATACGGTTGATAAAGATTTGGCTGAAATGCTCAAGAGAAACTCGTTATCAGGGATGGAAATGAGTTTTTACATTTTGTACCAACCACATAAAAAAATTGTACTTTTTCGACCCTCACGGTACCAAAATTTTTCATATATAGAAAATATTCTTCTACAAAAATTGTACTATTCCAGCCAATTTTTTTGATATAAAAGATATGTGCGGTCGAGATCAAGTTTGCAGGAAATACTAATCTATACGATACTAAGACTTGCTAACTTTTCTTTAAATAACCAATAGTTGTGAATATCAAATATATGTATCAGAGATACAAGCTGGTCTACTCTGTCGGCTGGCGGCGGCTAATGGCTAAAATGGTCCCCGGCGATTGATTTTTAGAGTTGAGACGCAAACGCATCGGCGGCGGCTGGCTTAAAACAATAGTGTCGACTGGCGGCGGCTAACCGGCTAACGTTGGCTAAAAGGTAAATTTTCCAAGAATTTAAACAGATACATACACGCAGAAAAAGCAACTGCAAAAATATTGAAGTCAACTTTGTAATTTTTTTAAAGGTACACTTAAAATAATAAGTCAGTAGAAAAATCTGTCAAAATCGATTTGACTATTTTTTAACAAATTTTTAGTTGAAACACTGATTTGGGACACAAGTCCCATTTTAACCCATTCGAATTTCGGATCCAAACATTAGTTGGCTTTTATCCAGACTGGTGTAGGTTATTGTATATTCGGCATGCACGATTTTAACTTTTTACTCGTTTTTTCTATTTTTATATAAAGAATAGTAACCAATAAGAAATGTCTGAATTATTGCCAAAATCTTTTGAAAACACTCCACTGTGTACTGAACGGCAGAAAAGAGCTTTTGAATTCAGTGAAAGTAAATTTTCAGTTCAGTGAAAGTAATTTTTCAGTTCAGTGAAAGTAATTTTTTGGTTTTTAATTCATTGAACGTAAATTTTTTTTAATTCACTGAACGAATATGAAATTGAACGAATTCAGTGGCGAATTAATTCAGTAAGGAAATAATTCATCTGATTAATAAAAAACTATAGCAATTGAATTAATTCTTTCAATTTGTTTTTTTTTTTTTTTTTGAACACGTTCAGTTGAATGAATTCAGTGAATTACTTAAGAAAAGGCATTTATTCAATTATAAAGAAAATTGAATTGGATTGGTAGTGTATTCATTAAAAAACTAATTAATTCTTCAAAGCTCACCTCACCCCCATGAGAAGGTCATTTCTGTACAAATATGAATATTGTTTAAGTCTTGGACCATTTGGACATTTTTTAAAATTCCATTTAAAAAATGGACCATTTGGACGTTTTTAAAATTTTTATTTTATAAAATGGACCATAGCTCGAAAACTAAATGATATAGAATAAAATAGACAAAGCCATTGCTCCCTTAGGGTATCAATATATGCCCTTATTAGTTATGGACCAGGACTGAGAAAAAAGTACAAATAAAACTGTAGTTTTACAAACTCTTTGATTAAATTCCGAATTTTTTAATTTAACAAAAATTTAAAAATCAGCAAACTTGATTTTAACCCAATAATAGGAATAATTTTTGTTAAACTAATAAATTTTTTTGTTGAGCCAATAGACATACAATTTTGAGTGTATAAGTTAAAAAAAAGAAAAGTCCCTGCAAACATTAAAATACGAAAATGTTTCGCAATCGTATTGCCTGGAAGAAAAACTTTATTGCGGCAATAATCATATTCTTATTGCGGAAGATCCCCCTTTCGGGAGTAAATGTCCTCTCTATAGCGATACCCCCAAGCAATACGAAAGCGATACTTCTGAATTATAAATCGGCGATATCGCTAATTTATTACCTAGAAAATAAAAAGGTGGTATCGCTAAATTAACTCCTCCAAACAAACTAAACGATTTATATTTTTTATTATTAAATTTAAGTCTGAAAGAGAATATCTGCATACATAATCTATTGACAAAAACATTAATTATCTTGTTGCCATCATACCCGGTTGTTTCCGCGCACTAATTCTCATTTTTCAACGAATTTGTTTCCCATATTTCTTATAATTGTTTTTTGTACAAATTTTGTATTATTTTTTCAACATTTTCAAAAATTTGAAACGAATTGTGTTTATCTTCCAGATGATAAAAAAGTGGTATTGCCGCAATATTATCATAAAAAATTATGACAAAAAACACAATTTTGGAATTGGTTTTTCCAAATATCTCCAAAATATCTTACAAATGATAAAAGGAAGACAATTTCAAAATGCTACTTGATTATTTTCATTCAAATGAAAAATAGAAAATATCGCTTTATTATCTTTTTGGAAGATTTCTTCCAAATGTTTGCAGGGGTATTTTATTAAATTAATACACAGAGAGAATTCCTTGGACGAGTTTTAATGAAATTTTTTCACTAAACTAATGAAGTGTTCTTCACACTAGGAATGAAAAATTTCTTAAACTCTATGAAAAAGCTTCATAGTTTTAATGACAATATTTTTAATGAAACTTTTTCATTAGTCGTATTAAATTTTTAATAAATAATATGAAATTTTTCATTCATTTTTATGAAAAATTGCATTAATTTAATGAAAAGTTTCAATGGACGAATTCCAGTGACAATTCATAGATCTAATGCAAAAATTCATTGATATCATGCAGATAATTCCCTCAGTGTACTTTGAAAACTTGCACTTAAAATTTTTTAAAGTACTGAGGATTTTCATTAATGTGTTAAATGAAGATAACTAAAATCTTTGTTTGAATGAGTGTTTTAACTAAAAATTTGTTAAAAATTAGTCTATTCGTTTTGAATATATATATATATTTGTTCCTTTTACTCCTGCAAGGAGCATAGGGCCGCTTAGGCCCGATTTGAATCCCGATTTACAATTCTTTTAACTGAAGTGTAATTTTAAATGCACTAACAGAGCTTTGAAGAATTAATTCGTTAATTCTCGTATTCGTTAAAAGAGAAACTGAGATAACAAAAAAATTGCCAACGATGTCAAAGATTTCCGCGGAAAGTGGTAAACGAAAAATTAAAAAATTTTGTAAAATAAAAATACATAATAAAAATTTGTATATACATAGTTTTATAATAATAGCTGTGTTTTCGACTTAACTATATCCGTTAACTCATAAAAAAACTCAAAGTGCATAAAAACGCGTTTAAGACGAAAACTAACACATTAGTTTTCGTATGCACGTTAAGTTTCAACACGCATAATTATCAACGTTGAAAACTCAACGTTTATACATTTTAACATCTAACGTAACTTATTCGCGTTACTTTCTAAAAACTTTTGCTGACGTACGTTCGATTATTACGGAAAAATTAAAATTTAAATTTAAAATTTTTTTATACTACGATCGGTTTAACGTAGATTTGCTTTAAATACTTAACGTTGATAGGCATGAGACAAAATACAGCTAATCTTAATCTTAAAAAACATGGTTATAAAATAGTTTTTATTTTTAAAATTGAATATTTTTTTTTTGATTTTTTGATGTACATTTTTTTAAAACGCAGTCCTTATAATGCAGAAACCTGTAGAATTGTGGTATCAACAGAACCGCCTAGTTGTGCTACCGCCAGTTCGATGCAAAACATTTTAAAAATCAACGATATCTCAAAACAAGAAAATTTTACTATTCAAATAATTATGTATATTTGAATAAATTTTCAAAAAAATTAATACTTTTGCATTTTTCTATCGGCTTTAGCCGAAAATTGGCTTAGCTGATTATTGTCGGCGGCTGAATCGGCTTGGCAAAGGTGTCGGCTGGCGGCGGCTGACCGGCTAATGTCGGCTGTCTTGTATCTCTGATATGTATATGAAAATATATTTTTTTTAATATTTTGTTTTGGTTATATTTTCGATAAGTTACCCGTCCTAAGAAAACAATGGGCAGGTTTACCAGAGAAACCCGCTACCGCTACAATTGATATGTAGCGCTTTATGATCTTAATCTGGTGAACGATGCTAATTTTGTTTCTGTTTTAAAATAAAAATATTTGTAGAAGTTTCATTGATTTTTTCGCAATTTTTTATTCCTTTATAATTATATTTGTATATGTTTATTATTCTTTAAACAAAAATATACAAAAAGAAAACGACAGCGTCTGGTAAACGCACTCAATGTAATATTTTTTTACTTTTCAAAAAATATACGAAAGAGGCGGGTTAAATTCTCGAATTTTGTGTAGTAGCAGCACTCAATCGACGCGTATTGATGAGCTGATTACGGGAAAATAATAATATATTTTTTTGCAACATTGGGCCCAAAAGTTGTCAGTTACAAGTTTTTGTTAGAATGATTTTAGTCCACGTCTGCAATTCGAATATTTGTTGACAGCTTGGTACTTTTAAAGTTCATTTAATATAAAAATTTTAAATTTGGAATATTTTGAAATTTTACCAAATGGATCGCGGTAGTACCACGGTACCAACGGAGGTCAAAATGTACCAAAAAAAGTACAATTGTACCATGTTTTCCATCCCTGCTCGTTATTGTAGGAAGGCGATCAACCGCTGCCCGAACTCGAAACAGTATAATGTACTATGGCTAAGATTGGACTTGGGCATTCTATTTTGGTGGTTTTGGTGACCGCTCTTTCTAGTTCAATTGGTTGTAGCGAACTAGTTACCTTTTCTAGTTTAATCGATCTTTGACAAGTTCGTTCAATCGTTCATATAAAAAATTTTCAACTATTCGCTTGGCCATTTTATTAGCTACCTATTGATATTGTTGCAACAATCTCGATTTATTTACAAATCGATCAAAGATTACACTATGTGTTGTAATATATGGGATCTCATCTAATGAGGTTTTTATTTTAATTCAGAGATATTTAAGTCAAACGTCCACATACACTACTAAAAGAAAAAAAATCTTTAAAAATTTTAGTTAAAACTACTAAAAATTAGTCAAAAATTGCCTTGCAGATTATTTTTGCTATATATTAGTAAAAGTGTTAAATATAGAGAATTTTAGCTATATTTGAGTTAAGTTGTAGTTAAAAGAAAATAACAACTTATCCTGCTAATATCTGGAAAAAATTTGCTTAGTAATTAGTAAACTTAAAAAACGCAAAAGACTTTAAAAATTTCACAGTTTTTTTATTATTTTTTTTTATGCAAATAAAAATCTAGCCTTCTGAAATCAGCAGTTTACTATTTTTTTTAGTAAATAAATATTTCTGTTGATTTTAGCAGAATACACTGCTATTTGCATTCAACTAAATTTAACTTAAAAATAACAAAAAATTTGTAGATATAAGAATTTGTTTTTTGCTATTTTTAGCCTACTGCACACATAATAATCCATGCATAAAAATACGAAATTCATGTCAAAACAACAAAAACTTTCGTAAAATAAACCATTTTTCGTATATTTTACGAAATTTTTTGTTATTTTGACATTTTTTCTTAATTTTATGCATGGATTATTATCAGTGTGGTGTTCAGTAAAATTGTCTGTGGCTTTTACAGTTTAATTTCTAATTTTTAACTAATTAAAAGTAAACTAAAATATAGCTAAAAATCTGTAAATGAATGTTCTTTTTAGTTTGACTCTAGATCATAAATTAATATCACTTCTTTTTTAATTTTTACAAGTAAATTACAAAGAATAAAAATATATTTGAAAGAATTCGATAAGACCAGCAATACAGAATACGTATTTTCGGCTTTCGCTACAAAGCCACCATCAGTGTATTTCGTCTTGAGTGGTTTAATATTTAATGATTGTCTACTTATGTGACCGTTGAAAGAAAATCGAATTTCTTATCAACAAATCAACTTAGACGAACATCAACGAAATTTAACAATGCTATTTTTATCCTTTGTTATTATTACTCTATTTTGCTTTGAACCTTAATTCTTAAGGTATCTCAGCTGATTCTATTCAACTCTGTGTATGTTAACCACAGATTTTTGAAGTACAACGAACCTGTAAATTTGACAGTTTTTCTGATCTTATTTTACTAGTATTTAGCAAAAAAATCTGTCAATTTTAACAGTTTTTTCTGCAAGCACATTTTTAACTATTTTCTAGTTAAAAATGGTTTATTTATATGAGTGTACTAGCTCTTTCTACCCCTTCCCATAAACTATTTTCCTGATTTCCACACAATGCACTGCATAAATTGGGGCCACCCCGGAGTGTTGATTACAAAAAAAAAAAACTAAACAGTGTCCAAGACGACTGTATTATTTGTGTTACAAAGAAAATCCTAAAAATCGACTTTAACAAAATTTGTATTTTTAATTCGTGGCTCAAACAAAACTTTAGTAAGTTATATTATTTCTTAGCAACGCCGTTATATTTTGTTAAATTTTCTTCAGCTCCCTTAGGTATAATTACAAATTTATGTTAAGATTATATTTTTGGTAAATTACAAAATATGTCATTTGTAAAGTTTGCCATTTAAAAGGGTTTAAAAGAAAACTTGTACAGTCATAATAATTAATTTTGATAATAATCTGCAATTTGTGCCATAACTAAAAAAGGTCATGTGTGAAAATAAATTTTAATTAATTGTGTGGGGATCCGCTGGGGGATTTAGTGTGAAAATGGAAATTAGGAAAGTATAAATAATTAAATTAAATAAAGTTGATTACAAATTTCATGTATTTATAAATAATAGTAGAAACATATTTGCACTTATCCTCAGTAGAATTTACTTCTGCAACATATGGAGAATAAGAACTAGGGTTTGGGAATTCCCGGGAAAAGTGTGACTAAAATCCTTAGGAAAATTTTAGTAAATTGCTGGAAAAACAAGAAATGGTAAATATTTATTTGTAAAAAACGAAAAAATAAATAGAGCGAATGTTGAGCGAGATAGAGTTGAATACACCCTTACTGAATGAATCTGTATACTGATTGTTTTTTGTTTTTTTTATTTATAAGAACAATTGTAACAATTTGTCATTTCAAATTTCCAACTAAAATCCGTAGATTTTTTAAATGTTAACCAATAATAATCCAATAATGTTATTTACACTGCATAAATCTTTAGGATTATTAAAAAATATTTATCAAATCAATAACATATCATATTGTCTTTTTATTAAAACCAAAACAAATCCTACTCTGAAACGCCTTTTTTCAAAAATTAAAAAAAATCACCCTCTAACGATAAAAGTTGTTTTAAAAAATTGCAAAAAAAGACTTGAAATATGTCTTTGAAAATGAGCTGTGTTAAGTCATTATGAAGCATGAAACTTCATCAATAAATACGCTAAAAGAAAAAAATTAACACACTGCACAAAAATATTGCCAACCTTCTCACATAATAATCCTTAATAAAACAGGCTATTCGTATAAATAAAAATGGATCCTTAGATTATTGACTTTGTTTTAGGATTTTGTGTAGTATTCCTAAAAAAAAGAAAAATAGCTTTTTATTGTGCGACACAAAACAGTACAGCTGAGGTCTACACTTTTTCTTTTTGGTATTTGCTAAACACCGAAAAAAAAGGTAATGATGACACTGACATTGCATAATACTCAGTATTCTTCTGTACGTTTTAGTATTTTTTGAACCCCTCCTGTTAATAATAATTCATATAAATAATGTTAAAGCGTTTATTTGCCTTTTTTATGAATTGTTATTATTTTCATTCTACTCGTATATATTTTTTTTTATTTCGTGTAATAGAATTTTTGTATGAATGAAATTTTGTAGCATTTGCTTATTGTTAGTGGAAGTAGCAGTTGTCTATAATCACATAAGTCACCCTGTTTTATAGTCTAAATATTGCCTTCATATAATTGCCATAAAATTTAAGTAATATTTTGTTTATGCTGTCATTATTAAATATCCTGACAATTGAATACGTGTTAGTTTTATTTAAGGGATTGATTATTTTATCTATGCTTTATTTGATGACAAATTTTATCGAGGATTTTTGTTAAATTCTATTAGAAATGCAAAAAATTAGGAGATTGTAAAAATTTGTCATGCCAATAATTTAACACCTAAGTATGTCAAAATAAATGCATATTAAATTCAAATAAATAAGTTAATGTCTATAAAACCAGTGTTGCCATTAAAAAAAACATATATTTTTCCGATGTTGAAAACTACACTCAGGTAACTTCTGGAGTCAGAATTTGTTAGTTTTTCCAGTAGTATTTCCATTTTGTTATTTTAAGTGAAAATAACATTCATTGTAGAAGAAATGTTAATTATACACTACGTGTATATAATGAACTTGTGCTGATGTTTGTAACACCAAAAAAGATTGGACCTAGACCCACCTTATAGTATACCGATCGACTCAGAATCACTTTTTATTTCGATTTAACGATGTCCGTCCGTCTGTCTGTCCATGTATTCTTGTGCGCACCCTACAGGGCGCAAAATTGAGATATTTTGATGAAATTTAATACACCGGTTAAAATCGGTCTATATTTAGACCTAGTGCCCATATAATGGTCCCCCCCCCCCCCCCCCAAAATTGGTTTTTTACACTCTGCAAGTCGCAAATATGAAGATATTTCAATGAAATTTGGTTTGCCGACTCATATGGTCCCAAGGACAAAGCCTATTGATTCTAGATAGGATTGGTCCATATTTAGACCTATCGCCCATATGGGCTATATTTTCGATTTTCTCTTCTTTTATCATTTTATAGAAAATTTTGACACAAGTCCGTTTTAACCCATTCGAATTTCGGATCCACACATTAGTTGGCTTTTAACCAGGCTAGTGTAGAATATTATATAGTCGGCATGCCCGACTTTAACTTTTTAACTCGTGTTTTTTTAGGTTATTTCTTACTCTCCCATGTTGCTTTGTGTTAAATATAGTCAAAATCGGTCTGGCTGCTCAGAAGTTGTGATTGAAAATGTGAGGACACCTTAAAAATCTCCATAGAAATTTTTCGTTTCAATACAAATTGTGATACCTACATTTTAAAACCATTTAAGCAATAAAATGTACCATTTTGTATAGAAAATTTCGAAGTGTCCTCACATTTTCACTCACAACTTCTGAACCACTGCACCGATATTGATATTTTTAACTCAAACGAACTGGTTAAAAATAAATGGTCGAAAAGTTAGAGAAATCACGTTTTTGGATTCTTGGAACCATAATTTTCAAACACAAATATCTTTTTTTAAGAGCTAACCTAGAAAAACGTCTGGCACCACGGGATTTAGCGTACTGGAATTAGTTTTACCCACCGGGTGCCCCGCTTGATGGATTTTTCAACTAGCCAAGTGTTACCGTTATTTTAAAAGTGAAACGGTAACCAATAAATATGATGATACTTCACTATAAAGTAAAACTCGCTTTAGACGAACTCCGGGGGACTAAATTAATTAGTTCGTTGTAAGCGGGGGTCGTATTAACCGGGGTAAAATTTATTTAAAATGTTCTAATTATCCACAAAATATATAAATTTCCTTGAAACAACTTTAAAAATTTTTCAATTTTTTCATTTGGTTTCCTAAATATATTGTTTGCAATATATTTAAGAAAAAATGTCTGTGTGTTCGGTTTAAAATTTGTCAGACAACGAAAAAAAAATATAGAAAAAATTGTCGAATTTTGTAAAGTTCGTATTAAAAATTATATAGAAATTTGTTTGTGGGACCATCACAAACAGTTCGTTTTAACCGAGTTTATTTATATTGAAATTGTTGCCAAATCTTCGATACTTCTAAATTAGTTCGTATTAACCGAGAACTCGTCTTATCCGAGTTCGTATTAAGCGAGTTATACTGTATAATCTTTAATTGCCTTTTTACACACATGTACTAGAAAAACATATTTTCATCTCAATTAAAACTTATCAAATATTTTTTGTCTTTTAACAAAAAATAAATGAATACTACATATTTAATTTAGCTAAATATCTAATTATTGTACATGTACTAGAGATACATACAATCAGTTATGCCAGGTCGTAACCCAGTAAAAAATTTTAGCTCTTGTACCCCATTCACAGTTATCTTGAAGATTTTTGCATTATCTCTTATATTATATCGAGATTTTCCATACTACAATAATCTGTTAATAATCACTTCAATTTGATGATACGAGGGGTACTATTTATATTTCGGGAATAGCAGATAATAACAAACATTTTCAAATAAAAATGGCTTTATTGTTTTTCAAAATATTCCCCTTGTTGACCAATATACTTTTGCATTCGTTCAAACCATTTGTCATAGCAGTTTTTCCATTCCTCTTGAGACACCTCCTAAACATGGTTTTTGAACGCTTCAACTGCTCCTTCGGCGCTCGTATATCGTTGACCACGCAGTTTATCTTTGATATTCGGGAACAAGAAGAAGTCATAGGGTGCCAAGTCAGGACTGTACGGAG
Source organism: Leucophora obtusa (assembly GCA_949987735.1). NCBI lineage: Eukaryota > Metazoa > Arthropoda > Insecta > Diptera > Anthomyiidae > Leucophora > Leucophora obtusa. The sequence continues at coordinate 45,073,904 of OX465296.1, forward strand.
GATGTGTCATAAATTCGATGTTTCGACTGCTCAAAAATTCACCTGTTTGACGATATGTGTGAAAGCGAGCATTGTCATGATGGAGTATCATTCGTGTTTGGGGGTTAGTTTAACGAATTTCTCCGAAGACTTCCGGCAAACAAATGGTCGTGTACCACTCAGAATTGACCGTCCGACGTTACTCAAGCGGAACAGTGACCACATGACCCATTCGGCCGAAGAAACAGGCGACCATTTGCTTCGCTGTGCTTCCTCCACGAACAACTTTTGCTGGATTTCGCTCGTCTCGGAATACCCTCACGGTCGATTGCTGTTTTGTTTCCGGGTCATACGCATATGTCCATGATTCGTCACCTGTCACGATTTTATAAACGTCTTTTGAAGCACCACGGTCGAACTTTTTAATCATTCCCTTACACAAATCGACGCGAGCCTTTTTTTTTGAGCGATTGATAAATTATGGGTTATCCAACGAGAGCAAAATTTTTTTACAACTAAGTGTTAATGCAAAATCGAATGTATTGAAGTGGAACTAATGTGCAAGGATGCCTCTATCTCACGATATGTCACATGACGATGTTGCATTATCTGTTCATGCGCTGCATCGATGTTTTGTGGCACAACAACCGATTTTGGACGACCTTCACGGAATTCGTCGGCGTTCGAACTACGACCACGATTGAATTGACTATACCAGCGATATATTGTCGTTTTTGATGCTGCTTTATCGCCATACAAAGAACTGAGTTCATCAACAGATTCTTGGTGAGATAATCCACGTCGAAATTTATGAAAAATAATCCAACGAAATCCTTCTCTTGAAATTTAATTTTTTTGGCCAAATTGAAGTGAGTTACACTGAACACAAAACAAATAGCGCTTGTACATCAAAACATTGTGAGTACGTTTATGCTAAAAAATGTCAAATTTTATTATGGTGTTGCCAGATTTTAGCTATTGATATTAGTGTTGCCAGTTCCCGAAATTATCCCATCAAATTCAGGGTTACCAACTATTTTTCTTGTGTTCAGAGTTATTTTTTTCCATTTTTGCTTGCAGTGAACAACCCCGTAATGGTCTAAATGCAAACAAAAAAATTTAAATAGTAATTGATTTTAGTTTCTAACAAAAATTAAAAAAACCAAAATTGTAGATTATTTAAAATTTGTAATTCAGTACAATTGTGTTAAATGTAACTTCATTATTACTTCCGGCATAGAAATTTTATGCAAACAGATCTTCAAAAGCTGCAGTCTTGCCAAAAAAAAAAATTAAGAAAAAAATAAATCAAAAAAAAAAAAAAAAATAATAAAATATAAAAAAAAAATAAAATATAAAAAAAAAATAAAAATAATTAAAAAAAAAAATAAAAATAAAATAAAAAAAATAAGTAAAAAAATTGAGTAAAAAGGAATTTTAGATATATTGGAAAAAGAGCGCGTAAAAGTGGGCGTGACGGGAAAATTTTTTTCACAAATATATCGGAGCACCAAACGAACATACAGTGTGAATATGGGTTCTATAAAATAAAAAATAAAAAAAAAATTATAAATAAAAAATAATAAAAATTTTAAGAAAATAAAAAAAGTAAAAAATAAAATAAAAAATAAAAAAAAATTAAAAAAAAATAAAAATTGAGTAAAAAGGAATTTTAAATATATTGGAAAAAGTTTGCGTGCCCGGAAAATTTTTTTCATAAAAATATCTGAGCACCAAACGAACATACAATTTGAATGTGGGTTCTATACAGCCGGTGGTATTACGCTGATGCGATCACCAACATACACACAGAGACTTTTTATATATTAAGATATTACTATATATGACTATATAAATTTATTATGATTTAGATTAATGGATAAGGTGATGAACTAACACACAGAGGGCTTCTAGTTCAAGGCTTTGTGAGTGTGATACCAAATGAATAACTTTGAAATTTTTAATAGACTAAAATTTTTTACCAATTTTTAAAAGTTGCGGTGGTGATGACAACTTACTGACCCGTGCTAGAAATATCAGTGACGACTTTCTAAAGATATGTTATCATTTATTCACCACATTGCATTCCTGGTGACTTGTCCAGATAACATTTTTACATTTGTATGAAAATGTCAGCAGGTCTCTGTAGGTATTTTATATGGGAGCGGATCAGCAAGTCACCAATGACAACGATATACGAATCTTATATTACATTTTTAAAATCCAAAACGCCGAATTCTATATGGCGGATGATTTTTTTAAGTGAACGGATTTGTGTGAGTATTTCTTCGAAAATTCAACATGATGGAACCAGTACGGCGGATGATTTGTTAAAAATGTGATCACAATGGTGGCAAATATTTTTCTCGATAAGTTATATTGGGTACGTTGAATACAAATCTGATATCGGATTTTAAAAATTCAATATTGCCAATCCAATATGGTGGACATTTTTTTTTAAAGTAATTAAGTTGCGTCAAATATTTTTTTTTCAGGAAGTTTTGGTGGTTACTAAATACAAAACTGTAATAGGATGTTAAAACTTCAAAAGGGCGGATCCAATATGGCGGATGATTCTTTTGAACAGTTGTTGATTTTGCCGTAACTTTCTACCCCGAATTTTCAAAATCTGATATCAGGCCTGTGTGCATAGACCGCCAAAAATTTCACAACTATCTTGATATGAATCCGAACACTTTAAAAATATCATCCGCCATACTGGATCCTCCATTTTGAATTTTAGAATTGCGATATCAGGTTCCCCAAACTTTCCGAAGAAATAGCTCACTCGAATCCGATCACTCTTTAAAAATTCATCTGCCATATTGGTTCCGCCATTTTTAATTTTAAAAATCTAATTCCAGATTCGTATTTCCAACCCCAAAATTTGTAAAGTATAATTTTTAAAGCAAATTGAGGAACATCTCAAAATCGTCAACCATATTAATGCCAGATTCGGGTTCAGCTGCCCCAAAAACCCCCGTCTAACGATTTTTAAGCTGATTCCGAAACACCTTAACATGCTTTAATACACTCATAGAAATAAATCTGTAAAAATAGCACAAATAGTTACTAGAAATTAGTTAAAAATGACGCTGCAGAAAAAACTGTTAGCAAATTTTGTTGCTAAAAACTAGTAAAATAAGAACAGTAAAATTAAAACTATTAAATTTACAGAACTTTAGTTATATTTAAGCTAACTTTTAGTTAATTGGAAATAACAAATTGTACTGTAAAATCTGCGGAAAATTTTGTTAAATATTAGTAGACTAAAAATAGCAAAAATAAACTGTTATATCTACAAATTTTTTTCTATTTTTAAGCTAAATTTAGTTGAATGCAAATAGCAGTCTATACTGCTAAAATGAGAAGAATTATTTGCTAAAAAATTGTAAACTGCTATTTTCAAAAGGCTCGATTTTTATTTGCGTTAAAAAAATCAAAAAAAAACTATGTAAATTTTATTTATTTTTTTTTTTTTTTGATTTTTTAGGCTACCAATTATTTAAGAAAATTTATTTTGCTGATTTTAGCAGCCCGAGTAAAAAAAATTATATATAATCATATGTGGCATATATTACAATATATAATTAGACATGTCGTTATGTATATCCATATATAATTATATATGACGTCTTTTTCCAAAATTGTTCCTTATATTATGCCATATATAATTTCATCTAATTAGATATCGGCCTTTATAATATTAGATATGGTATATATGATTATATATTACATAGCATGGCTGATCTTATTGCATATATAGTTGTATATAGAGCTATATCTTAATATATATGTGCGGCATTTTAGGAATATATAATTATATATGGTATCATTTAAACAATATATAACTATTAGGCCGGGTCGATTTGTGGGGAGGCAAAAAAATCGCCCATGGAAAATCAGGGAAAATCGTATTCTAGGGATCATAAGAAACTTTGCCGAAGGAACCATACCTCTAAAACGAATTCTACTACCCCCCAACTGTTGACTTTTGTCCCGTAGGGTCAAGTTTTGAAAAATCGCACTTTGACCAATTTAGAGTGCCCCAATCGAGTCCAAATGTATGACCGACCCCCACTAACTTTGGAGGGCCGATCCACCCATGCCAGTGGCACACCCCCTGGAACTCCCCTGGGGGGTTCCCTATACAAACATTTTAAAAAATCACCATTTTTGGCACTTTATTTTATTATTTTTTATTTATTTTATTTATTTTTATTATTTTATTTTTTCTCCTTAGAAATTTATTTCGTCAGAACATATGTAAATGAAAAAATTAATTTAACTTAGTAATAGAAAAGAAAAAATAAAAAATTACTGTTTGAAGTCTTTTTTGCTTTCAAGTCTGGGCAATTTCGCACGGCTCTCTAATGTCGTCGCCATAACAGCCTCTACATTTTCCGGTGTAACTCATTTGGAAACGCTAGCTAGCAATTGAACGTGTCGTTCTGTTGCAGGTCGTAAAATAGGTTGTGTGGGTTTTTTAAGCCACCACAAGACACAGCTGCATGTCGTAAACTTACTTAAGCTAAATCGGTTACAGGTAGAATTGAATACGATTTTCACTGAGCCATGGGCGATTATTAAATCGACCCGCCCTAATAACTATATATGTTGCCAGTTAAACTATATATTATCATATATGGTGGCTTTTAAACAATATATGGTCATATATGGTACTTAATGAACAAAATCTTTAATACAGTTGCAGACATGATAATATATGCTATTAAATATAGTGCCATATATATTTATATATGGTGTTATTTAAGCAATATATTGGCCTATATGGTGCCATTTAAACCATATATTATTATATATGGTGCCATTTAAACAATATATGGCCATATATGGTAACTCATGATCAAAATTTTGAATACAGTTCCAGAGATGATAATATATGATTCTATTAATAGTGCCATATATATTTATATATGGTGTTATTTAAGCAATATATTGGCATATATGGTGCCATTTAAACCATATATTATCATATATGGTGCCATTTCAACAATATATGCTCATATATGGTACCTTATGAACAACATTTTTAATACAGTTTCAGATATGATAGTATATGCTACCATATATAGTACCATATACTTTGATATATATGTGATTAAGTTATATCTGTATAAATATACAGTTTCATCCGAAGAATGGCCCGATATATTTTTATCAATTGTTTATCAATTTTTATCTAAATGTATCAGTTTAGATCTGACCTGATTAAATTATGTGTTTAATAAATTATGTGTTTTTGACCTGATACAATTTTATCGGTTTGATCGTAATTGGTTCAATTTTATATAAATAAAATATAATTGTATCCGACATTTACCTTATACAATTGTATCAAAGTTTTAAACTGATATCAGGTCAAAATTGGGATATAACTGTATAATTTTGTATACAAATATATCTATTTGGACCTAAACTGATACCATGTGATATAAACCAATAAAATTGTATCAGGTCAAAAATCTGATATAATTTCATCTGATTAACACATAATTTAATCAGGTCAGATCTAAAATGATGCAATTAGATAAAAACTGATAAACAACTGATACAATTTTATCGGGCCATTTTTCGGATCAAATGGTACATGGATGACTCTAAGTTATATATTACCATATAAAGCTCCATATTGTTTTTTTTAATAGGGAACATACCATATATGGTGCCATTTAAACAATATATGGTCATATATGGTAACTCATCAGCAACTAAAATATTAACTGTATTTCAGAAGCTATTAATTGTATTTCAGAAATTTTAAATGTATTTCAGAAATTATGGAATGTATTTCAGAAATTTATTAATTGTATTTCAGAAATAATCAAATCTATTTCAAAACTTGTTGATTGTTTATCATAGTTAATAGAGAAGAATTTCTAAATTACATTTCATAATTTCTGAAATACAATTGATAGTTTCTGGAATACAGTTTGATAATTTCTGAAATACAGTTGTGAATTTCGGAAATACAATTAATAATTTCTGAAATACAATTTATAAAACTGAAATTCAATTGACTAGTTCTGAAATACAATTCATAAATCTGAAAAATAATTGATAAGTTCTGAAATACAATTGATAAAACTGAAATTCAATTGATTATTTCTGAAATACAATTGATAAATCTTAAAAACAATTGATACAATTGGAAATGGTGTAGAGCGTTAAAAAGATGCAAATAAAATTATTTTTTTTTTTTTTTAATTCAATTTAATAAAAAAAATATAATTTTATAAAAATATTTATAGAAAATAAAATTATAATTTTATAAAAAGAAAATCTTTTTATAAAAAAAAATGTATAGCCGTTAACGGTATCGAACTCGAGACCTTCTGAGTTTAAACCTTATTTTAACAAAATATTGTAATTTTTATAAAATCAGTACTCTGCCAGTGTATTATTTTTTGAACTGTTGTCAATATCTGTCTGGGATTTTATTTAATCCCAAATAAATGGAGATCTTACGTAGTACCCAAATATAATCCATTATCTAATTTTATCTGTCATTTTTCTGGATAGTTTTAGATGTCAATCCCCAAATATATTGCTGTTTCTAATTCGATCTGCCATTTTAATACTGAAATAAAATGCTAGATCTAATTCGATCTGCAATTTATGGGATAAATTAAGATCTTACCAAATCCCCAAATATATAACTGGATTTAATTCGATCTGCAATTTATCGGAAAAGTTAAGATCTTACGCAATCCCGAAATATATTACTGGATCTAATTTTTGATCTGTCATTTTTTGGATATATTTAGATCTTACTTAATCCCCAAATATATTGCTGGATCTAATTCGATCTGCCATTTTTCGGATCAAATTAGATCTAAGTTTATCCACAAATATATTGCTGGATCTAATCCCATCTGCCATTTTTTGGATCAATTTAGATCTAAGTTTATCCCCAAATATATTGATGGATCTAATTCGATCTGCCACTTTTTCGGATTAAATTAGATCTAAGTTTATCCACAAATATATTGCTAGATCTAAAACGATCTGCCAAAATTGAGATCAAATTAGATCTAAGTTTATCCACAAATATATAGCTCTATCTAATTCGATCCGCCATTTTTCGGATCAAATTAGATCTAAGTTTATCCACAAATATATAACTGGATCTAATTCGATCCGCCATTTTTCGGATCAAATTAGATCTAGATTTATCCCCAAAGATATCATTGGACCTCCCAATTTTGAGACATAACTTGATCTTAGTTTATCCCCTTATATACAATGGGATCTAATACGATATCATTGGATACACCCAATTTTGAGATCTAATTGGATCAGCTAGATATTACAGCAGATCTTAAACAATATCAAATTGGATATGATTAGATATTCCGCGAGATCAATTTTTTTTACTCGGGAGGTTAATTTGTTATTTTCCATTTACAAAAATTTAACTTAAATATAACCAAAATTCTGTACATTTAACAGTTTTATTTTTGCTGTTCCTATATCACTAATATATAGCAAAAATAATCTGCTAATTTTAGCAGTTTTTTCTGCAGCATCATTCTTAACTAATTTTTAGTAGTTTTAACTAAATTTTTTACGCACTTTTTTATATTAGTGTATGCCTCTGAAAGTAGTATTTCAACTCGCATCTCCATATTATATTTTCTATCGTATGCTCAATTTTTTTTGCCAGAAATAATATTTTCGCACAATATAACCATAAAATGCAAATATTGTTTACTGGGTTATAAGAATAAGTAAAATTAAATAGGCACAAACGTATGTATGCATTATCCTGGTTATAACCGTGATTATATGCTTAGAAGCCCATGAAAATATACAAAACACACCATAAAATTGTCGCTACTCTTAGTAGCAACCAACCAACCAAGCAACTCGAAAAGCAACAGTAGACTATAAACAATAAAAACAACAACAAAAAACATAACAGAAGACAAACTCGCACTTAATAGGGAGCCAGAAACCAATGAATGCTGTTGGAATTTTAATTAATTAGTTTACTGCTAGAGAAGCTTTAAGTACATATCTAGAGGAGCAACATCCTTAGATTGTACACAATTCATTCACCATACCAACAACGAAAGCACGTAGTAGCTCAATTTTATTGTGGTTTTGGTTTTATATGCCTTCGAGCCTTGAGACGCCTCTCGTGATTAGTCGTAGTATAATTTCTACTCACAAAAACAAAAAAGGACAACCAACCTTTTTTTTTCCTTAAAGATAATGTTGTTTTTATTGTTGTATGTAGTTTTCTGATGATAATACTTGTCTTCATTAAGTTTAATGATGGTGTCAAATGTTTGGTTTTTTTTCCTCCTGGTACGTCCTGTTCATTTTATTATAGTGGTTTATATCATGAAGAGTTTATGGATTTTTTTTCTCCACATATTTTAATTTTCTTTAGTGTGTAGTAATTAAAAATGTTTTTTTTTTCAGTTGTTAGAAACAGAGAAAGAAAATAAAAATGAAATCATTTAATTGGATGAAATTTAAAGGTTATGTTCAATTTACAAAGAAGTAAATTAAAACAAAAATAGAAATATAATTTTTAAGGTAAGTTTTTTCTCAAACCCGTTTTTTAACCCTTAAATGCATGATCTCTTCGATTTTGACCATTTTTTTTTATATATGATTTCTAAAGGCGTATACATTTCAAAAAAAAAATACTAAAAAAATTTATTTTTAAAAAATTGGTGATTTTTATTGAAAAATATGTTTTTTTGCCAAATAGCTAAATTGTGATTATTTTAACGTGTATAAAAAAAAAACAAAAAAAAATCTATAAACTACAATTTATACATTTATTATCGCCAAAATGAATTTTATTGCGAGAATACCACTTTAAATATTTAAAAAAATATTTTTTAATATTACACTTTTTGTAAAAAAACGCGTGTTTTAGATTTTTCACAAATATACAGAGCAAAACTAAGATTTTTACTCTGTTTAAAAATTTTGCGCTAAACTATAGGCACACTATGTACAGAAGGGGCCCCTAATGCCCAAAAATGCAGTTTTGTGCATCAACTGGGTTTTTTTTTTTATTAAAAAACCGTTATGTTGCCAAATGGCTACACCACACGCTGAAAAAAATCGCCCTGCAGGAAACATATTTGCTGGTGATATATATATGTTTGGAAGAACTGTCAAAATATATTTGCCTTGTTTTAAATATAATATGTTTGCCAGCAAATATAATATTTTTGCCTGTAAACATGTGTATGTTTGAATCATGTGAAATACATCTACTCGCAAATATATAAATGTTTGCAATCAAAAATATATATATCTATCATTATTATATTTGCACTCCACAAACATAATAATGATAAAATAAAAATGCAAATATATTTTTGTTTAAGTGGGAAAATATGACTAACATTCAAACATTAAAGTGTTTGCCTGGAGAAATACATATTATAACGATAAAAATAAAATAATTGGAAACACACCTCAAACATAAGTATAGTAGTTTATAAACATATATATAATTGCCTATAAATATATCCAACAATCTCTTTTTTCTGTGTGCATGCATTTAAGGGTTAGTAAAAGATTACACTGGAACACAAGAAAATCCTCCCTGTATAATATACAGCTAAACTCAAGAATATTTGGGATTGAAAATTAAAAAAAATCCCTATTTCGGGATTTCTTGGAAATCTGCAACAATTTATTCTTAATTTACAAAATTATGCTCAATTTTAGGCTACTCGGACTTGCGGAATTCAAAAATGATATTGCGTTTTCTGAGTCTTCTCTACTTTTCAAGTGATCATGAAAATAAATTTAAAAATTCTTTTTTCTAAATCTTGTCTACTTTTTAAGTGATCATGAAATTAAATTTGTGATTGTAAGTATGAATTTAAGTGAATGAAATTTTCAACTAAACCCAGAAAACAGATTCGGTACTGACAGCCGTATTTGTAGTCAATCGAAGGATTATGTTGTGTTAGCCAGCCGAGTTTTTCAGTTGTGACAACAGAAGCCAATTGAGACAGCACTAATTTGACTGTAACAATGGCATTTCAGTAGTCGCAAGAATAATTCATTTGATGCAACTGAACCACTAGATTGGAAACAAATTGGGCACCGAATCTGTTTTTAGGGTTTAGTTGAAAATTTCATTCACTTAAATTCATACTTACAACCACAAATTTAATTTCATTATCACATAAAATGTAGACAAGATTTAGAAAAATAGAATTTTTAAAGGTTGCGATTTCGATTGCCTAAAATTGAGCCCAATTTTGTTTCGCTAAATTTAGAGAAAGTTGTTGTACACTTCCAAAACGTCATAAAATATCAGTTATTTTTATTTGCAATAACGATTTACTCAAAACCAGCATTTTATGGAAAAATTTGGAAAGCAAAATTGGAATCAGAAAATATGTGTGTGTGCTATTACAAATTATATGAAATTTCGCTGGACTAAAACAAAAATTAAAAAAAAAATGAATTAATGGAGAAGACCACATTTTGATGGTGTTTATTAAATTAACCAGAAACGAATAAAAATATTATTTTATAATCTGAATAAAACTCGCGGATCTGAAATCATATACTGACAAAAAAAAATGCTCCACAAAAAGAAGTATAGGGTTTTAAAGCACCTATTAAGAAATTTTTAAACAACTGATTGCCAGCTACACTAATTCTGCAACTCGTTCCACTAAAACCATTTTCATGGAATTAGTTTATGACAGAGAACCATTTGTAGAACTTGTTCCGTAACTGATTATAGGGCAACTGGACCCCAAAAGTTTCAAACAAAAATCACCGGTGTTAGAATTGACAGTAGAAGTGGTTACAAAGAAAAAGCGCTGTGGTGTAGTGGTTAGCGCGTTGGACTGTTACATATAAGGTTGCGGGTTTGATCCCCAGCAGCAGTAAAATCAATTTAGAACAAATAATATGTATGAGTTTTTTATCCCTCATACATAATGCTATAAACTTACAGGGCTATGAATTTAAAAGCTTTAACAAAATTCGAAAACTCTTCATCAAATGGCGCGCAACTATTTTAAGATTCAACATCTCGCACAATTTCAGTGTTGCCATATTGGAAGCCCTTCAAGTTTCACCATCTATTAATAGGAAGAATTTCCTGAGTGTTGCATTGCTATGAAGAAATTTAAGCTGAACTATAATTTAGCGAGTGCCATGATTTGCACCTTTTGCATTTCAGGGAAACTGAATGAAGACAAAGTTTAGTTTTTTCTTAAAAATCCATGTTCAAAATGTTTTTAAGTTTATTATACGAATATTTTCAACTACTTAATAGCAGAAGGTATCTTTACATCTCATTCACTCTCAACCTCCTCTCTTTTTTTCAAATTTATTTTTATCGGGATAAATAATCCGGATTTAGTTGTTCGTGAAGTCGGGCAAAGCAAATGAAAACATTTTACTGAAATTTAATACTTTTATATAATTTTTTACATGTTTTTTAATAAAATCAAATCATTGAACTTTGTTTTTTATGAGAGTTCAGTAACCTGTCCTGGAATTGTCTTGGGACATGTCACAAGGGGTCAATTTCCCCCTCCTATGACAACGCCATGTAAAAGTGACCAGTTTATTTCATATAAAGGGGCCAGTTCGGTGACAGTTTGTTAAAATTTCCCGTAGGGTCCCTAAACACTCGTTGTCTCTACACAGAGCGGCTAGACGAATTATAATGAGATTTTTAATTAAAGTAATGAAGTTTACAAAAAAGCTCCATATATTTTATGAAACTTTTTCATTGAGTGCATGATACTTTTAGTAAATAAAATGATTTTTTTCCCAACATTTTATGAAAAATTCCATTAATTCATTGAAAAGCTTTAATGGACAAGTCCCAGTGAACCTTCATTGCTTTTATGCAAAAACTCATTAATATCCTGCAGATAATTTCCGCAGTGTAGGTTAAAAGTATTGTTTTTTTCAATTAAATATTTTTTATTTGTGTACTCGTATTAAATTATGAATAATAAATAGTAGTTTTTAAGAACTGCTTGTATTTACTTGTCAAGTTCAATAAAAAATTTTAATCAAAAACTAAAAGTTTTTTAAAACACCAGTTTTTCGAATAAAAGAAACTTTTAAAACACTAGAAAATATGCAATGATATTTTATTTGTCTACAATTTCTTTGAAATAATACGAAAAAGCAGTAAAAATAATTTAAATTGGGTAAAATTACCCCAAGTAAAAATTTCCTTAGAAGTGTTAATATAAAAATATGACTCCAAGTCTGATATTTTCTTAATCTCTTACAATTAACAATTTATTTTATTCCGAGTAAAGAAATAATATGATGTCATATGTAATGATAACTTAGTTAATATAATTGGATATATGCTATGATCCGAAAAATGGTGGATAAAATTATATCGGATAAGATCTATATATATTGAATCATATAGAATCTTATCCGGATTTCGACCCGATATAGTCATATCTAATTTGCTGTAGAAAGACATAATTATATAACGCTTTATATTTCAGGCAGCTCAAAATAAAAACTATTAAAATGTACTAAAAAATAACACCCTTGTAACCAAGCATTTTAAGCCTTCTCATATTAATTTGTATTCTATCCGTAAACTGTTTATACCTGGGATGTATGTGAGTTTAATGTCAAATTCCATAAATAAAAAATATGGCCTGCATTTATACAAGATTTACAAGAAATTTACGAGTTATAATGAGTACGCCTTTTATATTTTGAAATCATACATAAATATATCTCAAAAAAACCGAATTTTTTTTACATTGCGCTATACTTAAACATATCTAAAACAACAGAAAAAAATTTAACATTGAGCTATATAAAACTTTATATGTTCCCCGATAAAGCCATTTTTAATTACCCGAGTAAAAATATTTTTTATATACACTGAAAATATTATAACAGTAACTGGCTGTAGTTTATTTAAAAAGTTATCCGTACATTTATTTTTAAATGATTATACAGTTAAAATACAAAGAAATATATTTTTAAACTGTTTTTGTGGTTTATTTAAAAAATAAATTACATATAAATACGGATTTTCTGTTACAGTTAACATTTCCATTTAAATGTTTTGTTAAAAAAAGAATTCCTTTTCGATTTCTAGGTCAGTTAAAAAAAACCAATCAAACTAAATATCATTTATACTTACGGATTTTGTAGTTAATTTTTTGAAATTTAAAAAAACAAAATAAATGAAAAATCATTGTTTTTAAGAATTTTGTAGTTTATTTATTAACATTTAAAAACAAATGAAAAGTTCTTTTGATTTAAATGAAAAGTCAGTAGACCGGTTTTCAAGTGATTTTTCATTTATTTTAAATTACAATTTCAGTTAATTTAAACTACAAACTATTTTGAGTGTAACCATTTACGATTTAATAGATTTATATATCGTTGAGTATTGTCATACGTAACATCAAGACTAACTGTATATGATTATTTCAAAATATATTTAGTCATATAAAATCATATTAACCAGATCCACCATTTTTCGGATGTTATAATATATTTTTAGACATGATTATGTTAACCCATATATGATTTGATTCGGGAAATGGTGGATCTGTTCAATATGATTTTATATAATTAAATATCTTTTGATATAGTTATATAAAAATATACGTTTCACAATACTCGACGAGATATAATTGTATAAAGTCATAAATGATTATATAAAATCATTTTTACTAGCATATGTAACTAGATATGGTACATATTAATATATATGGGGACATATATATTTATACTGATCTATATATGACATCATAATCCACAAAGATATATTAGTCCATATTAAATTATATAATTTCCTATATAACTATGTTTACTCGTGATGTAAAACTTTTCTACGGTAAAATGTACAAAAAATATGAGGAGTTTTTTCGGAAAAATTTAAGAATTTGAGAATTTTCATGAAAAAATTCTGAGGGCCAATATTATAGTAAACACTTAAATAAAATCAAATAAAGGGTGGTCCAACCATACTGCACGATGTTAATTGGGAGTCACACCTTAACGTCAAGCTTTTTGCCCAACTTAATTTGACATTTCTTTGTTTCAGTGTTTGACAAATTCAACCATGGAGAGGTACACAATTGTGGCCAGAAATTGAAGATATCGACCTGGACGATATGTGCTTCCAACAGGATGGTGCCACTTGCCAGACTGCCAACGAAACAATGGCTCTATTGCGCGAGAAATTCAATGGCCATGTTATCTCATGTCGTGGCGATATTAATTGGCCGCCACGTTCATGTGATTTGACACCGTTGGACATCTTTGTTTGGAGATATTTAAAAGAAAAAGTGTACGTCTATAAGCCAAGAAAAATTCAAGAGCTAAAGGATGAGATAATTCGGCTCGTTAACGGTATTGAACCTCAATTATGTCTCTGAGTCATTGAAAATATTGACCATCGGATAGAGGTATGCCACCGAAGCCGTGGCGAGTACTTGGCCGATATTTTATTTCACACATAATTGTTATAGATCCTTCTATCACAATAAAAAAATATTAAGATAATTCTCTGAAAACGTTTTGTTTTATTTACAGTTAACATAGTGCCTTTTGGTAGTACCACCCTTTACTTAGGTAAAAACTTTTTCAGAGATTTTAGTGTGTTCCTGAGCATTACTTACGGTTCAGATGGTGATCCTAAGAATATGAAATTTAAAAAATTACACTATGCGACAGGCAAAATCGGGATGGGATGAAACCAACGGGAAATGTAATATCGGTCAAAAACAAGTTATACGTGTCCCAGCGTTTCGCTGGGTCACCCCTAGGAATCGAGATATATCTTTTTTTTTATATAACTCGAGAACCACTAGTCCGATTTTGCTCAAACAATTTTAAAAAAAATTCAAAATTACCGGCAAAACTGTTGAGTATATAGAAAAACATTATATGAACAGATTAAAGGAAGTGTAATTTTTAAATTTTTTAAAATTGTTTGAGCAAAATCGGACTAGTGGTTCTCGAGTTATGTCAAAAAAAAGACCACCAAAGGTCAAATCGATATATCTCGATTCCTAGCGGTGACCCACCGAAACGCCGGGACACGTATAACTTCTTTTTTACCGATATAACTTTCCCCGGTAGTTTGAACCCTTCCCGATCACTGACCCCTACCATTTGTCTCAAAGTGTTATTTTAGAAGTCACTTTAGAGATTTTAATATTATTGCACATAAATTTCAGAACAAAAAAACTTTTGTGGTAACTTTAAAATATAAGGGCCAATTTTGTAGTCAGAACTAAGCACGCTTGTTTCTTAAATATTTCTTAAGTAAGTAATTTAGTTTGACATCGATCTTTGTTCTGACAATAGCCGCTTTTTTAACCACTTGGATTTAATAAATCCAAAAATTAGTTCTCAAAGTGCACAATAGATGGAATTAGTGTCCACCTATTTTAACAGAATTTTTCTATCGGGCCTTCGTTTACCCTAATTTTTAATAATAATTGTGATGCAGCATTGTATTGTAATTTTAAATACTTTATTATATTTTATATAAAACAGTAAGAAACAGTCTCTCTTTTGAGTTTCATCACTTTAATTTATATTTCTACATAATTAAAATATTCCACTGCAATGTTTAATAATCACCAATTGGATTTAATTAAATTACTTACAGTAGCGTGAAAAATTAACTTTTCTATTTCAGCTATTTCTCCATGTTCAAGATGTAAAATAAGTATTTAGTAAGGTGTAGTTTTTTTGTAAACATATTTATTGTAATACAAAAAATTTAAAGAAAATGCCTTTGTTTTCTATAATTATTTGCAACGCATTATATTTTTTTTTTTTTTCATAATGGAAAAAGTAACTGTAAAATCTTAAACAACAATGTTGAAAGAGAGATGCTGCACTAAAAAAAAACAAAAAAAGTCAGTAAAGTCAGCGAAAAAAAATATAGTTTTACAATTTATTTGTTTCTCTTTTAACTTTCATTTTTATTTTTTTCCCGACATTAAATTAACAGAATGTTTCATATATTTGTGTTTTTATTCTTATGTGTAAATCAAGATAAATAAATCCAACTTTTTGTACGAAAAAAATTAAATCCAGGTGATTAAAAAATGCACTAAATAAAACTGGCCCTAAATATTAATTTTTAAGTAAAATGCTTCAAAGAATTTGTTCAATTGCAAAGTTAATAGTTTCATAATAATTTTATAAAAACCAGCTCAATATAAAAAAATTTGAGAACTATCTCTTGAAAAAATGTGGAATCTGTCAGGTTTCCTGAAGAAAACAAATTTTTTCTTGAATCCTATAATTTGCACAAAATCTTAAAATTAAAAATGTTTGTTTAATATGAAATTCTAAAATGTCTGTTTAAAAAATTTATCGTGTTGTCCCTTATAGAATTATTTGCAAAAAAAAAAATTATTTTTTAATTATTCTTTATATCATAACAATGGCCACTTTAAAAATATTTACAAAATTTAAATAAAAAATTTATCAAAGTAATTAATTTTTAAATTAAAACAATGCGTTTTGTAATAGTCATTACTTTATACTTAAGTATAATGCATTATGTAATCAATATTCAGTAACGCATTACTTTGTTTTTTAATAATGATATGTGTAAGGAGCGATCATTACCAAGTAATGCATTATGTAACCAACTATCGGTAACTTATTAATGCATTAACGGTAATGCATTATGTAATCAATTTTCGGTAACTAATCACTTTATGCTTCAAAATAATGCTAAATGTAAGGAGTATTCCTTACAAAGTAATGCATTATGTATCCAATTGTCGCTACCTAATTACTTTATGTTGAACAATAATTATACCTGTAAGGAATACACATTACAAGATAATGCATGAGCTTGTCGCACCCATTACCAAAGTTTTCCTGAGCTGCTCCGCACAAGCATGCTTACGCGCCAACATACAAAAAATATGTCCTTACCAGTGCTGAAAAATTAATATTGAATCTAAAAATAGTTTTAAAAAACATTTACACAAAAATCTATAACATTATTTTATATTTGAAATAATGATAAAAATAAGTCATTATTTGCAACGCATTATTTTTTTTTTTTAAATAATGGAAAAAGTAACTGTAAAATCTTAAACAACAATGTTGAAGATGCTGCACTAAAAAAAAACAAAAAAAGTCAGTAAAGTCAGCGAAAAAAAAGTTGCTGTGTCAGCAAATTTTTAGTCAGGAGCGTGCTTGCAAAAAATATGGTAAATTCAGCAAGAGGGGTTTGTCGAAAAGCAGCGAGCTGATTTTAACAAAAAAAGTAATAGTAATCGCAGCAAAAGATTTGCTGCGATTACTATTATTAAAAGTGTGTTTTTCTGATTCCTTTGAACATTACTTAGGAAACTTCGTAAAACATAAAAATGTCCAGACTTCCACATTATAATAAAAAAGGAAATAAACTACGGCTTTTGTTACAAATATAAAAGTTGTGTTTTTAGTATCAATTTCTTTGTCCGCTCTTCATCTTGTCTGTCTGTTTGTTGTCCGCACTATAAATTTGTTTATCAACACAATTTTGGTAACAAAATAAATTAGTGAAACAACAGTTCAAAATTAGATTAGTGCTAAAAAATAATAACTAAAACTTTTGCTGAAAACACAATTTCAGCAAAAATGTTGCTGAAAATACTTGATATACAAGACGTTTTACTAACTTTTCTACTCACTTATTTTTTGAGTGCATCAGAAGTGAAGTTTTAAAAATGAATATTAAAAAAAATATATATATAAGACTTGAATTTAAAAAGTTTTCACTTATTTAAACTTATTTTAAATTAAATATGTGGTATTCAAAGTGATTGGAATATCTATGACGTAAATTTGTATATCATTAAAAATTTTAAATAAATTCAAAGCTACTCGAAAAGGTCTTGTAAAACTTGTTCCATACAAAAAAAAAAAAAAAAAAAGCAAACTTTATGATCTACTAACCCACAAAATATTAATATGTAAAAAGAAACTTTTTTACCATACAATTTTAAATTAATATTTTTCAATTTTTATGCAAAAACAACTACAAAATCCTATCAACTAAAGAGTCATTAAGGGACGCCAAAAACAAAACAATACTTTACCCAAAAAAAAAAACAACAAGAACAAGAAACAAAAGACCCACCAAAAGCAAGGAATAAAACAACCCTTAATAATTCATACCACCACCAAAATGAAAAAATTCATCCATAAACCCATGATGGTTAAATGGCCGTAAACACATTTTTGTGACTTTATAATGCCTTGAAAACTGTTGACGACATAGTTGAGGACAAATTCTAGCTTTAATTACCTTCACCAGTAGCTGGAGTACTACAAAAAAGGAAAGGTATATGTGTAAGGAAAAACATTTTTACTATAATTAGGGCCTTATTTAATAATAGGGTGACATTAATTGCTCACTCATCGTTAAAACTGTGGTTGTGGATACTCATACCACCAAAAAAGAACAATTGATTAAACAACCCTGTATGACGGGCTCTTTTAAACTAACCATCACTTGCACGTATAGTCAAGTAAAAGTAGCAGGAGTGTAGAATGTTAAGTAGCATTTCCTATGGGGGCGTTTTGTTTGTTATAAGGGTATTTTATTGGCTTAATACCTCTGTGTTGAGTTAAATTCATTATATCTAAACGTTTGTTGCTATTGTTGGTATTACAAAGGACCACAGCTCTTTTAACGGTCCGTGCTAAGTGGATACCAGAGCAGCAAAGAGGGATTTTTGTTATAATTTCCGTTACACTTGTGTTTTAATTGATTTTTTCTTCTATTGTGGGGTCCTTTTTGCAGCCATATTAAGGAATTTAGTTTGGTAATTATATATTCCTTTTGCTTTCTCAATTTTAACATAAATTAATTTGTGGTCAATTAGTTTTAGTTTAATTTTATGTTATTATTTTAATTTGTCCCCAAATCATAACAAATATACAAAAATTTATTCTCATTTTGTAGTGAAATTTTATGTTCTGGTGAGTGTTTTTTTGTGTAAACGTCTGTGTCGTCGTTTTGTATAACATTTTGCATCAATTAAAGCTTCAATTAAATTTATTGTTTAATTATGCCATAATTATTTGTTGGACACACTAGATTAAAAGCCCGATACTTCGTTACTGGTGATTTTAAAAATCGTAATATCCCAGTGTAGAAAATCATCACGAAATGTATACATAACCCATTACATGGTAATCGTAGTTACTTGTTTATTACTTTTATATGGTGATGCCGCGAAAAATAATAAGTTATGCTTACACATACGAAAATTTAAAAATATGTGGTTATTTATTCGGTTAACAGTATTGACTAAAACAATGAGTCTAAAATCAGATTATTAATTTACTTGTGCCAGGATTAGAACCTGGTACTCCAGATTGCCAGTCGACAGCGCTAACATCTAAGTTTAATAGCTAAAAATATAACTGATTTGCTGCACACAAGTATGCTTACACAACAGCATATAAAAATCAAAAATATGTGACTACTTAACATAGTTAAAAAAATATTGGATCTAAAAATAGATTACCAAAAACAATTACGAAAAAAAACCGAAACTTATTTTGTACTTCCAATAAAAATATGTTAACGCATTACCCAGTCAGAAACATACAAACGGGAAAGCGATGGCTAGGTACTTTAACAGGTGGTACAAGTATCGTACTGGCAAAAAGAGCTTTCCCATTCCCAAAATGATATGAAACTAAAAATTTCTTTTAATTAAAAAATTAAAAAAAAAATGTTTTGCCTGCAACCGGATTTTAACTCAGAACTTTCTGACTAAAATACTTTTTTAAAAAAGTGTCAAAATTTTTATAAAATCATTGCTCTACCCTACATTTATTTTGTATTATTGACAACCCAGCAAAAAATATACACGATTTTAGAAGCAATGCAGAACAATAAGCGCATATTTTAGCGCTACTCTCGTCTCTCCCTTCTAAAAATGTATTAAAAGAAGGCAGAGTTTTTGATGTTGTTGTATTTTGTTGTAAATTATTTCTTCTAAGTGGGACATCGCGGACAAAAATCATGAGATATACCCTCAATAAACGAAGTGCTTCTTTTTAATGCATTTTTGGAAGCAGCTTCTTTTATTGCTGGTATATGACATGATTTTTGTTCGCGATATCCCACTTAGAAGTAATAAATTACAAAAAATACAACAACATCAAAACCTCCACCTTCTTTTAGTGCATTTTTATAAGGGAGAGAAGAGACAATCACTACTAAACGTGCTCCTAGTACTGCAGTGCTTCTAAAACCATGTCTATTAATTAACAAAATTTAATAAAAATTTCGTAAATAATTTTTGTAAATGCATTTGACGATATTTTGTCAAAAAAAAAACAACATCAAATATTTAAACGTCAAAATATAAATTTACTAAACAATATGTTAAATTGACGGACATGTTTTGTTAGTCATCAATTTAGTATGAATTTTAGTTGATTTGCCCACTGTTTTTGGTTCAGTGTGAATAACCGCTTTTTGCAAACATTGGCAAAGCAATCTAAGCCAATTTTTTGGCAGTGCTTTTTTTTTCTTGTAAACCTCTGAACTTGTTGTAAACTAATAGTGGCAAAACGCTTTTTACAAACGCTGGTATAGCGTCTCAAATATGTGAGTGTACTGCCAGCCATTTATTTTTAACACCACGGTTAAAGTGGTAAGCCAGTGCTTGATTTTTTTAACCTCTGGTGATTTTTGACTGGGTACTTATTAGTTACTCATTATTACATTTTTGAAAGAAATGCAGAAAGAAAGTTTACACCATTATTGGTAGTCCAAAAAATAATGATACCTCATTACCGTTTCTACACCTGGATATTTAGAGAGAATTTTTATTATTTTTCTAAGGATTTTTGTCTTTTTTGTTAATTTATTTAACCCTTTTCTGTGAATATTTCAGACTTAAAGGGGCTGCACAAGTAATTAAAGGGGACACCTTTTTCTCTTTGAAGCCTCATTTATACCACATTTTTAACAGAAATCCGAAAAGTATATTTTCAATGAATTAGCCCATACACTCAAAAAAATAAGTTAGTAGAAAAATTAGTAAAACGTCTTGTATGTCAAGTGTACTAGTTTTCAGCAATTTTTGTGCTGATAACCGCATTCATAGCGTGGACGACAACCAGATAGACAAGATGTAGATATCGCAGCTTTTCTGGAAACGGAAATGACAAAAAAAGAAAAATTTAAATATAGAATATGTGTACTATATTTAAATTTTCAGCAAACAAATTAACCAAACTAAAATTTCGCTACAAGTTTTTTGAGTTTTTTTCAGTCTACTAATATTCAGCAAAAAGTTTAGTGATTTTAGCAGGGATTTTTTTCATTTGCAGTCGACTAAGTGTTAGCAAAACTTTTGCTGAAGATTACTATTTTTTGGTAAAAATCAGCTCGCTGATTTTCAGCAAACCTTTCGCTGAAATTACCAACTTTTTTGCAAGCACGCTCCTGACTAAAAATTTGCTGACACAGCAACATTTTTTGCTGACTTTACTGACTTTTTTTTTTAAGTGTACAAAAGAGAACACATATTTTTCTAAATTTCAGATTTTTAGCCAAGGGGTTGAAAGGCAACTAATGTTTGGAGCCGAAATTTTAAGGGGTTGAAATTTTGTCAAAATGTGTTTACAAAATACAATATCGTTAAGAAATTTAAAATTTTTCTTAATCTTAGATGTACTGTAACGACGACTTTTCCTGCGTTAGCTGGGGTAAGATCGCGGGGGTGGAATATTCGATATACGACTTAATCACTATATTTACTACTTTACGAATACAAATACTTATAAACCCAAAGGCGGTTGCCTGGGTCTTCTCAGGCTTTACGTAGAAGGTGATCTTGAAAAGCTCTCCGAACCTCTGTTGGACGTGATCTGGAACGGTACACGTTTCGGTCACAGCCGATCCCATCGGAAACCTTTTAGGTGGCCACCGGATTGGTACGACGAAGTATGTTAAGCTGGGAAGAGAACGGGCAAGTAGGGATACTTACAGGATACTCGCTCTGGTTGGGTCCTCTGGGATGGCACAACTCTCAACCACGCGCTCTCGTAGGAAGTGGTCTTGTATGTCACTGGTATTCAGCTCCCGTCCTGTCTTTAAACATTGGCAATTGACTGAGTCTGGGAAGTGACTTTGAACTGCACATTTTTTTACTCGAACTCCTGCTGGAAGTTACCTGGGACGACACACGTTTCGGTCACATTCGTTCCGTCGGATACTTCTCAAATCCCACACAAGGGAAAATATTAATATTATTGGGCACTCGCTCCAGCGGAATTATTCTGGAAGTGACCTGGGACGGAACACTTATCCACCCAACTCTCTCTAGGGACACGAGCTTTTAGCGCACACTTCCCTGTCGAAATTTTAACCGCGGTTGCCCTGGTACTGCTTTAACAAATTTAACTTTTGTCAATGACTTTAGGATATTCACCGGGTGGGTCAGGGTAAGTTTTCACGAATCTGAGCTTTGTGCCTTCAACTCCACTTTTCTTTTGCAGGATTTAGAAAGAGAGAGGGAGAGAGAGGTTGGTGAGGAAATTATTAATTTCTACGATGTACTGCCTTTTATACCACTTCGGGCCTCTGAGTGTACTGGCAGCATGGATAGAACGTATATAGACAGAAACAAGCGGAGCGGCTTCTTTTGTTATAGTATTTAAGAGAAAATATGGTATTAATCCATATGGGCGCTAGGTCCAAATATCGATCCATTCTGTCTTAAATTAATAGACTCTGTCATTGGTCCTATGTGAGTTAGAGTGCCAAAATTACAATATAATATCTTTAGTTTTGAGACCTGTAGCGTATAAACAATCATAAGAGCCAATTTTTGGGAGACCCTATATGGAACTAACCAAAATCAAAAAGCTTCGTCCTTGGGCCTATATAAGAAAACATTTCATCGAAATATCTTAATGTTTACGAAATATTGCGTGCGCACAAAAATACATGGACAGACAGACATTGCTAAATCGAATAAAAAGGGTTTCTGAGTCGATCTTTATACTAAACGGTGGCTCTAGTTTCAATATTTTTTGGTTTTGCAAATATCAACACCGGACTATTTAGTGGATACTTTTTTCTTTTAACGAAATTCCAAAAGGTATATTTTAAACTTCCGATTTTTGGTCAAATGTTTTTGGGAACAACACTAAGGAAAGGCATTGCCTCGTTCGCTCTTTTCTATAAAATTCTTGGGGTCTTCGAGGATGCCAACACCGAAGGAGGAACTTATGTGCCAAATTTAAGACTACAAGCTCCAGCTGTTTAAAAGGTATGGTTAATGAAGCCATTTGTCCCTTTTCAGCTCTGTCTATTGAAAATTACAAAAAGTTTTCTTTAGTGAATTAGTCCTTTATCAAGGGGACATTTAGGCAACGGCCATAAAGTCTGACATATCCTGTAACCAGTCAAGGCTGTCGACTTTGCCCTAGTCGCTCCATCCGACATATTCTTTATCACACCAAAAATCTCAGCCATATCAGCCTGACTAAGTATCGACCAATCTGGCCAAGAAATTTAGGACAGTCCCCCACACACCTTCATCTAATTGTAAAACCTATTCCAAAATTGATTTCAGAACATCATTTTCTAGTCCTGTGTTAAATGTCAAAGTCAATGATGATGAAACAAAATAAATCATGTTTTGTGACACTATAAGTTGTTCCACTGCCGACATTTTTTGTAAAATTTATTTATTTAATTTTTAAAAAACTAATCAAAATTTTCTACTTGTTTTCAGTGACCGCCAATCTATCACAATCACACCAGCATCATTCATCCAATGATAAGGATGGCAAGAAAAAACATACCCGCCCAACATTTAGTGGTCAACAAATATTTGCCTTGGAAAAAACCTTTGAACAAACCAAATATCTGGCTGGACCAGAAAGAGCTAAACTAGCATATGCCTTAGGAATGACTGAATCACAAGTGAAGGTAAGTGAACATTAAATTTTCCATACAAAATCGTATGGTATTGAAATCCCTCAATACCGAAATTAACATTTTTATGAGATTGTTTTTTATGGAAACACCAACAAAAAGTGTGTTAGGGATTACTAGATTTTAAACAACATGTTTTTTAATGTCACCAGTTTTAAAACACTGATTTTTTTTTATAAACAATGGATTTAAATTTAAAATAAAAAAAAACTTTAACCAACCATATTCTAAATTGTTATCATTATTTATATAAACCCAAAACAACGACTAACACAAATCCTTTTGTCATCAAATTTATGTGGGTTTTTATATTGTAATACGTCCTTTTTGAAACACCCTCAACAAAAAATTTGTATTATGGAAAAACAAATCACCAGCAACTTCATCATCAGCATCATCACGCACGCACGTGCTATTGTGGTGTTAAATAAAATCCACGCTGTATTTAGATACTCATGTGGGGGATTTTGTTGTTTCTATTGTTCATGGATGAATTATTTTAATTTTTTTGGAAAGGGGAGCCTGTATTTGTTGGGAATAATTTAAATTAGTTGTAATCCATTTATTAGCTGAAAACAAACAGCAATAAAAAAAACCCATAGAGAAATAAATTAGAATTGATAAAATGACCAAAATAACCTACGGGAAATTTATATAAACATTCACAGAATTGGTCTCTTTATATGAATGGGACCTTTTATTTTTGTGTCGCGTTTTCGTAAGAATGGGAAATTGACTCATTTTGGCCTACGACACGACTAAACTGGGACAGGTCAGTGAAATATTCTAATAAACATTGTAGGAAGTGAAATTAGCGTCAAAAGAACCTGTACACTTTGATTTATTATGTTTACGATTTTATTTCGCTATTTTGCAATTCAACTTTTAAATTATATAAAAAGCAACAAGAATATTACAATAACAAAAATTATACAACAAAAACTAATTGTTATATTAACTAATTATAATAATTATTAATTGAATTGATGTCGTTAATTATTGATTGATGTGAGTTAATTACAGAAAAAATAATTTCAACAATTTTGAAGGCTATTTTAAAGCTCCCTTAATGTATTTCTATTCACTTGATTTTGGAATATGGGCATAAATAATTTTGTAAAATAAAATAAATCTGATTGGACATAAACCACACTTGCCTGAAATTATCCGCAAAATTAAGAAAATATTCGCGATTTCGGTAATTACCCGCGGTGTGGCAACACTTGTTACAGATGTATGAAACAGGGACGTAAAATGAGATTTTCATTTTGATTTTAAAAATATTTTTAGAGATCACATTTTCAGTGTTGTACAAAAATCTGTCAAAACAACAGAATAGTATATTTGAAGATGACAAAGCAAATTGTGGTAAATTTTTTGTTGTTGTTTTTGTTTTTTCTTTGGTATTTGAAATATTTAATAATGCTCCTAGACGAGAGCAAGAAATTCTCATTGAATTTGTATTTTAACTTAACAAATATTTCCAGAAATTCTAAAAATGTCGTCCCCCGACGATTTTCTTAGGCAAGAATGAAATCCGGATAGAGACATGCCTACAACGGATTATTTTCACAATTTTTTAAATACGTTTGAGATTTTAGCATATATTTAATTCATTTAATGCAGAAAATATTTAAGTTTTTTATAATAACAAAAATTAACTTAAAGTTAACATAAAATAATGCATTTTAACAGCGCATTACTGAAGCAAATATTTCACTGCTTCTTTGGAGAAATCCGTGAAGAGCTTTAAATTTTATTAAATACACATTTTTTCAACGGATTTCGAATCTGAAAAATATGTGAATTTCATTTCTTATGAAGGCCTGATTTTATTGCTTCTTAAGTGCCATGAAAGAAGCGCATTTCACCTGCAGAAAAGAGACATACCAAGTGGGACATCGCGAACAAAAATCATGTCTTTTGGAATTATTTTAGGAAGTGCACGGTGATTAAATAATGCCTCCGCAAACTACTTCTGGATATGCAGTATTATTTGCTGGGACGTAGGTTACGATAGTACTCTAAATGTACGGATAACTTTTTAAATAAACTACAGTCTGTTAATGTAATAATATTTTCAGTGTACAGGCAAATGGGCCATATGGACGATTTCCAAAAAGAAAGCAATATATATCGAACGTCGGCATTTTACTAAAAAGTATCAAAATAAACCCAATACATTCTGGAATAATGTGGTCTTTAGCGATGAGAGCAAATTTGAAATTTTTAGTAAGGAAAAACCAGTTAACATTTGGAGATGCAAAAAATCAGAATTTGCCAACAAAACGTAATATCCTAAAGCCTGGATAAACGTAAACCTATCTCTATTCACAACAGATTTTCGTTGTGTATTTACGTTTGCTCTATATTAAATGCGTAAGAATGAAACAAACAACACAGCACATCTTCTGTTCTTATTTAACTCATTTATTCAGCTACGCAGAGATACGTTTACGTTTACGTCTGGCTAATCCAGGCTTAAAGCATGGTGGTGGTTCCGTCATGGTATGTGGGTTTTTGGCGGCCAGTTGTAGATAACTTGGTTTTCATAGAAATGACTACAGTAACAGAAAAAGTCCGTAAAAAATTTTGTTAAAACTACTAAAAATTAGTTAAAAATTATGCTGCAGAAAAAAACTGCTAAATTAGCAGATTATTTTTGCTATATATTATTAATATAGGAACAGAAAAACTAAAACTGTTAAACATTCAGAATTTTAGTTATATTTGAGCTAAATTTTTGTTAATGCAAATTAACCCGCTAAAATCAGGAAAAAGTTTTGCTAAATAATTAGTAGCCTTAAAAATCACCCAAAAATTTTAAATTTTCGAAGTTTTTTTCGATCTTCTATTTTTACAGATTTATTTCTATGAGTGTACATATTTAATCAAACCACAAGTCGCAATTGTATATGTAATTGGACGAAATTTGCTATATAAGTTCGTACTGACCCAAGGACAAACCTCGTGAAAAATTATAAAATTGATCCACATTTAGACCTAGTCGCCATATAAAGGTCCTATCTGAATTCAAATGTATTAAGTTTAAAGGCTATTACGAAACCACGGAGATTTTAAGCGATTTCTAACACGGGACCTACACAGTTTTATTCATGAATGAGTTGGTGCTCATTCCATGCAAAAACCCCACATCCAACTTTGACTCAGTTCCTTCCAATTGTTTAAAGCATTTTGAAGGACAAAAAGTTAAAAAAAAACTATTAAAATTTTATTGCTCTTCAGTGGTTTGTCGTTCTTCGCTGTAAATTTGTTTATAAATCGTACCAATTCGGAAAGTGGAACTTGAGTTCTAACTGGTAAAGTAATTTTTGAATGCCGGACCTAAATAAAAAGACAAAAGTTTGACGTGTAAAATTTCAAGGCCAGAAAAACACAAAACATTCACGATCACCATTGTGGTTTTAACTGTCGATCCGACCCCACTTTTTTGGAAGTAATTATGAACAACTTCAAAAAAATCACTTCTTTCATTGCTTCCAAAATATACTTTTTCTTAAGAGAAGCAACACTCACGAAAATCTTCCTATTAATTAACGTGTTGCTTCCTTGGGAAAGGGGATAGAGAAGAAGTGAAAGCTGGTACAAGATGAAGGGCTTCAAATATGGCAACACTGTAATTGCGCGAGATGTTGAATCTTAGAACAGTTGTAGCGCGCCATCTGATGAAGAGTTGGCGAACGTTGTTGAAGCTTTTAGTTCATAGCCCTGTTATATTATTTTGCTTAGGTGGGATTAAGTGCTATGGGAACACCGAAGGAGGACGCTGCAATGTGTATGGGAGATAGAAAAAACTCATACATATTATAACACTGTGAGACAAATGGTAGGGGTCAGTGATCGGTAAGGGTCCAAACTACCGGGGAAAGTTATATCGGTAAAAAAGAAGTTATACGTGTCCCGGCGTTTCGCTGGGTCACCCCTAGGAATCGAGATATATCGATTTGACCTTTGGTGGTCTTTTTTTTGACATAACTCGAAAACCAATAGTCCGACTTTGCTCAAACAATTTTAAAAAAATTAAAAATTACAATTCCTTTAATCTGTTCATATAACGTTTTTCTATATACTCAACAGTTTTGCCGGTAAAAATAAATGTATGAAGAAAAAACTATTTTTTGCCTAAAATATTAAAAAAAAAGTAATAAACAAAAGGTTATTGATTTTTATGGTAGCGGTAACAAACATTTATTTTTACCGGCAAAACTGTTGAGTATATAGAAAAACGTTATATGAACAGAATAAAGGAATTGTAATTTTTAATTTTTTTAAAATTGTTTGAGCAAAATCGGACTAGTGGTTCTCGAGTTATGTCAAAAAAAAGATATATCTCGATTCCTAGAAGTGACCCAGCGAAACGCCGGGACACGTATAACTTGTTTTTGACCGATATAACATTTCCCATTGGTTTCATCCCATCCCGATTTTGACTGTCGCATAGTGTAATTATTCATAAATTGATGTTGCCTTGGTTGGGGCTCGAACCCGCAACCAACGCGATAACCATTACACCACAGCGCCCACTGCTTTTTAGAAGTAATTCTGAACAAGTTCCACAAAATCACTTAAGTATTGCTTCTAAAGCATTATTGCTCTAAAAGTGATCCTAAAAAGTGGTTTTGATACAGGTTATTTCCAAACAGAAGATAGCGATTTTGACCAACTTTTTTTATTTTTTAAAATTTTAACAGTAAATATGTTTAAATTCAATGTTTTTTTAATTTTTAAAAATATATAAAATAAAAATTAGCTTTTTATGCACCTGTGAAAATACTGAATTGTAGTGCACCTTTTGCACTTGTTTAAAAAGTACTTTTATTGAAGAGAATAAGGTTGCGTTTACACTTGCATCGAAATCCCGAGATTTCGCTATTCACCACTCTGAAAAAACAATGAAGAAAAGCATATATATGTGCAATTTTTAATAAAGCACATATAGTTGGGTCTAATAAATCCATTTTCTAAAAATTTAACGTTTATATGCTTTTCTTCATTGTTTTTTGAGAGTGGTGAATAGCGAAATCTCGGGATTTCGATGCAAGTGTAAACGCAACCTAAGACACAATATCTCGCAATGACAAAGTGGTGTTTTTATGTTAGTCAACTCTCATATCAGCTCGGCGGTAGAGCGCTAGACTAGCAATCTTGAGGTCGTAAGTTCGATACCCGGTGTCGACAGTAAAAAATTTTAAAAATAAAAAAGTATAATTTTTTTTACTAAAGTACTCAATACCGTCTGCTTTTACGAGTACTCAATACCTTATCGAGTAGTTAAATAATTTCAGTTTCGTATTTTCTCAAATAATTATTGACATGGAAATAACCTGCGATAATATAACTCTGCCTTATAGCTCTTTCGGAAAAAGCCTGTGGAAAAACTATCGAGCAGTATGGAGTACTCAATTGAAAAAGTATTGAGTTCGATACTACTCAAAGTTTACAAAGTTATCGAGAAATTACAGCTCTAGTAAATTAAAATAAAAAGAGAACTGCTTTTAGGCGCACATAAAAGTATGGATATGCAACAAAGCCAATCAAATTGAAAATTAAGACTTGATATGGAGCACAAAACAAGAAAATTAATTTTTCGAAAGAATAATAACTTTTGATTTATTGTATATGAATTTATGAAAATTTATACTTTTACTTAAAATATATGCCAAAATTAAGGGTCCCAGTGTAGAAACGGTAATGACATATCATTATTTTTTGGACTACCAGTAATGACACCCACTTACCTTCTGTATTATTTTAAAACATATAATAATGAGTTACTGATAATGACTTATTTTTATCATTATTTCAAATAGAAAATAATTTTTTAGATTTTTTTGAAAATTTTTTGAAATCTATTTTTAGACTCAATATTTTTTAAACACTGGTAAGGATATATGTAATCACATATTTTTTGATTTTTTGTATGTTGGTGAGTAAGCTTACTTGTGTGCAGCAGGTCAATTGTGTTTTTATCTATTAAATATTACATGTCGATATAGCTCAGATGGTAGAGCTGTTGACTGGCAATCTGTAGATCCAGGTTCGATTCCTGCACCAGCAAATTTTATTTAAAAAAAAAAAAAATACAATAAAAAATATTTTTTTTATATAATTTATTTTTAAGAACATCTATTTTTAGACTCATTATTTTTGTCAGTACTGGTAAGCACATAGGTAACGATATATTTTTTGATTTTTCGTATGCTGGTGTGTAACGACAACTCATTATTTTTCCCGACATCGCCATATAAAGTTAGTAAGAAATGTAATAACAAAAGTAACTAGTTACCATTAACAAGTATGTAGTTACATAACCACATATCTGGTAATGATTTTCTACACTGGGGTGGAAATAAAAAAATATATTTATCATATAGGTTATAAGAAAGATTAATATAAACATTCTTTATCGCTTTTCTTGATACCGAATTTTCGGCATGTGGGTCAAACCAATAAAAAGCTGATGATATATGCTTTTAGAAGACTTAAAAGTGGAGAAAATTCGCTGAAATGGAGGGTGGAAATATTCCCTCAAGTTCATGCTCATTAAAAATTAAATATTAACTTCCATTCTGGTTTGCAACCGGATAAAGTAGAACGAAATGGAATAGAATGTGAACAGGGAACGATTGAAATTGGAGCACTAAACACATGGATTGAAAGGGAATAGAACAGGATACAAAATTTGTATTACCGAAGTGTGTTAATTTGTATAATACGCATTGACATAAAGGGTGGTTAAATTTTAAGGGCCGATGTTGATTTTGAATAAAACACAAATTATTTAGGAAATTATTGTCATTTCTTTTTATATGATAATATTGGTATGGTTCAATTATGTATGGAACAAAATATCGGCCAAATGGCCGCCGCGACGTCGGCGGCACACCTCCATCCGATGGTCCAAATTTTCGATGACGCTTAGGCATAATTGAGGTTCTATGCCGTTAATGTGCCGAATTATCTCATCCTTTAGCTCTTGAATTGTTGCTGGCTTATCGACGTACACCTTTTCTTTCAAATAACCCCGAAGAAAGATCTCCAACGGTGTCAAATCACATGATCTTGGCGGCCAATTGACATCGCCACCACGTGAGACAACACGTCCATTGAATTTCTCGCGCAAAAGAGCCATTGTTTCGTTGGCTGTGTGGCAAGTGGCACCATCCTGTTGAAACCACATATCGTCCAGGTCCATATTCTCAATTTCTGGCCACAAGAAGTCCGTTATAGCGAACACCATTCACGGTAACTGCTTGGCCAACCTCATTTTCGAAGAAGTACGGCCCGATGACGCCGCCAGTCCATAAACCGCACCAAACACAAAAAAACAGGTGTTTTTACATCTCCTACAGACCCGATTTGCTGAAATTTGTGCACAATTCTCCCGATTGTGGACACATTTGGTCGATTATGCTGACCAAAGAAATCACGAAGAGCACGAAATGCATGTTGATTTGAACGCCCATTTTCATAATAAGCCTGAGTAATTTTAACGCGTTGTTTGATTGTGTATCTTTCCAGGGTTCAAATTGAGTTAGTCTGAAATTGAGAAATATCAAATGAAATGCAGGAAAAAACTTGACGTTTAGGTGTGGTTCACATTCAATATCGGCCCTTAAAATTTAACCACCCTTTATTACAAAAATGCAAATTTTGTTCCCCGTTCTATTTCTTTCCCTGTGTTTATTGTTCCAGTTCCACTAGTTTTCCGTGCTATTTCATATCGTTCACTATGTTAATTGTTTCAATTCTATTCCATCCCACATTTCCTTCCCATTTGAAACAATGTTTCACTAACTACATCATTCAGTAACATTCTTAAAAACTTTCATATTATAACTTCCCTGGCCAAACCCATTGTTCGTTTTCATACATCAGGACTTTTTTTAAACAAATGGGTTTCTAATTAATTTTTGTTATACATTACTGTGATTTGATTACCATTAGTAATGTTTTTTCTAATTCAAAATATTTCATTACCAATAATTAATAATGATTTTTTTTTTGTTTTTGCATTGTCATTAGTGTCAACTAATGATTCATTGTGACAGTAAAATTTCCATCCAACTGTATGATTTCGTTGCTGCAATCGAATTATTTGGTTTGATTTTCTTATTCCCTCTTCAATATTTCTGCTCCAATTTAATTTGCTTTCTAGGTAAACACTTTGAAGTTTCGCGTGATTGAATAGTGGAATTTCCGCTCCTTCTACTTTAAGCTTTCTAAAAAGGTTGCTGTTATTTATTGCTAGTAAAATTAGTTTCAGTAAAGATAAGGTTAAATTCTTAAAAATATGTTGTGTTTACTGAATTTTGGTATATAAAAATTTCCCTTTGCCATAATACTTCAATTGTTTAATTGTATTTTAACAAATATTACTTTCAAAATAGAAACTACTAATGACATATCGAAATATATTTTGAAAAAATCTTTCCCCTTTTTAAAAAATGAATAATCATTTGTTAGCTTTAATAAAGTTCAAATGATGAAAAAACACAACTACAACAAAAATTACAAATCAACGCCTAAAGGGTATGCAATACTCTCTATCATAAAATATACAAAAAGTTTAAAAAACATGATATAAATTTCCATAAGTTCACATTTAGTAGTCGTAGATGATGAAGAACAACAACTGTTGTGAGCGACAAGTGTCTGTCCAATCGGTCTGTCTCTATATAATTCATTTCAAAATCTCTATGAAACACATAATGTAGATGTTGCAATATAATTTACGTTTATGATGAGCAAGAATCATATACACTCATTCTTCACTCGCTTGAAAAATGATTAATTACCAAAGAATGAGCATTACAAATTGTTTACAAAATCAGTATTATACGTACGTATGTATGTATGTATATGTCGTCTATGTAAATTATACATACACATGTACAGACATTGTGTAAACCGAAATGAAATCTCGGTGATAGTCGACAAATGATTTGGTAGTTTGTAAAATGTATATGAGTATAATACACACAACGTCAGCGTCATCATCTCATCATTGAGTAACATACTGCCTGACTGCTGATGCTTCTTCTATAACTTTTTAATTTTTTAGTTAAGTTTATGCATTTTCCATATCATTTGCTGTTGAATTTCATTCGTTTCTTTTTTCATACATATTCAATTAGTAGACATATTCGTTTAGTTTTTGTTAAACAAAATAAATTTATTTTACAAATGTTAACCCTAAAACGTTGCGTTTGTTTTTTTATGATACGAAAGCCTAAACCACATAAACGCAGTGTCCATCGCAGTGCGACGTTTTGTCGCTAAAGCAGTTTTTTGTATGTTCTCTATTTGTCGCTGCCGAAAAATTAGAAAAGTTTCTAAATAAACAAGAGCTGTTTTTAAACAAAATGCAATAAGAAATTTTTAAAAATATTAAATCGTTTTCGCGAAATTTAAGAACAAATTTTGACAGCACTGCCACTGTTCACTGGCACTTTCACTATGTGGTTTGGGCTAAAGGCCCATTTAATAACTATCCAAATAAAATTTAATAAACAAATGTATTTAAATTGGGCTTAAGCTAATCTTGCCTAGATAGTCTTTCACGCTAGAGCTAATAAAAAAGAGTTCTTACGAGTCTCTACTTTAATAAGTCAGCGGGCTCGGATGGCATACCAGCACTGCCCATATCCCGTCAATCCTTAAAAAGGTTGCCGCTAACAACCCTGACAGTTATAGCCCAATTGAGTATCTAATGGACATTGTGAAATTCAGGCTAAGCTGTAAGAAATATTTAACATAAATATTTTGGAGCAATGTTTATCACATTTATGGAAGCTAAGAAAAAACTTTTGAAAATTTGTTTCGGTATAGTTCTTTTCTGAAATGGATGCATTATATCCTATAGACAGTTTTAATGCCACTATGTATTGCGAAATTCCTTAAGGCTTCGAAACTAAATTGCACCGTATTAGAAAAGCTACTCGTACCTGCAACTTGCCAGTACTCAATCAATTATGATATTTTACTAACCCTGATAATTTCCGTCCAATCGCAATCTGCTCTGCGCTCTCGAATGTCATGGAGAGCATGGTTAACTATCATCTTGTTAATTATCTTGAGTCCAATTTGCTTCTTAATGATCGACTGTATGGCTTTCGTAGAAGTCGTTCTACGGGAGACCTGATGGCATTTCTTTCGGAGCGTTGGAGTCGGTCCATTTACAGATTTGGTGAAAGCAAAGTGGTTGCGCTAGATATTTCCAAGGCGTTTGATCGTGTGTGGCATAAAGCACTCGTATCAAAGCTTATTGCTTTTGGTGTCGGTGATGACTTCTCTCGATTCATACCGAGTTTTCTCAGGGATCGCACTATAAGAGTTGTTATAGATGGGATCTCATCTAATGAGTTTCAGTTGAATGCAGGGGCACCACAAGGCTCTGTTCTTTCTCCTTCTCTATTTCTTATCTTTCTGAATGACTTTCTCTGTCAGACTTCCAATCCTATCTACTCTTTTGCAGATGACAGCAACATTTGCCATTCATATTTCTTTGAAGGAGGTTGAAGGAAAGAGACTGATTATGAATGAAACACTCAATCAGGACCTAATTACAATCTCCGAGTGGGGTCGCGTGAATAGGGTCGATTTTAATCCACGCAAGACCCAATGTTGTTTGCTGACTCATAGGACCGCAGAGCCATCAATGTCATCTGTATACATGGGTGGTATCAGTATTGAGGAATCTAAAGCTCTTGATGTTTTGGGGATGAGAATACAGTGTGATGTCCGTTGGAAGGATCACATCATTCAAGTGTCGAAAGAGGCATTCAAGTGTCTTGGCTTTCTTAACCGGTGTAAGAATTACTTCACTTCTTCTGATCTTCTCACTATTTATACCACCTATATCTGGCCGAAGATGGAATACAACTCCCATTTATGGGAAGGGGCTTCAAAGTCTATTTTGGAGCTTTTGGACCGTGTACAAAGGAGGGCGTCTTCGCTCATTATTGACAGTAGGGTATCCAGCTCTATTGACTCATTGGAGCATCGTCGGAATGTGGGTTGTGTAACACTGTTCTATCGTTACTACCATGGGAAGTGTTCTGCTGAGATAAGTGTACTTATCCCGGGGTCACGTGTTTTTGGCCGTAACACGCGCTTGTCTAGTAGATCTCATCCGTTTGTGGTCGATTGTGCAGTTAGTCGCACGCATTATAGAGAGAATTCGTTCATTAGTCGAACCGCCCATATGTGGAATAAACTCTCCACAGATGTCTTCCCTGATACTTACAATTTAGAGAAATTCAAGTCAAACCTTCATAAACACTACTCCCTATTTCCTCCTTCCCATAACCTATTTTCCTAATATCATCACAATGCATTGCATCAGTAGGGGGCATTCCCTGACCGTTGGTCTAGTGGAAAAAAAAAAACATTTATGACATATTTTCCAACTTAATTCTGTTGATTAAAAGAAAGTTATTCATTAGAACCTTGGTCAATTATATTGTAACATATATAAGCTAGGGTGGGTCAAATTGTTCGGATGAGAAAAAAAAGCGAAACGCGTACACAAAAACGAAATTTAAGAAAATTACCCTAGGAAATTAGGGGTCTAAAATTAAATTACACTAAAAAGTCAGTAAAATCAGGGGTTTCTCATGATCCTGATTAATGGCAATACCGGTTTTAAATGCAACAGGTGGCGCTGACTGCTGTTTTGCTTTTTCTGGCAATACTGCTTCATTTCCTTGGAGAGCAGTGTTGCTCAAAAAGTTTTAGCTCATTCCCATTTTGAATGTTTAAATCCCCAATGTTATACCTAAATAATTATAATTTAAACAAAAACTCAATTTAAAAGAAAAAAATAGGAGCTAAGTTAGCATCGCTCTTAAGTCCAGAAAATTAAATATTTACTTTTTCACTCGAACTTTAAAGGCCTCAAATCTTTTTAAATTGTGAAAGTAAAAAAAATTTATTATACGAAAGACAAATCACAATTAAGCTGAAATGTCACTGTTTCAAAATAAAAGTCGTACATTAAATTTCGAAGAGAAAATATTCTACACAATTTTCAAACGAAACTCATTATGGTGAAAAATCTTCTTTTTTCCAAAATTGATATGCAATTTGACAAGTAAATACGAGTAGTTTTCAAAAACTAATAGTTTTTGGTTAAGTGTAAATCTAATCTAAGTATAACTTCTAGGACTTGTAAACTCTTTTAAACATTAAGTTTGCATAAGTCGGGTTTATACGATTCAGAACGTACATAAGAGGTTTTAAAATAGAATTTTTTTTGATTAATTATTGAGCTTGGCTGCTTTTCGTTATTTCAAGATTTATAAATATTTAGGCTTGTATTCACAAAAATGTTTTGAATTTTATTACAGTTTAATAAAACAAATTAACCAGCATAACAACAACAAAAATCGTTCAATTAGCCTCTAATAAGACAAAAATTTTTTGTGAATAACCATGTTAGAGAACATTTCTTCAATAATTCAAATATTTTGTAGACATTTTTAAACACTTTAGCAGACAAAATTTGATCGACTTTAAAATAATACGCATATAATTTATCTGAAAATTCTTCTTGTTTTCGGCCTAAAACTAAATTTAAACTAAAAATCCCTAATCTGGGCCCAAATCCCCTTACCTGACAACTCTGTTAAAACCTCATTTGACAAAATAAAATATTCCCTTGATAAAATTTCCCAAAATAAAATCCTCTTTTGTGAAAATTTCCTACATGTTAGCGACATCTACAGTTTGTTTAAAAAATTATGGATGTTTCATCTCTATATTATATGTCTCTGATGCCTAAGACATTCTTTCGCGCTCGACCTGTTGAAAGAGTTCTTGCGAGTCTCGACTTTAATAAGTCAGCAGTCCCGGATGGCATACCAACACTGATACTAAAACAGTGCTTTTCGACGCTATCGTGTCCATTAGCAACCCTATTTGGCACTTCTTATCGTACGGATATCTCTCCATCGTGTTGTAAGATTGCCAATGTCCAGTCAATCCGTAAAATGTTTGCCGTTATCAACCCTGACAATTACTGCCCAATTGCAATCTGCTTCGTGATCTTGAATTCCTCACAGAGAGAATTTTCTTGGACGAGTTTTAATGAATTTTTTTTTATTAAACTATCCAGGAAAATTTTCTGTTTCAAAGAATCGGTTAAAGAATAGCTACTTTGCCTTTACAAGCCCTTCTACTGTCAATTCTAACACCGATGCTTTTTGTTTGAAATTGTCACAAAATCAACCACTTCAATAGCTCCAAAGTGGAACCGGTTGCCCTGGAATCAGTTATGGAACTAGTTATAGAAGTGGTTCTACGTCAGTCATACTTCTCATATAAGATCCGTGGAACTGGTTCCGGAACTAGTTCCATAGAATCGGTTTCAGTGGAACCAGTTGCAGAATTGATGAAGTTGGTAACCGATTGTAAAAAAATTGTCTGGGTAATGAAGTTTTCTGCACAAAGTGAATGAAAAATTTCGTTAACCTTCTTATAAATAAGTGTAATTTTTATGAAACTATTTTTAATAATCTTTTTCATTGGGTGTATGAAATTTTAAGTAAATAATATGACATTTTTCTAAAGTTTTATAAAAAACTGCATTAATTTAATGAAAGGTTTCAATGGACGAATTCCAGCGAAACTTCATTCAATTAATAATAATTCTAATTTCTCAGTGTGGTTAACTACCAGCTTGATCAACTCACTTCTTAAAAATCGACATTATGGCTTTCACAGAAGTCGTTCTACATTATACCTGATTTGGTGAAAGCTAAGTGCTTGTTCTATGTCGTGAATGGCATAAAGCCCTCGTGTCAAAGCTTACTGCGTTTGTAGTCGCTGATAACTTCTCTCGTTTTATATCGAGTTTTCTCAGTAATCGCACTACAGGAGTTGTTATAAATGGGGTATCATCCAATGAGTTTCATTCGACGCCAAGAGTACCTCTTTCTTCTTCTGTCTTTCTTATCTTTTTAAATGCTTTCCTCGTTCAAACTTCCAATCCTATCTATGATATTTACAGATGACAGCAACATTTGTCATTCATATTCCGTCAATCATAGGCCAAGCCTTGTGGAGGTTGGAGACAAAAGGCAAATTATGAATGACATACTCAATCATGACCTAATGACAATCTCTGATGGGGGTGGCATGAATAGGGTCGATTTTAATGCTTACAAGACCTAATGTTGTTTGTTGGCCCTTAGGGCCGTGGAGTGGTAATCGGCATCCCTATACAAGGATGGTATCAATATTGAGGAATTTGAAGC
Organism: Leucophora obtusa; assembly: GCA_949987735.1. NCBI lineage: Eukaryota > Metazoa > Arthropoda > Insecta > Diptera > Anthomyiidae > Leucophora > Leucophora obtusa. The sequence continues at coordinate 45,112,130 of OX465296.1, forward strand.
TCTTGACGTTCTGCACTCTCAGAACAATTCCGTTGTAACAACCGAATTTTTTGTAAACCGAATTTAGCTGTCACAATTGAATTTGTTTTCCATACGGTTGTCACAACTAAAATCGTTTGGAGCAACCGAATCAATTCGGTTGGAAAAAAAATGAACGGGAATTGTTATGAAAATGAAGACCACTTTATTCAAGTATCGAAAGAGGCATTCAAGTCTCCTGTCCTTCTTAACCGGTGCAAGAACTACTTCACTTCTTCTCATCTCCTTACTATTTATAACATGTATGTATATCCTGCCGAAGATGGAATACAACTCCTATCTATTGACAGGGACTTCAAAGTCTATTTTGAAAAATATTAATAAGTACAGGGTGTTTTTAGACGTATAGAACTTCCGATAGGGATAACTGTAAAACTGGCTGTCATACTAATGAAGTGTGTTTGACTTTTTTGTTCAGTATACTTTGGCAAATCACCATGCAAAGACTTACACCAGAACAACTTTTATAAATCATGGAAATTTATTTCCAAAATTCGCGCTCTGTTCGCCAAACTTATAGAGCACTTCGTCAAGTTTACGGTACGCATAATCGTCCATCTTAGTAGGTAATACGCAATACTCTGGATCCATTCATGACCAGATTTTCTCTTTTAAATAATATTCATCCAAATCAGCCCGTACCGTGCGTACAGAAGCCAGAAGCCATCGCCGCTGTAGACGTAAGTGCGACAGAGGACGCCGGTGCCAACATTACCGTGAATGGCGAACGCTACAAGCAATTGACTCGATTTTTTTATTCCTCATGTGATTGCAAATCATTTGGAGGAGAAATGGCTCCAACAAGACGGCGCAACCTACCATACAGCGCGTGAAACCATCACTTTGTTGAGCCAAACGTTTGGTGACCGAATTATCTCAAGAAATGGACCTGTGAATTGGCCACCTCCTTCGTGTGATTTGACACTTTAGGACTACTTTTTTTTGGGGGTACGTCAAATCTCTGGTTTATGCTGATAAACCAGCAACGGTAAGAATGTTTGCGAAGCACTATTGACGAAATAAGACCGTTTATGGTGGAAAAAATAGCACAAAATTGGACCGACAGGATAGCGTTCATAAGGCGCAGTCGCGGAGGCCATATGTCCGAAATTATTTTTAAATATTAAAGGCCATGAAATTTATGAGCTAATAAAGCCAAAATTTTTGTCATTCCATTGAATTTGTTGTATTTTATTTAAAAAAAATTTCTATGCCTCTAAAAAACACCCTTTGTAAGTTTTTTCTATCCCTCAGCGTCATCCTTTGGTATTCCCATAGTAGTTAACCCCACCGAAGTAAAATAATATAACAGGGCTTATGAACTAAAAAGCTTCAACAAAGTTCGCCAACACACCATCAGATGGCGCGCAACAACTGTGCTAAAATTCAACATCTCGCGCAATTAAAGTGTTGCCATATTTGAAGCCCTTCATCTTTCACCACCTTTCACTTCTTCTCTATCCCCTTTTCAAAGAAAGCAACACATGAATTAGTAGAAATAATTTCCTGACTGTTGCTTCCCTTTATAAAAAAAAAAAACATGGGAAGTGTTCTGCTGAGATAAGTGAATTTATCTCATGGCTCCGCATTTTTGTTCATAACACACGCTTGTCTAGTAGATCTCATCAGTTTGTGGCCGATTGTCCAGTTATTCTCACAACACATTACAGAGGAAATTCGATCATTAATCGAACCGCCCGTGAATAAACTCCCCGCAGAAGTTTTTCCTAATACTTACAAGTTCAAGTTAAACTATCACAAACACTACACACAAAAAAATAAGTTAGTAGTAAAATTACTCAAAAGTCTTGTATATCAAGTGTACTAGTTTTCAGCATTTTTTTTCCTTAAATTGTGTTTTCAGCTAATAAAGTTTTGGTAATATTTTTTCAGCACTAAACAGATTTTGCACTAATGTTTTACTAATTTATTTTTCTATCAAAATTGTGCTGATAAACACATTGGGAATTTTTTCGTGTTCCCTTTCGCTTTTTAAAGAAAAGAGGTTTGAGTGATATAGAAGCGATATTTTGGTATTTCGTTTTTTGTTTTTGTAAAACTGCAATGCCAACAATAAGCATATTAGCAATTGAAATACGGAATTTACTAATTTTTTTTACTAACAATCAGCTCGCTGATTGGAATTAAACATTTTCTAAAGGGACATTCAACTGTGGATTAATTATGTATCTTTTTAATGACACACGATAGTGAAATGACACCTAAATAATTATCATTTTGATGATGGAATTTACTTGATTTATAAATCTCATAAGTTATAAATCCTAAAACGATAATAATTTAGGTGTCATTTCACTATCGTGTGTCGCTAAAAGGATATATAATTAGCGTCCTGATGTTTTATTCCGTGTGAAAAAACGCTTCTTGGCAATATTTTGAAATTTTTATTCGTTATGGGGTTAAAATTTTCTGTGCATATTTTAGTAAATAAGAGACAACAAAATTTTATGTATGAAGTATATATCTCTCTTGTGATAAATGTATATATTATTGTGTTTTTGTAGTAGTATTTGTTTATGCAAATTTACATTGGTTTATATATGTTACATATGACATTTCTAAAACTGAACGATAAAAATAAAAAAAAAACTGCCCAGTATTTTGTACAAGACATGACAATATGTAAATTAGTTCATATATATTTGACTACATAAAGATGGTCACAACATGATACCTCTTTTATTCAATTAGGAAAAAAAGCTTTCTGGATAAAATTTCAATGAATTCCCTTTACGCAATAATTCATTAGCATTATGCGGATAATTCATTAGAATCATGCAGATGACTGACTCAATGTGTCATTGCAGACCCCTACGTACACCTAAGGGGCCTAGAGACGATTCTTTGGTTGGCCAGTGCAGCTTTTTCCCTAATTGAATAAAAAAGTAAAGCATTTTATGTAATTTCATATGAAAATTTACAAACTTTAAAGCTGTAATTTTAAATGCACTTTTTAGAGTGTATGTCAAGTTGTAAAAAAATTTTAAGTTACGAGTTGCCAACTTATGCACATTAAGTTTTCCGTTAAGGGAAATTTATTATATCAAAATTTTCATTACGATATTAAAATTATTGCACGCAATTGTTTATAAAGGAAAACAATTGTTACCAATTGTTTGTTAGTAATTATGGATTTTAATTGAATTGTTTTACAAACGATTTCAATTTTAATTATTAATGTACAAACAAGAACTTAGTCATTAGGGTCATATGCATAATCACTTTTGAAATTTATAAATGGCTTATAAAACAAAATTTTCATACAAAGTTCTTTTTATACACGCGTTATAACCCAGCCCATCAAAAAAAGATATGCCGAACCTGTAGAAAAAGCAATACAATTGATGATCTAGATGTACTTCTTTTTTAGCATAAACACTAATGATTTTAACATTGCGTTATCATAGGAGAGGAGTACTCCAACTTTAACATTTTTTCAGTACTTTTTGAGCTAGTGCAAATGAAGATCTTTTTCAGCAATTAAAAGTTAAAAAAAAAATATGTCGCAAAAAAAAAATTATATTTTTTTATTTTACAAAATTTTTTATTGCCGCCACCGTGTATCGAACTTGGGACTCACGATTGCTAGTCTAGCGCTCTACCGCTGAGCTATTCTTTAATATGAAAGTTGAGTGGCATAAAAACACCACTTTGTTGCTGCGAGATATTGTTCCTTATTCGCTTCAATACAAGTACTTACTAAATAAGTGTAAAAGGTGCACTCCAATTCAATATTGTTTTTGGTACTATTTTAACAGGTGCATAAAAAGCAATTTCTCATAATATTTTTTTTATATACATTAGACCGACTCACGAAAAAAAGTGAAAAAAGTGCCCCCCTCAAAATAAACCTTGGTGTGTTTTATGATGATTCCCAAAATATTTCGGGTCTAGCAACGAGATCTCACGAGCTGGACCATTTTTAAAAAAGGTCTTTTTTTAGTTTTTGTAAGAAATTTGGATTTTAGCTGTAGACAACATACTCAATATGGGTATCATATGAAAGGTTTTTTCGAGGCGCGGTATATATAACATGTTCAGGCGTATCCAGACATGTCCTATTTTCAAGGATATTCTATAAAAAAACAAATTTTTGACTGTTTTGTACGGAGATGTTTGTTATTGAAATTTCAAACTTACATATCATAATCTGTAGTAGATTTAAGTGAACACGTGTTTCAGATTTTTTTGAAATTCGCAATTTTTCGCGTTTTATCAGAAATTCAATGTGGAGGAAAAACTGTGTTCTAAATAGGGCAATATGGATACCAAAACTTTTCTTTTGATAAGTAAATCATCGTAAAGTGGATATAGTTCCGAATTTTGCAAATTTCATATATTTTGCGTGATGCTTTGGACCAAATTTTGTTAAAATTTTGGAGTTACTGCAATCTGCATTTGAATTCAGTATCTAGTTGATGTAAGTTAAAAATGCAACTTAACAGAAAAAAATCTAGCCATGCTCTTTTTTGGTGGAATATTTTTTTCGCGAAAAAAATTTTTATAACATTTTTAATAATAATTTTAATTCAGTTTCTAGTAGATGTAAGGATAAAAATGCAACTGAACAGAAGAAAACCCAACTGGCGTTTTTTTTGGCGAGATATATTGTAAAGTTTTATTTAGGGTCAGCATATATTTAGATTTTTAAAAAAATTACAGACACGCGTATTTTAATAAAATATTTTATTTAATAATAAACCTACAAAAAATTTCATAAATTTTTTTTATTGAATTGGGTTAACTCCAAATTTTATCAAAATTTGGCCCAGAGCACCGTGAAAAATGTATTAAATTAGCAAAATTCTAAACTATATACACTTAAGCGGGGTTTACATTATCTGATTTTGTATCTGATTTTACGTCTGACAAATCAAATAAAAAATCCTACAAAACGACGCGATTGTCAAAAAAATCTTGTATATTTGTTTACACCATCAAATGCAATCAGATGAAAACAGCTGTAACCATCGGATTCTCATAATTTTATGAAATATTTCAAAATCAATCTGATTGTCAAAACTTCAATCGGATTTTCTGTAAGTATCAGACGAAATATGTTTACATTATAGGATTTTGGCTATCTGACTGATTTTTTTGACAGATCCTATGACTTATGGTCTAATGTAAACCCCGCTTTAGCGATTATTTACTTATCAAAAGGAAAGTTTTTATATCCATATTGCCCTATTTTAAACATATTTTCTCCACCATATTGAATTTCTGATAAAACGCGAACAATCGCGAATTTCAAAAAAACCTGAAACACGTGTTCACTTAAATCGACTAGAGATTAAGATATGTAAGACTGACATTTAAATCACAAAATTCTTCATACAAAAGAGTCAAAAACTTGTTTTTTTGTATAATATCGTTGCAAACAGGACATTTATAGGAATGATTGAACATGTTATATATACCGCTGGACGCGCTTCAAAAAAATGATACCAATATTGTGTATATTGTCTTTAGCTAAATACCAAAATTCTGCCAAAAACTAAAAAAAGACCTTTTTTAAAAATGGTCCAGCTCGTGAGATCTCATTCCTAGACCCAAAATATTTTGAGAATTATTATAAAACAAACCAAGGTTTGCCCCCTTTTTTTGCTTTTTTTCTGTCCATATAAGGTGAGTCGGTCTAATATACAGTGGTGGCCACGAATTTAACACAATTCAAGTTTTTTCTAATTTTATTGTTGTTGCCTTTATTTTTACAGATTAAACTAGTGGCTAAATTCGCCGCGAAAAGCAAGGAGATGGTTCAGAAAATTGTACAGAATTTTAGCGTCATGTTTGTTTTTTCATTTTGTCACTTTTTTTAAGTGGGCGTGGCTTTTAACAAAAAATAAGCGATATCAACCTTTTATTAAATTACATAGTAGAATTTAGGCAGTACTGACCGGTTCTGTACAAACTGTATATTTTTGAAAATCCTATAAAATTTCCTTAAGTCTTGCATTATTTTTATCTACAAATAGTCGCCAGACTTATAATTGCAGCACTTTAAACATGACCAAATTTTTCTTTGTTTTTAGCGATTTTTTGAAACGGATTTCATTCTTCCCTAAGAAAATCGTCAGGGGATGACATTTTTAGAATTTCCACACTCAGAAAAAAAATTTGTAAACAGTTTCCAATCGCACTTTACTATTTTCATACTGACTTTTAGTACAATTTTTTATTTTAAATTCTTGTAGTTTATTTAACCTTCTTTTTCTATTTTAACTGCACAATTTTCTTGAGCTTAAGGTTTTGTTTTTTATATATAAAAAGTTTTTTTATTTCAATATTTCGCTACTACATCTTCAGGAAATAACAATTAAATTGTTTATAATTTTTAAATTTATTTGTTATTTCCTGAAGATGCTACATATTGGAGTAGCGAAATATTGAAATAAAAAAACTTTTTATATATAAAAAACAAAACCTTAAGCTCAAGAATATTGTGCAATTGAAACTTTTAATTTTAGTTAATCTTATTACAAATTACGAATTTTTTTACTAATTTTCGCTGCTGATTTCAGCAAACCATTTTACTAATTTTTCAAAAGCGAGTGCTAAATTTAGCAGAAAAATATACTAATTTAAAAAATTTTATTTACAAGAATTCGTTGATTTTTTACAATTCTTGTTTAGTTTATATTTGTTACTATTGATATATTCTTAGTTTGGAAATAACACTCAGAAAATTTTGTTGTATCTCCAATGCATAAAAAGCTAATAACTGGAGAACCCTTTCCAATTTTTACTCCAAATTTCAAGTACGATGAAGTAATTACACGCTTGTTACAATTGAAAGAGAAAAACAATTTTTATTAATTTTTTTTTTTAGATTTTACAGTTTGTTTATTTTTTAGTACACTTTTTTGCTAATTTCAGCAGATTAATTTTAAATTACAGTTTACAAAAATTTACTAAAATTTAGTAGCTGCAACTAATTATTTATACTAATTTCATTGTACTAAAATTATTGATATTTAGTAAGTTTTTTAACTGATTTTAGTAAATCGATTTTGCATTGCAGTTTACAAAATTTTGCTAAAATTTAGTAGGGACTACTAATTTTTTCTACTAATTTTGTTGTACCACAGATCAGCAGACATGTGTTGCTAAAATTAGCAAAAAATACCGCTGGGCTCAAAACAGTTAAATTTCTCGTAATAACAGCAAAATTTGCAGTAGCCATTACAGACTATTTTGGTTGAGTGTAAGAATATTTGTTAAGTTAAATTACAAACTCAATGAGAATTTCTTGTTCTCGTCTAGAAGCGATATTTAACATTTAAAATATCAAAAAAAAAAAAAAATAGGTACTTGTTTGCTTGCTACTTGCTGTTTTTTACATTTAATTTTGTTGATGTTATAAAAGTATATTTTAAAACTAAATTATTAATTTGGCTTTATTCACAACTATTTATCGACATATTTCCCGAAATTCACTAACTTAAAGGCTTACGCGTGAAAATAAATTTAAAATAGTAATAAAAATTACACATAAAAACAAAAAACATGAATATAATCTTAATAACCTGAGATTGGAAGTTCCATTATTATATTTTTAATTTCCACTTCAGAAAATACCCAAAACTAATTCTTAAGGCACAACAAATGTATATCCCATGAAAGAAAAACGTCAAATAATTCAAAATTTAAAAATATATAGTGACACAACGGTTGCGCTAGTGATGTGGAACTTTGTGTATTTTTATTGAATACAAAAATTTATTCGGTTCTCAAAAATTTCATTTTGCAATTAACTCCCATTTTTGGTATCAAAACCTCCACTGTTCGTCGTCAAAGTGTTAATTATTTCAAAGAAATTAATAGAAGTTTAAGATTGTAGACTTCGTTAGTTACCTTACATTGAAATTTTTTTATTATAGAAGTTTCATTAGATTTCAAAGAATTTTTTTAAATGTATGATACAGTAAATTATATACAAACGTTAATAGGGAATTTATGACAACAATATGTCAAAGTCAATCAAACCAAAGATTGGAAACCTCCCATAAATTTTTTTCTTTTGAATTGTGCTTTGAACAATTTTATGATATTAAAGAAAAAACCACACACATATAACAAGTCAAACTCACCTGAAACTAAAAATTATTGTAAAAATATATGACTGGTTGAACCGTAAAAAATATCTATGAAAAGGTATGATATAAAAACATACAAAAACTATATAATTCACTACATGAGGCCTTATGAAATAAAAGATGTATAGAGAAGAGAAATAATATAAAAAGGATAAACCAAAAGAAAAAGAAAAAAAAGAGAACTTTAAATTAAAATCTGCAATCAAGTGTTAAATTTACATACTACACAGATACAGATATTCTCAAACATTTATTATTTGTACAGAGCCGTAAGTCATACACACAGAAAAATAAAGTGCCAACCGACTTGTAAAGTACATACTGCGATCATCAAAATAAACTGTACACGATAGGCTTTTATATTTCAACTATATTTTACCAATTTCTTTTATCATTTAATTCAACATTTTATGTTTTTCAAAAAATATATTTACTCTTTTCTCATTTTATAAAACTAAAAAACAATAACAAAAATCTTACAATAAAAAAAATTTATAACAAAAGCAAAAAATACTTCATATTTACAGCGGCAAAAAAATTGTACAGTAGGTGAGAATAAAAAAAAAAAGGTTTTTAAAGAATTTAGTATTTTGTTTGCTTTTCACTTGATTTTATTAGAGCTTAAAATGTTCTGGGCATCGAATCCACTTGGTTTCTGGTTACTTCGAGAGAGATCTTTTGCCATTCCTCCATTATCACTGATTTCAGAGAGTTCTTACTCGTAATAGTTTTTTTTCTTCTTATTTTCTGGTCCAGATGCTGCCATGGATGTTGAGTGGGGTTGAGGTTGGGTAACTGGGGGGATGATCTAGCTGTTTGGGAGTACGTTAAAGAAGTAATTCCTTTACTATTTTTGTGATGTGCTAGGGATAAATGTCTTGTTGAAAATCCCAGGTTTGATCCAAGCCCTATTTTTCGATATTGGGTGGCAAATTACTTATCTTTTAAAATGGTGAGGTAATCTGTTTTATTGACGGTGCTCTCTGTGAAAACCAAGTTACCTGCACCACTGGTAGTGTCCGACCGATTAATCGGCATCGGACAAAAATTCACAATCGGCCAATAATCGGTAATCGGCTATAATTTTATTAACCAAATCAATCCGAAACAGCGCAAACAATAATAATTTTCACACAATTTCAGTAAGAAAGCGCTTTTAGGCTGTTCTGAGTTACCAGGATAAATTAATGCCTAAAATATGTATATATTTCCCCATACTTTACCACGGTAGCCCAAAAGTGTTCCCGTACTCAAAAGTGTGTGTATACTGCTTTTTCGGTCTTATAAAAATAATCGGCATCGGCTGATTATTGTAAATTTGGGCGATGTTCGGCATCGGTTTCGGTATCAGTCCAAAAAGTGCCTTCGGTCGGACACAGTTGATCTGAAGTCGTCACTGACATTTCCAGCACGGGTCAGTAAATTGTCATCACCACCCAAGTTTTTAAAAATAGCTTAAAATTTTTGCGTTCTTTTTATCATACTTTCACAATGCTCATTCTTTCCTATCTTTCTTTTCCTTGTAGTTAATTTTCTTCTATTAAAATTTTCAAAGTTTTCCATTTGGTATTAAATCCGCTTTTTTTAATCACTTGAATTTAATAAATCCAAAAAGTAGTTCTGAAAGTGCTCAATAGATGGAGTTAGCTTCCACCTCTTTTAACAGAATTTTTCTATCCGACCTCCTTTCATCCTAATTTTTAGTACAATGATGCTGGATTTTATTGTAATTGGATTTAAACAGTAAAGTAATTTAAACAGTAGAGTGACAAATTGCCAATTGTCCTGGATGAAAAATAAGTATTTGGTGAGGTGTAGTTTTTTTTAAACATATTTAACACAAAAAATTTAATGAAAAAGCTTTTGTTTAAATGTCTGCCCCTACTGACTGGTCGCTTAAATGGCGCTGCTGACATTGTCTTTAAGAAATGAATTTCTTGTAGCATTTAAAATACACAGAAAAAACTAAAAACGAGTTTTAATTAGGAAATTGATAATATCAATTAAAATTTTAATTGATTTTGCACCTATCACCCAAATGATACTATTAATTACTTAAAATTGATACGATTAATTGAAACAATTAAAATATTAATTGATTCAATTAAATATTTGATTAAAAAAAGTTTTTATTTTTATCATATATTTAATTGGATATTTTACGTTAATCATTTTTTCTGTGTACCGACGATTTTAAAAGTTTCTAGGAATTGCTCATATATGTATTAAAGTTTGTTTTGAAAATGCCGTTACGTTTGATGTGATCGTTTTTTGAAATCTATTTGAATAAAAAAATTAGTGGGGAATTTTTTTTTTTGTAAATTCTTAACTCTTTCAAGGCTGTCAAAAACGCTTTTTTTAGGTCTTCTTTTATACTGAGCAAAAATAATTGTACAGGGTGGCGCAAAAATAACCTTCCGATGTTTTTTGGCTGTAATTTAAAAAAAAAATGAAAAACTTTAATTCTTCTAGTGGATTATTTTTATTTGGTCTTTTAATTTTTTTTACATCAAGTCGAGAATATGATGTCATGTAAATGGCCGCCGCCACAGTTGATTGTCATTTGAGCCCTTTTTATGGCATTTTCGAAGAAAAAAGGTCCGATGACTCCTCCAGCGAAAACAGCACACCATACAGTGACTTTGAGCGGGTGTAATGGCTCTTCGTGGGTTACACGCGGATTTTCAGTGCCCCAGAAGCGTAAATTTTGCTTATTTACGTACCCGCTAAGATGGAAATGGGCCTCATCACTCATGATTGGTGATGAATGAAAAAATAGGCTCAAATGACAATCAACTGTGGCGCCGGCCATTTACATGACATCATATTCTCGACTTGATGTAAAAAAAATTAAAAGACTAAATAAAAATAATCCACAAGAAGAATCAAAGTTTTTCATATTTTTCTTAAATTACAGCCAAAAAACATCGGAAGGGTATTTTTGCGCCACCCTGTATATATCACACAGCTGACTACTTTTTGATTCTACAGTAAAAAATTCCATAAGCGTCTTTTCCACAACTCCATAGAGTATAAAAAAGCCAGAAGAGCAGGCGGAAAATTCAATTTACAAGCATTTTTTTAAATATATTTTTTTAACAAACGTAATGACAAAGTATTTTGATCTGAGAAAAATTGTTAACTAATAAATTTGTGATCTCTCGCAAAGCGTTCAAAAGTTATTAAGCTTCAAAACTTGATTTTTTTTCAAATAAAAAAAATTAACGTAATCTAAATCATTCTGACGACGCACAGAGGAGTATTTGACCCGAAAAGCTTTTTTTTTTATGTTCACAGTATTGGTTGCTACAATCAATTTTCTGTAATGGAATTTAATACGTTTGGGATTTTAGCATATTTAATTCCTTTAATGCAATTAATGTATATCCCGATAAAATTAAATTAAAAAAACTAATATGTGCAAATTTAAATGTTACTGATACTGACACTTTATTTGAATGGATGTCACTACATTGCTAGATCTGTCAAAACAACAGAGTAGTACATTGGAAGATGACAAAGCAAATTGTGGAAAATTTTCTGTTGTTGTTTTTGTTTTTTCGTTGATATTTTAAATGTTTAATAACGCTCCTAGACGAGAACAAGAAATTCTCATTGAATTTGTAATTTAAATTAACAAATATTTCCAGAAATTCTAAAAACCTCGTCCCCTGACGATTTCCTTAGGCAAGAATGAAATCCGGATAGGGACATGCCTACAACGGATTATTTTTCACAATTTGTTAAATACGTTTGGGATTTTAGCATATTTAATTCCTTTAATGGAATTAAAATTTAGTTGTACTAATATTATTAACTAATATTTATTTATTTATACTTACCAACCAATTTTGGTAGTATTCAGTGATTTCAATTGGAAAGTGAACAAATTTTTCTGTGTGTAGCAACATGGCCATAACGAATTTCCCATCCAATATATGGATTTCGATGTGAACATCATGCACTTTATACATTTGTTGTAAATTTTCTTTTTTTTTTTGGGACGCCAACAAAAACGTCAGGTGGTACCAAATAACAAAACAAAAAAAAAAACATACCCAACCAAATAAAACATTTTTATATATGGTTTTACAAGACAGATAACACACACATACTAACACATTTAATACATATAAACAAATAATAAATATATCGTATGTATGGGCCAAACTGACAGGAGTATAAATGGAAAATCCAGGAGGCAGGAGTTGTATGTGTATAATAACATGTAAAATGCGCATGTAAAATTTTTATTTTATTGAGAGTTTTTTGTAGAGTAAAAGATTAACATACGCACCAGTCGTCGTCATCGTGGTTTTATTTTTAAAATTGTTACAAAAGTTGATACATTGAACATTTATTTGTTTTCACAACAACCAACAACGACAACAGGAATAAAAGGATTATAAAGTAAGAAATTTTTACAACTTTTAAATCATTCTATTCTCTTTTCATTTTTTTTTTTTGGGTTCATTTAATTTTTATTCTACAGAAAATTATCTTTGGGATAAATTGTATGGTTGATAGTGGTGACGGTGATTTACTGTGGGTTTATTTAGCCAATAAGATTTATTTAGAATTGGGCATGAAGTTTATTTCTATAATATTGGTAAATTTACACCGAGTAGGTAAATGATAAAAGTTGCACACATGATGCGAAGTTAATTACACAAAAAATTAGAGTTTATATTAAAAATGTGTAAAAAAATCAGAATTTATGTGTAATTTTACCATCTTTGTGAGTGAATTTACCAAATGCGTAAATATACCCAAATATAAAAGAATAAAATAATCAATAAAAAAATGTTATAATTATATTTAAGACGATTACAAACCTCAGATACTGAGGAGATTTCCCTATGGAAAAACTTCAGATAGTGAGTAATTTTTCTTACAGAAAAAGCGTCAGTACTTTTTTCTATTGGAAAAGCCTGGATCTTTTTCTTATACTTAAAATAATACATCAGTAGAAAAATCTTTCAAACCGCTTTCAAATCGATTTAACTAATATTTAACAAATTTTTAGTTAAAACACTGATTTAAGCAAAGATTTTAGTTATCTTCATTTAACAATCCTCATTACTTTAACTAATTTTGGGTGTTAATTTTCAAAACTTAAACTCGTTAAATTTTACAAAATTTATTGTTAAAATATAATATTTTCATATTACTGTAATAAACCCGGTAGATGGCGCCACCAATGTATCCAAAGTTTTAAAGATGGCGCTATTTCTTTCCCTCCCGATTTTTAAAAATGGCCCATATCTCGAAAAATAAGAGAGGTAGAGCAAAATTGATGGACATTTCGACTACCCCAAACTGTGTAACATCCCAGCGAAAGGGGATATCTCTATCCAAAAATGGACCTTGGCGGGGCCTTGGACCTTCGGAAATTTTTATTAAAAATTTTCCACTTCATAAAATGTCCCATATCTCAAAAACTAAGCGAGATAGAGCAAAACGGACAAAATGTTTGCTCTTTTGGAGTGCCCTTATATGCCCTCACATGATATGGACTAGGAAGGGTCCCGAGACCCTAAATTTGGATAAATTCTACGACTCAGTATAATTACAGATAAGACTGTAGTTTTTCAAATTTTTTACTTAAACTTAGATTTGTTAAATTTAGCAAAAAAGTGTTAAAATCAACTAATTTTATTTTAAGCCAAAAAACAGGAATAAATTTTGTTAAAGTAACAAATTTTTCTGTCCAGCCAACAGACGTATTATTTTGAGTGTAAGAAAACATCAGATTAATGGGACCTTTTTCTCTTTAAAAAACTGTTTTTCTATAGGAAATATCTTAGTTCTGTGGAAAAGACATCAGCTAACTCTTTTTTATAGGAAAAGTCCTTAGAAGCTGACGGATTTTCTATGGTAAGAATTTCTTCAGTATCTGAGAGTTTTCTAAAGAAACAAGTTCTATACAAAGTCCCCAAAATAAGGGTTTTCTATTGGGAAAGTCCTCAGAATCAGAGGAGTTTTTCACAGGAGAAAGTCCGAGAAGTCAAAAGGATTTTCAATACGAAAACTCTGTGGAGTTTCTTTTGTAAAGCGTCTTTAGAATCGAATGGCTTTCACAGGAAAAAGTTATTAGAATCTGATGATTTTTTTTAGGAAAAGTAGTCGGAATCTGATTTTTTTAAATCTCTTATTTAGTAAAAAGCCCCAAAAATCTACTAGTTTTCGTATAGAAAAAAAGTGGTCAAAATCTCTTGACCCAAAGTTCTCATTGAGCGTGTTCGTTTACCTACTACAAGTTACTACTTTTACTACAGCTGGAAAAATTCAGTACAAAAAGTAAACAAAAGTAGTAAGAATTTCGAGTGAACGAACACACTGATTATCTGACAATTTTCTGTAGGAATCTGTTCAGAATCAGAGGATTTTTCTTAAGGAAACATTCCCTGGAATATAAGAATTTTCTATGGAAAGCCCTCTAGATCTTAGGGTTTTCTCTTTATAGGAAAGAGTCATCACAGTCTTAAGCTTTTTTTCTAGAAAAAGTTCTAGGAATCCAATAATTTTTCATTAGGAAAAACTCTTCACAATCCGCGCGATTGTCTGATACTTTCTTTCGAAAGTCTATAGAGAATTCAAAGTTTCTGACTAAGTTCTCCTATATTTTCAGCTCTTTTACATGTTCCTTAGAACAATTTCAAACTTCTTCTAAGTAACATCTAGACCTTTCAGTATAGGAAGGTTTTCAGGAAGGAATCAGAGGCCTTTTTTGATGAGAAAAATGCAATAGCAAAAGCGAAAGATATTAAGCACTTTATGTTGGTAAAAATTCCTAGATTCTATGCGCTTTTTAAAAAACTTGAGAATATGGACACGTTTTCTTCCTTTTCCTTGAGAAACATTTTTATATAGAAAAAATAATTTTTGTGTCATAAAATATCAATATAATTTCTTACTTTTATGTAAAATTAATTTGAACCTGGTTGTACATTTACAGAATTAAATCTGTACAAATATCAGAAAAAGCTACTAAAAATTAGTTAAGACTTACCTTACAGAAGAAACTGCATAACTTAAAAATGCGGGATTCACAACAGATTGCGTATCTTTTACATATGGTTTATGTCTTTAATAACTTATATGGCATTTTGGAGGGTAAACATCTGCTATTTATTCCCACTCAGTCATTGAACGAAATAGTGTAAACAACAAAGTTGTACTTAGGCAGCAATTTCAAAACGTTTCCAGAAGCAAGGAAATTATGTACCACACGAGTTGAAGCCGAGAAGCGTTGAAAGACGAAATGCTGCTTGAACTCCATAAGAAAAGTTATCTTTGCATCAAATAATTACTGGCGATGAAAAATTGGTTCATAATGATAACCCGAAGTGCATTAAATCGTATGTGAAGTCCGGCCAACCGTCCAAATCAAACCCAAAGCCGAATATTTATGGCGCCAAGGTGATGCTCTGTATTTGGTGGGACCAGAAGGGTCCCATCTGCTATGAGCTGCTGAAATCGGGCCAGACGATCACAGGCGAACTGCACCGAACACAATTCATTCTTTTGAGGCGAGCATTGGCCGAAAAACGAATGTCATATGCGACCACACATGTACACACAGAGAACAGATTCGTTGTGGCAACCGAATTTGTTGCCAACCGAATTTAGGTAGTTACGTGTACTATCACATAATTCGATTGTAGCTGCAGACATTTTCAGTTGTACCTACTATATTTTCGAATATAAAAATGTTGGCCCAACCGAATTTATTTGGTATTCAGTAGATCCGACCGCATTTATTTACCAAACCTTTTGAAATTAAATAAAACACTGTTTCCAATTACTATTTGAAAATTTTAAAAATCGTTTATTTGAAAATTAAAAATATTTATCAAAAAGAGGCTCAGATTCTAGGAAATTTTTTCCATAAACAAATTCTAAGGGTTGGAATTATTTTCCTTTTGAAAAATAATCAGATTCTAAAGACCTTGCTTGTCCTATAAAAAGTGCCAGGTTCTGAGGATTTTCTAACCGAATTTTTTCTTAAGAAAAACCTTCCAATTCGCAGGATGTACTATAAACTATATTGGGCTTTTTTCTGGACTTGTACTTCTGAAAATTGGCTTTATTGTTTTTCAAATATCCTGATGTGAAAGATAAATAAGAATAAATTAGTTTTTTTGTAAATATACCTATTTAACAATATCTTTATACCTTTTATAAATTCTTTTTGAATGCTCCTTTGCGATTTTTATTTATTATTTAAATTATTTACAAAATTTTTCCGCTTTTAAAGAAAAGTTTTTTTTTTTGTAGTAATTTATATTTAATTTTTTTATTTGTTTTTATTTTTTTTTGTAATTTTTTGACAGTTATTTTATTTCTAGTTAATTATTCGTATGTTCAATTGACTTTCGATTAATGCTGCCGAATTTGTTCGAAACAGTTAGTTGGAAATACCGAATAAAAAAAATTTAAGAACTAATATTAGAATTAATGTTGTTACTACTGACTTATAAATAGTTACAACTAATAAATTTGGAATAATGTATAATTTTATTATTTTTAATATAGTTGTGATTATAGAATTGTTTAAAAAAATATGTATTTTCTTGCAATTGGTTGAGAAGATCGATTTAAATTTAGTAGAGCAATTCAATCAGATGCGAATGTAGAAAATAGTTTTTCAATACGAAATATTTATATTATCAATAATATTTAAATAGTCTGAAATAGTATAAGGTGCTATTAAAAGAATCTTAGTGGTTTTGATGGATTTCTAACTGAATCGTTTTCTGTTTGTAGCCGTAATATTCCTTTATAACAACGCTCGGCCACATGTTGCAAGATCAGTTAAAAACTATTTAGAAAATAGTGGTTTTGAAGTTTTGCCTCACCCGCCTTATAGTCCAGACCTTGCCCCAACGTACTACCATTTGCTTAGATCGATGCAGAACGCTATAATATGAATGCGCTTCACTTCAGAACAGGGTATCTGAAATTGGCTTGATTCGTTATTAGCAAATCTCAAAAAATGAGCAGATCTGTGCATGCCGCTATGGTAAAGCGAATGAAATTTATCTCTTTTTTTTCCACGTTTCTGAGAAAAATTTGAAAAAGTTTCTTATTAATGAATCCCAGCCAGCAAGTTCGGAGCGCTCATAAATAAGATTCTTAAATGGCTCGTAGAAATGATTATTGTATTTTTGAGAACACTCTTTTTTTTGGAAGAATATATGAACCCTCAAAAAACAATCCAAAAAGTTGTCTCTACATTCTAAAAAGCTGTCTCAAAATGAGGGTTAATTTTTCGGACTCAAAGAAGATTCCAAAATTATTTAAATTTATGAGGAAAATTTCGATTTTATACGTTCTTTTTTCTGAGTCATTTCTGATTACACAGGGGGCTCTTTTGGACGGACCACTTTCATAGGAAAAAGTGAAAAAATGTTTATGTTTTTGGAGCTCATTTCTGAGTCATTAATGATCATCTTTGTTTGCTGGGATTAACATATAAGTACTTGAGAGAACTTGTATTTTAAATTTCAAGTTTTTAGCAAAAGCAGTTTGGGTAGACCGTTAGGGGGGGAGACTTTTCTGCTTTTTTAACCCTCTGCGTAAGACCTTTAATCCTTCGACTATGTAGCTAAAAAAAAGAGTATATCTTATCATTTTCAAATTTGCAGCATTTATTGTCTTATAAAATACGATTAAAAATTAGAGCAACTTTTTGAATTTTTCCAAAAGTCACCGCCCAATCACGCAATTTTCCAGATCGCTTTAGATATGAACATTTCTAGCACTATATCTGAGCAGTTCTGCCCATAAAATGTATTACAATTTGGCATATCTGATCAAGTTTGGCACCGAATATAATTATATTCAATCATATCTGATCCTTTAGAACTTTTATTTCAAGAACTTCAAAAAAATTAAGACCTGGTATCGACACAATCATAACATTGGCAAATAAAATTTGAATTTTTTGAATTTTGTTGTTGTTTTGTATGAAAAGTTATGACTCTCCGTCTTAAAAATAGTCTAATGGTGGTCACAATGACTCACAAGTAGGAATGTCCGAAATCTTTTTTTTTTTATCAAATTTGAATGTTATTCCAAAGTTGACAGTTTTCTTAAATAATTTTGCTGTGGTGTAATGGTTAGCGCGTTGCACTGTTACACGTGAGGTTGCGGGTTCGAGCCCCAACCAAGGCAACATCACTTTATGAAAAATAGTAATATGTATGAGTTTTTTCTATCCCTCATACATATCGCAGCGTCCTCCTTCGGTGTTTCCATAGCACTTAACCCCACCGAAGTAAAATAATATAACAGGGCTATGAACTAAGGAGTGAGATCATAAAAATGTTAACTCACATAAAGTTAAATAAAAAAACAAACCTCTGAATTGTAAGACTTCAAACTAAGACTTTATTAAATGAAATTTAATACAAAGTCTAACAAAAAAACCGCAAGGAATTCTAACCTCTACGAACAAAGTTATCCACTTTTTCTGGAAACCCTCCTAGTAAAGCTTTTATGTTAGTTTCTGTCACTTTTTTGGAGTAGGTGGTCCATCTACGTTTGAAATATTGCATGTCCTGGGAGCCCTTTTTGGTGCCCTTTAATTCTCTTTTAATTAAAGGGCACCAAATATCTCTCCACTGGCCTGAGCTGTGGGCAGTTTGGTGGATTTGCCTCTCTTGGTACAAGAACCACATTATTATCATTATACCACTCCAGCGCTTTCTTGCTGTAGTGACAAGATGCTAAATCGGGCCAAAAGTAAGTGGATACATTGTGCTGACTCAAAAATGGAAGAAGTCTCTTCCTTGATATAAATTTCGCTGTTTATAGAGCCAGATGTCACAAATAACTGGCGTCTTTGGCCGCAGCTACACATGGCTTGCCATACTAGGAATTTTTTAGGGAATTTCGTTTGCTTTTTCGACCTAAATATTTCCGCAACATTTCCTCGAACATTGGAAACATAAAATTCTTGACCAGGGAGCTGCAAAAAATCAGCCAGGACATAAGTTTCGTCGTCCATTACACAACTGTTGTATTTTGGTATAAAATTTGATTTCAATTTTCGAGCTCTGGTTTTGGCCTCCAAATTTTTAAAAGCTTTTCTATCGGGATCTTTTTGAACTTTTTAGGACTTTAGTCCTGCCTTACGTTTCATTTACGTACAAAAAAGTCCGAGCATTGGGCTAACTGAGCTGTTTTTCTGCCAGATGTGTTAGGAGCTCTCTTAATGATGCTTTTAACTTTATATGCTTTACCAATGTTACGATAACCAGTCGTTGTTCCTGTTCCCGGCTTCCTTTTAATTGTTAGGTATTCCAGATAACTTTTTACCACTTTTGAAACTGTTTGGCGGCATATATTAGTTTCTTTGGCAATTTTTTTGTATGTCCATGTTTGGTTTTGTTGAAAATATTTAATTATATTTGAACGCACTTTTCTTTCATCGTCCATTCTGTAAAAAATTGCAAATTAAAACTCATGATGTAAATTAATTTATTAACTGACATATTTTTAAAATGTAAACTGCCCAAAAAAAAAAATACGAGAAGCTTTAAACCAAAGTTATAGGCAAAAATGTGTGTTAACATTTTTATGATCTCACTCCTTAAAAAGCTTCAACAAAGTTCGCCAACTCACCATCAGATGGCGCGCAACAACTGTTCTAAAAATCAACATCTCGTGCAATTACAGTGTTGCCATATTTGAAGCCCTTCGTCTTTCACCACCTTTCACTTCTTCTCTATCCCCTTTCCAAAGAAAGAAACACGTTAATTAATAGGAAGAATTTCCTGAGTGTTGCTTCTCTTTTAAAAAAAAAAATTTTTTTTTCTAAATATTTCCGTTCATGATTATGCTCAAATGAAAAGAAATTTTTAAGTACTTCTCCGCAACGAGTTTTAGTGAAATTTTTCGGTAAAATAATGAAGTTTTCTTCACACAAAAAATGAAAAATTAAATATGATGAAAAAGCCTCATATACATATTTCAGGAATGTTGTTTTGGTGAAACTTTTTCATATGAAAGTTTTAATAAAAAAAAATTAATGTGAAATATCGGAAGGAAATAAATAATTAAAACACTAAAAAGACTTTAAGCCGAACCTAAAACAATCACAAAAATTTAAATTTATGAAAAATTCCATTAGGTTAATGAAAAGTTTCAATGGACTAGTTCCAGTATTTATTTTATAAAAAAATTCATTAGCATCATGCAGATTAGGGATTAAGGGTGGGTTAGGGGTTTTGAAAAAAATTTAAAAAGGGAATGTGATGGTACTTCTTAACTTCAGATTAGTATTAAGGAGGCTAAAAACCTTTAAATTAGTTTAAGTTGAAATCTGTGCCAAACAATAATTTTTCGCTTGCTTTACTATTCTAAATTTTATTAAGGTTGTTCACAAGGAGTGTGCTATTTGTTGTATCGTTGTATCGCCCTAACAAAAAACAGAGTCGTTAAAAATTAAATTGAAAAAATACAACATTTGAGAATAGCACGATACGTATGTTTAGTGTCCTATATTTGAGTGTGCTAACAGATATAAAACACAATTCAAAATCGTTGTTAAACTCAAACAAAAATTTTAACAACTCTGTTTTTTGTTAGGACGATACAACAGATAGCACACTTCTTGTGAACACCCTAATTGATTTTTTAATGAGCTTGATGATTAAGTTGATATTAAACAAAAAATACGCTCCTTAAAAGAAGTTTCTTATATTACGTCTCGCTGGAACAAACTTTTACCCAAAAGTACGAATACATAAATATATCAGATCATGACCTAAAGTTCAATACACTGCGTTCGGTAGTACTTTATAAACTTTTCAGACGTCTCGTTAACAATCACATACCATTTTTTTTAATTTCGAAAGTTTTAATTAATTAATAAAAAAGATTTTTTGACTTCAAATAATTCATAAAAAAAAATGTTATACGAGGCTTCCATCAAATACCACCCTATTTTTCGTTTTCTGTTCCATTTGTCCCACTGTTTGATGTTCATAATGTGGTTGGTGAAGGTATTTATGTATATGGTATTAGATTCACATATTGAATTGAAAGGTTTATATATGTGTCGAAGGTGGTTTCTGTGTTAAATTTCAAACCATAAATTAAATTTATTGCATATTTGATGGTTCCTTATGGTTATGGATGTGATCTGTCTCCTTCTATTGAAAATAAAAATTGTTCTTTTTTAGCAGCAGTTGATTTATGAGATGTTTTTATTTTGTATAAAAAAATAATAAACTTTGGCTTATTTTGAAATGAATTTGTTTGTATTGAAAAAAGAATTAACTAATTGTTAAATGTGGTATTTAAATAAAATTTGTCTCATAAAAATGTAAGAATATGAATATAAAAAATCAATTTTTCATAAAAATTTAATGGAATGATGAAATATTTGTTCTTAGAAAACTATGTATTTTAAATGGTCTAATAAAGTATTAAAATATAAAATAAGGATTTAAAAAAAACTGAGATTTAATATAGAGGAATAAAAAAAATATGCATATAGATTAAGCATAGCTAAATCGACTTAACTAAATTCTGGTCCCCCACGTTGGGAGCCATTTTGAGTTAAAATCAAAATATAGAATTTAATTTTGGTTAGTAGTTTATTCAACTCATAAAGTCTGTCAAATTTTAGTTGTTCTCTTAGAATCCTCTTAAGGATCTGTCTGTTTTTATTTTATTTTTGTGCCATTCTATTTTGCGTTCTATTTTTCCCTATTTATTTTTAGTCAACTAATTACCATATGAAAAATTCTGTTTAATTTACAACTTCATTTGCACATTTGTGTAATTATTTTATGTTGCAAATAAGTGTGTATATTCTGTGTCTAGGAGTGAGTGAGTATATGTTTATAATACACAACCAAACATAATGTCTAATAAAAGTACAATTAAATTGTGTTTTAATGTTGCCTCTACTTGTTTTGTGTTCTGGTTTGAAATCTTCTTTTAGCTCTTGACCATTTTATGTTGTACATTCATACAAGTTTATAGTCACTTGTATAAAGTGTTCCTGAAATCTGTAGCATTATCATCATCATCGTTTTCAGCATCATCATTTTTGTCTGTTTTACTATATTTACTATGCAAAACAAAAAACAACAGCACACTCGTTATCTTTGTACAAATATAAAGTGGCAAAAGAGATTCATTATAAAGACCATTACTTGGCATCATTAAGGATGCTTTTCATGGTCATTATTTTAAGGCAACAGCTGTGTCTCTCTCTAACTTAGTTAAAGCGGAGGAGGGTTGGTTGATGGAGTAGTATAAAAACATGAATATGAGTTGGCCTTTTTTCGAGGGAGGTAAATGAGGCCAAGTGTATGAATGAACATAACATAATGATGTTGCAGGCAAAATTTTGATTTCAACAGAGTGTGTATATGAAAAAAGCTTAACACCCACTTATTCTTAGTTCATCGTATTTAGAAATAGAAAAACATGAATGAAAATGGAAATTTTTCAATGCAATTTTTTAATGATAGAGAAAAAATTTAAATCTGTTATCATATTAACAAAATCAAGAAAATATTTTAGATTATTTTGATGTAAGTCTTAACTTTTTAGAAAATATATTTGGGACATAAACTGACTAGAGTCTGGCTAAATCCTGGTGACATTTAATTGTATGGAAGCAGATAAGGCAATGGTATTCCGATTATTACACTCATAAAATTGCAAGCAAATTCTAAAGAATTTTACAAAATTTAAAGACCTTACAAGAAAAGCACAGGTCTCAAGTGACAACCAAAATGATACTAGGACTAACGCAAAAGGATATATCACCTAACTGACCTAAGCGAACATACACTCAGAAAAATTTATGAACAAAATTAAGTTTAACAATAAATATTAATTTTTGCTAAAAATAATTAAATTTTTCTTTCATATAAATGAAATTGCTTTCAAACAATGCAAATTTTTTTTAGTAGGTTTGAGGTTAAGAAGAAGAATAAACCTTTTTCTCTAAAAATTATAAACACATTAATTTACAAATCAGAATAGGTCAGTTTCTGCCTTTTTTCCAAGGACAGGCTTCATCCGTGATTTTGTTTATATTTTATTGTCAGATTGCCGTTGGCTATAGGAATCGATCATGTGCCTATTCCTACATTACAAACGTAACTATACTAAAGTTCGACAGCTTAGCCACCTAACCCAAGTAAGGCCTTGAATGCAATGTCTCTAATTCATAGTTTTTCTTTCCTATTCAACTTTCTTAAATTTTGTTTTAAAATGTTTAGATAACCAATTTTATCCATTATAGACTCTATAAATACGAGATTACCAACCCCGTTGCCAGCCATCAGTGTTGCCAGAACTTGGTTACCAAAAATGGCTAAATTTCTTGGGAAAATGGCTAAAATAAAGCTAAAAATGGCTATTTTAAGGTTATCGGTATTTTAAGTTATATCGTTAAGTTATTTTAAGGTTAACGGTCTATTAAGTTATTTCGTTAGGGTATTTAAAGGTTATCGGTATTTTACGTTATTTCGTAGTAGATTTTAAAGATATCAGATTATTATTTTTACCCTTATTAATAAGTTATTATATATAACAATATCAGTAATATATTATTTTAAAGCCTCCAAATGAGTAGTGATATATCACTATATGGGTAACTCATTATTTCATACCTCCCACATAAGTATGATGTATCACAATATTAGTAACGTATTACTTTAGGTTTCTAAATAAAACCAAGGTAAAGGGGTACCCATTGCCAGGGAATGCATGAAAAAGGTCTAACCCATTACCAAGGTTTTGCTGGGTGGTTTTGTTCGTTCCCGGTATTATGAGCATTTTTACCATTTTTTATTATCTCAAAAAATTGTTTACACTCATTTTATGTTTTTTAGAGAAAAAAAAACCTAACGTAATTCTATTTGAATGGGGGAATATTTAGTTGATCTCTTATTTTTAAGTAAATGAATGTTCTTTTTAGTTTGACTCTAGATCATAAATTAATATTACTTTCTGTTTAAATTATTTTCAAATCAAAGAAAGTTGATACAATTTTTACAAGTAAATTACAAAGAATAAAAATATATTTGAAAGAATTCGATAAGACCAGCAATACAGAATACGTATTTTCGGCTTTCGCTACAAAGCCATCATCAGTGTATTTCGACTTGTGTGGGCTAATATTTTAACGTTCGTCTACTTATGTGACCGCTGAAAGAAAATCGAATTTCGTATCAACAACTCAACTTAGACTAACATCAACGAAATTTAACAATTCTATTTTTATCCACACAAGACGAAATACACTGATGATGGCTTTGTAGCGAAAGCCGAAAATACGTATTCTGTATTGCCGTAATTCTATTTCGTTAAGTTATTTTAGGGTTAACGGTATTTTAAGTTATATCGTCAGGGTATTTTAAGGTTATCGATATTTTAATTTATTTCGTTAGGGTATTTTAAGGTTAACGGTATTTTAAGTTATTTCGTTAGTGGTATTTTAGGGTTAAAAATAGTTCGTTGAAAGGGTTTTGAATTGTTAACGGTATATTACGGTTAGTGTTTGCCAACCATGTTTTAAAACTCTCAATAGCGAGGAATTTTTAAGATTTTTACCCCCGAATATTATGTTTTTATTTGTCCGTTTTACACTATCTCGCTTAGATTTCGAGATATGGGCCATTTCCGATATGGGCCATTTTCGATATGGGCAATTTCCGAGGGCCCAATGCCCCACTAAGGTCCATTTTTGGTTAAAGATTACCTTTTCACGAGAGTATTATATGGTTTTTCTTTTGGGCCATTTTATTAGTCGAAATTTTGGTCTATCTCTCTTAGTTTATTTATTTATTTTTTTTTTATTTTTACAATTCTTGTTTCGTTTATATTTGTTACTATTGATATATTCTTAGTTTGGAAATAACACTCAGAAAATTTTATTGTATCTCCAATGCATAAAAAGGTCATAACTGGAGAACCGTTTGCAATTTTGACTCCAAATTGCAAGTACGATGAAGTAATTATGGGCTTGTTACAATCGAAAGAAAAAAAAAATTTTTAGATTTTACAGTTTTTGTTTTTTTTAGTACAATTTTTTTCTAATTTCAGCATATTGATTTTAAATTACAGTTTACAACAATTTACTGAAATTTAGTAGCTGCAACTAATTATTTATACTAATTTCATTGTACTAAAATTATGATATTTAGTAAGTTTTTTAACTGATTTTAGCAAATCGATTTTGAATTGCAGTTTACATAAATTTTACTAAAATTTAGTAGCGGCTACTAATTTTTTCTACTTATTTTATTGTACTACAGATCAGCAGACATGTGTTACTAAAATTAGCAAAAAAATACCGCTGGCCTCAAAACAGTTAAATTTCCCGTAATAACAGCAAAATTTCCAGTAGCCATTACAGACCCTTTTGGTTGAGTGTGGGTCTCTGGTAATTTTTTAAAACAAAATCGGTGTTTCAAATTTGTATCAATACTTATTATATGTTTGATTTTCTTTGAATGAGTTAAATCCGGATAAGGGTATGCTTTCAACAGATTATTTTTCACAATTTGTTAAATAAAATTTGGAATTTTAGCATATTTAATGCAATTAATTTGTTTAGATTGAACAAAATTCATTAATTTAGCTATAAATTCACGCTCAAAAATTGTATTTTGTACAAAAACGAAAAATAGCTACACATTTTCAAAAAATGGCTAAAATAATGGCAACGCTGACAGCCATACACCCCCAAACCATTATGCCTCCTCCACCGTGTTTAACCGTTGACAGGAGATTTACTTTATTTAACCCAGTACCAGTTTTTTGCCAAACTAACTTCTTTCATCCGAAAATAAAACACGTTCCCAAAACTCTGAAGGCTTGTTTACATAGTTACATATTTGCGAAGTCCATAAGACGGAAGAATTTCAAAAATAATGTCCTTTTGCATCAAATTTTTAGAAAATAAAAAATTTATTTATTTTATCATTGCAACGTTGGGCGCCATTATCAAGCATAGAGCCCTCTACAGATAAGTTAAAATTCGGAAGTTTTACGATGTTTAAAGCAATTGTTAAGAATTTTATAGCAAATCAGTAGCGGAACTGAAACAAATTAGAAAAAAAAATAGTAGAGGCTAACTTTTATAGTTAATATATTTGCAGTAGTCCCTACTTTGGAGAAAAATCTCGATAATTACTTAAATGGAACGACTTTGGTGTCAACGCAATAACATCGTAATTTTCTGTGACACATGACGGATCTCTTAATATTATTCTCTTGTATAAAATTTTAATTTTAAATTCTTTCCTTAGAAAATTTTTAAACTACAAAAAAAAAAAAACAATCATCATTGTAGTCATTTGTTGTGAAAAGTGTGTTAATGATCAAAATCAACAATACAGCAAAGAAATATGTGAAACAAATCCCCAAAAAATTGATGATGTTAAATGGCAAGATGCGATACAGTTTTTGTATGACTCATGAGACTTATGAAGAACTTATATAGAGTAAGGCCTTTAAGCATACATTTGTTGTAGTGATTTAATACAAAAAGCTTAGTCTAAAAGAAGAACAAAAACAGAAGCAGCAACAAAAAACTACGTGCTTAACTTTAGACCAAGTAAAACAGCTTGTTAGTGGTAACATATGTTACCACAAAACAGCCTCCTGTTTTTTGTTTTCCCAAAAAGGACGTACTCATTCAGGGGAATGAAAAAAAAGAAGAAAATAAGGCCTTAACCAACTCGCGTTAGTCATGGTTAAGGCAGAGAAGGCATTTTTTGTTGGCTGTTAGAAGATTCTGGCTGAATAAAAGAATTTATAAAATTATGTTGTTGAAAAACTAGCAAATAAGTGCCATATTTAGTCTGGGTGTTTTATATTCTCTTAATTGAGGGTTAACCGGCGTTGATGATGTTCTAACATATAAAAAAATGGGATGGGAACATACCATTATGGGTGACCATTGGCATTTTCATATAAAAACCTGTATTATTGGGCTATTTGAATAGTTTTTTATAGTTTGTGTGTTGGAAAAACTTTTTACACATATTGTGTAATTTTAAGTCACAACCAAAAAACGAAAAAACTTTTAAGGGTTTTTTAGAAATTATGCTTGATTTAGCCAAAAATTCTTTAATTACTTTCGTTTTACTAAAACAATTAAATTTTATTTCTAATAATTTATTTTCTCGTTTCATTGTATAATTTCAGGTTTGGTTTCAAAATCGCCGCACCAAATGGCGCAAACGTCATGCTGCTGAAATGGCCACCGCAAAACGTAAACAAGATGATATGGGTGGCGACAATGGTGATGATTGCAGTGAACCCATGGATAGTGATAATGAGAGTTTAGATATTGGTGAAAATCCTGTTCAAAGAAAACGTAATCGTATGGAGGATAATTATAGACATTAGTTGGCTAGAAAGCTATAGAAATAATTAAAATATTAAGTTAAGAAAATAAAATACAGCAACACGAATTTAATTTAAATCAAATATTTAATAGAAATTGAGAATGAAAAAGTTTTAAGATGAAGAGTGTAAAATGTTTAAGCTTCAATTATTTGCAATATAAATGTTTGCAATTGCGATTCAGCAAATGTTAATGAAAATTCAGATTTTCTATTTTAAATGCAGGCAAAGTTAACAAAAAATTTCAATATTTTTCTAAAATTCAGAAAACATACCTTGAAATTCAGAAATTTTGTGTAATCTAGATATGGGTGAAATCAAAAAATGTGATAAATTTTTGGGCCAAATTTGTGAGAAGCAAAAAGTGTTAATATTTCGGTTTGTTCTTAATGGAATCAGTAAGTTTAGTCATTATAAACCTAATTGCAAAAAATCTCATCTGCAAGTTATCGCAATAACTTTTTTTGCACAATTTTAATTTTTTTTGTTGTAGCGGAGTTTACATTTCTGCAAGCAAAAGATATAACAAAAAAAATTGCGTAGGAATTTTCTTCAATTTATTAGTTTTTCGTATTTGGGTTTTCAATTTGCTATCCAATGATATATAATTTGTATTTATCAAATTGGCGGTTTCGCGAATAAAAATACAATTCATTCCGCGAAAAAATTTTTTATTTTTTTTTAATTTTGTTTTTTGGTCCTTTTAAATGCTTTTCAAAAAAATAAAATTTTTTAAAATCCCAACAGCGGTTGCGCAGTTACAAAATAATATATTAAAAACATAACATTTCACATTTCAAAAAATTCTTAAATTGTGTGAAACAAATTTAATTTGTCAAACTAATGTCAGTAATGACTCGAAATATCGATTCAAAACCAATGAAATGCAAAATCAATCGTTTTTCGCTCCAGCAGCTTAGGGTAAAAAACTGATAACTTTTTTTGATTTGACGCAAAATTATTAGTTGAATCGTCTTTTGACGGATAAATATTCTGTTTATGGTTATTTTAAAATATTTTAAACATTTATCTACATTTATTTGAATGAAATCTGATGCAAACAATTGTGGTTACGGAGTTTACAGTTACGGAGTTCACATTTGGTTACTTTTTTCGTTTTCTTTCAGAAACGCTTTGTCAGAATTTTTTTCCGAAACAAAATCGCATGATGCCTGCAAGGTGAATCCAAAAATGACATTGTTTTTCTTACTCATTAAATAGTTTGGTGTAAAAATTAGGAACGGAGTTTACAACATTTTTTAAAATCTTATTAAAGACATCCTTTTTCTTCTCGAGAATGTTACACGCTGCAGAAAAGTTTCAAGTCTGTTATGCTGGATGATTACTTACAGTCCAACGATCATTTGAGTATAAATAACATTATTCTTTTCGCAATATAAATATTAGATAACTCCAAAATTCTGGTATATGCATTTTTATCAAAAATTATGACGAAAAATCGTTACAGAGTTGAAGTCGTGATAGCTAAGATATAAAATGTATTAATTTTTATTAAAAACGGCACTTTTCCTCTTCATAAAAATTGTTACATTTAGTGTTTAGCTTTATTGGTTATTAAAATATAAAAAAAAAAAAAAACTTATGAGTTACTTGTTACGGAGTTTACATTTGGCCTATAAAATTGGTCACAAATTTAATGTATAAGACAGGTGACAATGCGCTGATATATATCGAAATATGTAACTCAAATGTAATCCATGCATTAGAAATTAGGTGGTTACACGGTTTTCATCACATTTTTTAATATCACCCATATACAAATTCTGAAAAACATTGGTTGAAATTAAGAAATAATGATTAAAAATTTAGAATAAATCTATTGAAAATATCAAATTTCAAAGAATTAAAATTCAGGAAAATGTAAACACTTATGGAATTCGGTAAGCAGAAATGACTACACTTTGCAGCTAAAATAACTACAATTGTAATTAATAAAGCGATATTCTTAAAAATTACCAATAAATAGTTTTGAAAATTAACACTCAAAACTAGTTAAAGTACTGAGGATTTTTAGTGTAGTGTTAAATGAAGATAACTAAAATCTTTGTTTAAATCAGTGTTTCATCTAAAAATTTTTTAAAATTTAGTCAAATCGATTTGAAAGCCGTTTGACAGATTTTTATACTGACGTATTATTTTAAGTGTACGTTTTACAAAATACCATTTTATTACGAAGTTTGTATTCTATCGGAATATTTCCAGAGGGTTTTTTGATTTTTATGAGGCAGCAGGTTAAAATCCTGCAGCAGGACATCATAAAAAAATTTATTATTTTTATTATGAATAATTTTTTAAAGCGTTTATTAAGAAAAATATCAAAATTTTCAAAATATATTAATATCTAAAGATGTTAGATAAAAATAGTTTTGAACGTTTTTAAAATTCCATTTGAATAACATTCGTTTTGAGTTTTATAAAATTTTTAAAAATTTAAAACAAAAAAACGTTCAAACGAAAGCAAAGTTTCGTTTTACAAAATGACCCGATAAATGTAGAAGAAATAACATCAGTACCAATCATTTTTTTTTTTTTTTGCAAAAAGTTGTTACTGCGCCTGTCTTCAGAACGTTTTATTGAATACTGAAAAGAAAATATAATAAAAAGGCACAAGATAATTAAATTATTACTTATCATTTGTGGGTTTTATTGTACAACCATAAGGTCAGTCACAAAAGTGCAGAAGACGATGCACAATGCTTCGTCCCATGGACAAAAATAAAAAAATGTTTCTCTCAAATTGTTATTAAGAAGGATTTTTTAAATATAAGAAAGTAACTCAAACAAATGTGAAAAAAATAATATTTGGTGTGATTGCTTTTGCCGCCAAGAGAATGTTATGCAAAAATGACTTAACAGAAAAATGGGTTTTAATTGTTTCACGAAAATAATTCTCAAAAATAGATTTTTTTAAAAACTTGTTCGAAGATTTGTTTTTTAATTACTTCAATATATTTGCAGTGAAATTAAAATATGGATTTTTAGTATATGTTTATAAAACAATTATTTTTTATTGCTCCGAAAAACACATTGTTTTTTGTTGAAAATCCAATAATGGCTTAAGTTTGATGGAGTATAAAAAAAAATTATATAAAATTAGATTTTTTTTCTTCCTTTTTTTGTAAGTTTATACTGTTATATAATAGATCATTAAAAAATTAGTTACTATTGTTTACCACAAATTAAAAAAAAAAAAGGATTTTTTAAAATGCCTAAATTTTGCCATGATTTTTACACAAATTTCACGCATTTAAGAGTGTTTAGTATTCAAACAATTTGAACATTCCATTTTAGGTATAGAATGTAATGAGCGGACTTTAGTAAAACACTACGAGGGACATTTTTGTGGAACATTCTAACCCTCTAACTCTTCAATGAAAGGGAATTTTTTGGCCCCTATTTAAAAAGGGACAAAACAGACCTGTAAATTGAAGAGTTAGAGGGTTAAAATGTTCCACAAAAATGTTCCCCGTAGTGTTTTACATAAGTTCTCCGAACACATCCTATACCTCAAATGGAAGATTCCCATGGTTTCTCCAGGTTTGTGGGACATTTGAGCCCCAATTCTGAATAAGTACGAAATTAACCCTTAAACACATTTTAAGTTTTTACTTATTACTGGCACTTAAGTTAAATTTTCAATGCTGAGCCTTCAAAGACTTATAGTAGAATTTCATGACAACTATTTTTACGGAACATTTTAACAATCTAGCTCTTCAACTTACGGGTCGTTTTTGTCCGTTTTAAAAAGGGGCCAAAAAAACTCCCTTTAATTGAAGAGCTAGAAGGTGAAAATGTTCCACAAAAATATTCCTCGCGGTATTTTAAATAAGTTCGCATACGGTATGCGTAAAATGGAGGATTCACATGGTTTCCTATTTTAATCCTATTTAGTTTTTTTGTTTATAAAAATTATTTAAAACGCATTTTTTATAAGACGCATTATTTTTTTATTAATGAATCGATTTTACCCAAATTTGGCACAAATATAGCTTGACCTTATATCAATTCACATGCTGTATTTCATGGCAATCGGAATTTTGCAGATTTTATAAAGATGTTAAGATAAAGGATATATGGCAGGACTAAGAGTCCTTGCTTCGATTTTGATAAAAATTGACACAAACGTTTTCAGTTTTATGTGATTCTCAATGGATACTTTTTGCAATTTACGTCCATAATATTTTTAAATTTCAGGACCTATGGGAATGTTTCTTAACTAAGGGGTTCAATGTCAGCGTACCAAATTTCAAAACCCTCTCTCCACTCCTTCTATTTTTGTCCAATCGTTATATGGGATCAAAGCACTGTGCGATGCCTGCCACTCAAAATGCTGCTTACTGAAAGCAAAGTCTTCAAACTTTATTAATGAATAAAATAAGTAACGGATTTTGGTTAATTTGTATTTGGTTAATTTTGGTTAGAAAGTTGAAATTTGGTATGAAGTTCTCCCCTCTGTCGTCAACATCTGCTAACAAGGAAGTTATCCCAATGGGTTCTCTCCGATCTTAATGAGATTCGGATATGTGATAGAGGAGAAAAAATAATGTACATGTATTTTTTTACAGCGGCCAAATCTTATCTTAAGAAAAGTGTTAAAAAATGGTATAAAAAAATGTTTTTTTCTTATAATTTCAAAAAAGAACAGACAAATTGGGTAGCAAATGAAAGGTTTTTGGAGACGCATCTACCGGTATACATAACATGTCCAACTTTTCTTTTCATTATTTTTTTCGAAATTATTCTTTGTTTTAACTCAAATTTACACATAATAATGCATATTTAATTTAATACAGAAAAATTAATTAGGAATTGAAATTTACTTGATATTATCTGAATTTCAACTGATATTTTCTGAATTTAAATTGATGTTTTATGAATGTCAAATGATATTTAATATATTTTAATTAATACTTTTCTAAATCTTAAAAGGAAATTGTGAATTTCAATATATATTGCTTGAACTACGTGTAAAATGTATTAATTATAATCAAGTTTTCTGAATTTTAAACGACATTTTTAAAAAGCAATATATTTGTTCTGAATTTCAATATATGTGACGCGCAAAATAGAAAGGGACCTAAGGTCAGGAGAGCATGGGATCGGTCTCATTCGATGCTCAGATGTTGTCCACAAAAAAAAATTGATTTTTTTACCCTTAGGTCCCTTTCTCTATTCGCTGTCACATATGTATATTTTCGGTATATGAAACTACTTTATGAAAATTCAGTTGATACACCCAAATCCTTTTGATATACTGTTTTAATTTTTTTAGTTTCTGAATTTCCAAAGCAAATTAATTTTTAAATATCATATGAGTTACTTATATTTTTCTTGTTTTAAAGTAATTTTAATTTTTTTTTAAATAAACATTTTAAATGTTAAATTAATAAAATAATTATTACAAACAAAAATCTCAAAAATAATTCCTTAGTTGTTTGTCATACTTTAAAAGTCTTGTGAAGACGTATAAAATTTTTATTCCAAAAAAAAAAAAAAAAAACAAAATCACTTTAAATTATATTTGTTTTAAAAATATTTTTCTTAATACTGTAAATATTAAACGATAAATAAATTTAAATAATTAAAACTCTTGTAATTGTATAAAGTTCTTTATTGTAATTAAAACCTATAATTAAATCCACAAATTATTCTTAAATTATAATATATGTGGACTTTTGACAAAAAGCACTTATTTTACCTAAAAAATAATTAAGACTATTTAAAGATTTTTTTTTGTTAAAGCATTAAAGCGTTCGTTGTTGATCAAATTTTCAAAAATGAACTAATCGGAACATTTTATTTTTATATACTTTGTTCTGATTGGTTGATTTTAAAACATTGATCAATAATATTGAATGTGTATGGTTCCCTTTAGAAATCAAAGTTTTTGTGTGACTTTTTTAGGAGATATGTAAATAAAGTCGATATTATAAACTTTTATAATCTCTTAAAAACTTATTGCAAAAAGTGTTCATTCAAGCCAAAAAGTCTCTTGAAAAAAGTTTTTGAAAAAAAAACTTAAGTCGAATTAATAAGCGTGTTCGTTTACTTACTACAAGTTACTACTTTTACTACAGCTGGAAAAATTCAATACAAAAAGGAAACAAAATTTTCCAATTGTAGTAAAACTAGTAAGATTTTCGAGTTATCGAACACACTGAATATGTTTTGCCAAAAGTCCACTGATGTACATACATTCATAAAAAAATAAATTAAATTTAAATATTTCCTTAAGCTTAAATAAAAATTGTATAATAATATTAATATTTCCTTAAAATTGTTATTTTTTAAGTTTTTATTTTTCCAAACATTCCTTTAAAAACGCTTTTAATTTTTTGCCTAAAAAAAAGTAAACAATTTTACAACTTGACGAATTTTTTACAATTAGTTTTTCCTTCTTAAGTCCATATTTCATACTTAATTAGTTTTGTAGTTTTAGTTATTTTTTAAATTAAAAACAAAATAATACTTAAAGTAAAAATAAATTAATAACAAAAAAATAATGTATTTAAATTTAATATTGTCATAAATTGTATGGCATTTAAACAAAGCGATGATAATGTAATTTGAAATTATTTAAATTAGAAAAAAAAAACAAATAAAATTATTTAAATTTAAGAATTTAATAAATTGAATTTTTATTTACGAAACGTGTCTTTTATATATATATTCCTCTAACTCCCACTGGAGCATAGGGCGCCAAAAAAAATGCTTATTTTAATACTATTTGGAGTTGTTTTGATGAAATTTTTACTCTTGGTTAAGGTAGTAAAGTTTGTCTTTAACCTTAACCATGAATAAATTTCGCATTAAAATGACTCTGGATAGTCTTAAATTGGCCGTACTTTTAGATAAGTTAGCAGACCTTAGAGAGATTTATATTTAAACTGTTGTTTAGTTCTTCTTACAATATCAGCTGAAGTTCTCTTGATTGATTGTTAGTTCTTGCTAACAGTTCTGACCATATTTCACACATGTTGATTTATTTTCAGAAATGTAATTTTTAAGAGATCATGAAAATAAAATTCATATATGAAATTTATATTATTTTTTCACTTGAAAAGTAGGGAAGTTTCATAAAAACCAATACTATCATTAAATCAAATCAGAAAGTGATTCTGATTCGATCGGTATACTAAAAGGGTCAACATTTTTTGGTGATGATTTACTGAAATCTGCATAAATCCAATATACCTACCCTGGCCTTACGGTAGTGGGGTATATAAAGTTTTCGAAGCAAATTTTCCACTCTCATAAACGTATATTTTTAATTGAATGACTGCTTCTTCGATCATGTTAAATCCCATTCCGCGTAATTTATTTTTAATAAAGGGGAACAGCAAAAATCGTTGGGTTCCAAGTCTGGACTGTGTGGAAAATGGCTCACAATTTCAATATTTTCTTAATTTAAATATTAAATTGTTAAAGCATTATCTGATATTCGGAAAATTTTGGAACCTAGCCTATATACATACATATTTTGCATGTGTACTAAAGCAAAATCATACCGAAAATCTTATTATGAGCACTCGCATTGACGTGACAAATGGTTGTATACCAACCTGCATTAACCCAAAACACCCTAGAGTTACCATATGGTAACACAAAACATGCATGTACATTTGGAATACCTGTCTCTTATGGAGAGAAAATACCATTGTAAATGAACATGGAGCTTATAAATAAGATCAAAAGCTTTCAACTAAAATAATTTTTATGACAGAAGTCTATTGACTGTTAAGGTTACACAATCCTAAACTTAAAGAAGAGGCTCTTTCTGGGTTACTGCAGATTTCGATGAAATTTGGTTATGTGAAAGAGGGGAAAAAATTAAATAATTTTCGATTCTAAACCTATCGGCCCAAATTTATATTTAGGGGGTAAAAAGGAGTTTCAACGTTGTTCGAAACTTTTTTTTTTGCTAGTTTTAATAAAACATTCAATAGATCTTCAAACTACCTTTCATTTGATACAAAACTTGTATACATTTCCATGGAACAAATATGAAAATAATTTTTTTTGACCGCGCCTTTTCATCCTGAAACATGAGATTGAGCTGTAGAAAAGGTGCACCAGGTCATTTTTTTCTGTCTTTTCTATCACATATCCAGATTTTGTTCAAATCTAATTTAGTTTCAATTTTATTGCAATATCATAATATCGCTAACATACATAGAAGCGGCTCTTACAATGATGCCTGCCATCAAATGTCACTTTTAGTTTTCATTTTAATTTATCAATCAAACAACAACATAAATTTTAGTAAACACGAAGTGGATAACAAATTAATTGTTGATAAAGTTTAACGTTTTTCGAAGAAATAACTATAATATTTCTTAACAATGAAATTGCCAGTGTTCTCCACAACAGTGAAATTAGAGTTTGCATTTCGGTTTTAACCGTAACCGCACTAATTAACCGTAACCGCATGTAAAATCCGTGCGGTTACAGTTAAATTATTATATACTAAAAAACAGGTTTTTGTATCAAAATTTAGTATCAAAATTTTGGAATTTTTACAAAAAATAAAAATTTCTGCAAAGAATTCACGCAGTTTTATAAAACCTACCTAAAAAAAATTTTAAATTAATACATTTCTTTTTTGGTTTTGTGTTTAATCTGGAACGGAAATTGTATTTTTCTTAAAGCGATGATCAAAAGTTTAATAACTTGTCGTGCGATATTTGATTAGTTTTGGAATGACGCGCAAAAATTAAAAGATTCTACTGATTTCACAAATAAAATTAAATTTTTTTAACTTGTTTTGTAGAAAAAATATGAATTTTAGTATTAGAAACAAACTTTTTATTTATTCGTAATTATTTATTTAATATTATTTTAGCAACTGGATCTGATGTTTGTTATACCAAAATATATTGGGCCCACCTTTCAGTTTACCGGTCGACTTAGAATCACTTTTTGGCTCGATGTAACGACGTCCGTCTGTCCGTACGTCTGTCTGTCCATGTTGCCTTGTGCGTTACAGATCGTAAATATTAAGATATTTTTATAAATTACACCGGCGTCGCGAAAAATAATGAGTTATGGTTACACACCAGCATACGAAAAACAAAAAATATATCGTTACCTATGTGCTTACCAGTACTGACAAAAATAATGAGTCTAAAATTAGATTTTCAAAAAAATAAATTATAAAAAAAAAATATTTTTTATTGTATTTTTTTTTTTAATAAAATTT
Organism: Leucophora obtusa; assembly: GCA_949987735.1. NCBI lineage: Eukaryota > Metazoa > Arthropoda > Insecta > Diptera > Anthomyiidae > Leucophora > Leucophora obtusa. The sequence goes on from OX465296.1 coordinate 45,148,901, forward strand.
GCTGGTGCGGGAATCGAACCTGGGTCTACAGATTGCCAGTCAATAGCTCTACCATCTGAGCTATATCGACATGTAGATAGAAATATAAATTAACTGCTGCACACAAGTAAGCTTACTCGCCAACATACAAAAAACCAAAAAATATGTGGTTACATATATCCTTACCAGTGTTTAAAAAATATTGAGTCTAAAAATAGATTTCAAAAAATTTTCAAAAAAATCTAAAAAATTTTTTCTATTTGAAATAATGATAAAAATAAGTCATTATTAGTAACTCATTATTATATGTTTTAAAATAATGCAGAAGTTAAGTGGGTGTCATTACTGGTAGTCCAAAAAATAATGATATGTCATTACCGTTTCTACACTGGGATGTTTAGACCTAATGCCCGCATAAAAGTCTCCCCAAAAATGGCTTGTTCGCGCGATACATGTCGCAAATACGAAACTATTTTAATGCAATTGGTGCACTGATTTACATGGGTCAATGGACAAAGCCTGTTGATTTTGTCTAGAATCGGTCCATGTTTAGACTTAGTGCCAGTATAACAAAAATTGTTTTTTTTTTACAGACGAATTTTGACTCAAATCAATTTCAATAAATTTCAATTTCGGATCAAAACATTAGTTGGCTTTCAACCAGAGTGGTGTAGGTTATCATAAAGGGTTTTTTGAGTTTTTGCTTTGGATTTTAATAATTTTGCCGTTATTAATTTTAGTAATTAAATAATTATATGTTACTCAAGTAAGTTAACAAATGTTTTATTATGAGTGCGATTAACCGTTAACCGCGATTAACCGCACCAATTTTAACCGTAACCGCGGTTAAGCAAAATTGCGGTTAAATACAAACTCTAAGTGCAATTGATATCATTTCCACATTTCTATGCAATCGTTTTGAGATTTCATATTATATAATTTCGCAGTGTAGAAACGGTAATAACATATCATTATTTTTTGGACTACCAGTAATGACACCCACTTATCTTCTGTATTATTTTAAAACATATAATAATGAGTTACTGATAATTACTTATTTTTATCATTATTTCAAATAGAAAATAATTTTTTAAATTTTTTTGAAAATTTTTTGAAATCTTGAAACACTGGTAAGGATATATGTAACCATATATTTTTTGATTTTTTGTATGTTGGCGAGTAAGCTTACTTCACATATCTGGTAATGATTTTCTACACTAGGTTATTGCATTTGCAGACACCAGCGAAGGGAACCTTATACAGAGACCTTCCTTGTTAGTAAATTTTTAAGATGCCAAAATGAGTGACTTTAAAAGGTAAGTGCACTAAAAGTTGTTATGTTTATACCCTACAGCACTAAGTGATCGAGGTAAAATAAGTTTTTGTTGATGTTTGTAATACCAAAAAGTATTAGACCTAGACCTATAGTATGAAGTCTATTGATTTCGTTTAAATTCGGTCCATGTTTAGACCTAGTGGCCACATAAAGACCCCCAAAATTGGCTTGTTCGCACGCTACAGGTCGCAAATATTAACATATTTTGACGAAATTAGGTACACTGACTTCTACTGGTCCAAGGTGGAAGCCTGTAGATTTTAGATTGCCCATACAAAGGTCCCCCAAAATTGGTTTGCTCGCAAATACGACGATATTTTAATGAAATCTGGTACACTGATCCACATGGACTCATGGTCAAAGCGCATATCGCTAAATTTATTTTGTAATACAATCTCCAAGTAGTGGAGAACGCTAACTCTCTGGATCTGACTGCGTTTCTGCACGTCTGGTTAAACCAACATTTGTCTGACTAATATTGGCACAAGTACAAATCTTATTGATTTTAGACAGAATCGTTCAATATTTGGACTTAGGGTCCATATGGACTATGTTTTAAATTTTCTCTTAAATACGCAGAATTCAAAATTTCTTTTGATTTCTAATTTTCTATTTTCTGATTTTCTAATTTTTTTTACCATTTTACACACAAATTTTGACAACAGTCCATCTCAACCAACACAAATTTTCCGATTTAAACATTATTTGCCTCTCAAGCAGGCTGTTTGTTGTAAGGTATCATATAGTCGGCATACTGGACTTGGAGTTTTTACTTGTTTTCTTTTTTAAGAGCACGTCAGAATTTTGCGTTTTGAGCAAGATGTGTATTGCGTATGACGTGTATAGACGGTAGGGTATTCAGTCGGTTAATAATATTCCGAGCAATTTAAAATGACGAAATTCGATTAACGACAAAGCAAAAAAAAAGATGCAAAAGCGGTAGAAAAAGCACTGCAGTTAATAATCTAGGTGTGCTTCTTCTTTTTAACAAAAACACTAATGATTTTAAAATTGAGTTGTTATAGGAGGGTAGTACTCCCACTTCAATATTCTGTCAGTCCTTTTGGAACGATCGTAAAAGGTGAACTGCAATTGCATAAAAATAATTTTTTCTTAATGCTTGTTTTATTCATTTTTAAAAATTAAAAAAATATTGAAATTAAACAAACTAATTACAAATACCCAGCGAAATTGTCGGATGCAAAGAACCGGTTGTAGAACAACTTGTACTTGCATGCAAACTGTTTTACTTTATGTTTTATTATCAGTGATTTTCCTCCAAACTAGAACAGGTTGCTTTGGAACCCGTTCCAGAACCAGTTATAGAATTGGTTCTGCGACAGTGAAACATTACATTTGGACTCCCAGGAATCAGTTCTAGAACCTGCTCCATTGAACCGGTGGCAAAAAGACCTGTTCTAGAACAGATTCACAGGTAACCAGTTCGAAAAAATCTAGTTGGGTATTAAAACAATTTCACTTCTTAGGATCACTTTTAGAACAATAATAATTTAGAAGCTATAATTGAATTGGAGTTTGTTCGGAATTACTACTAAAGAAGCTGTAAAAATATACTAATAGAGATACTGTGGAAGCAATGAAAGAAGTGATTTTTTTAAGTTGTTTTAGAATTACTTCTAAAACAGCGCTAAAAATACGCTAAGATATTTTTTGAAAGCAATAAAAGCAGTGAGTTGTAAAGCATGACTTCCAGTTTTTTTTTTCCTGGGGAATAATTACAGTAATTTTGGATAAGTAGTCTCCCAAAAATTTTATTAAGATCGGACCAATTGTTAAGACAAAACTAATTTTTGAGTCCCATACTGTTACTTTCCCTCACTGTAAATCAGTGACCCCAAATTTGTAGCACAGTGTAATTTTTTAGCATACATATATTGGAATGAACTCAAAATCTGTATTTGCGTTTTAACTATATCCGTTAATTCAAAAAAAACTAAAAGTTCACAAAAACGTTTTTGAGACAAAATCTAACACAACACTTTTCCTCTGCACGTTAACTTTCAACGCGGATAATTATCAATTTTACCATCTAACATAACTTCTTCCCATTACTTCCTAAAATTTTTTGTTTACGTACGTTTGTTTATACCACGAATATTATAAATATTAACTGCTTAAAATTTTTGTGTACTTTTTTAAATCTTTAACGTATATTATTTGCTTTAAATACTTAACGTTGATAGGTATAAGCGAAATTACAGCTAATAAATATAAATAAATTACAACACATAATTACATATGAATAAATTCATTTTAATTATTTATTTAAAGTAAAATTTTTTCAATAAAATATTGAAAAAAACTTTGTACTTTCGAATAAAATTGGCTAGTATTTATTTCAAACTTTTTTTCTTTAATTTTTTGTAAATTCCATGCAATTTTTAACAATATTGTCGTAGTCTCATTCTATTGTCATATTCAATAGAAAATTTATATGGAAAACAATTTATAAACTGAGATTTAAAAAATCAATTTGCTAATCGGATTACACTTGCATAGGAATTCCTTATTGCAACAAATTGACACAATAAAGCAATTTTACTAATTAATCATGTACACATTCCTTTGGGAAAATCCAGAAAATCCTGCAAATAGTTAAATTGAAAAGAACAACAGGATTTCACTAAATCCAGGATTAAAATACATTTTGTTTTTGCCAACAAGAAACGGAAATCCGATACCAGGTACGAAAAAAAGAGAATCAGAGAAAAAACAACGAACGACTTATTGACTTTAGAGGTGATAAAACCTTAAACCAAAAAATTAATTGCATGAATGCAATTTATGAGCACAATAACAATCGTCCCCTGAGACACACGTTCGAATTCACAGTGGGTAAGAAAAATGTGCACACAAATAAATTGCGTGTCTTTGTGTGAGTGAGTGATTTAAACACACAGCTGGTTGCCAATTTTCCAGTAATTCACACTATATTGTAAATTGTTTGCACGGATTTTGTTTAGATTGTGAAAATCAAAGTTCTGGTTAAAACATGAAAATAAAGAACGTGATTTGTAACAAGAGAAAATATGTAATGTTTACATTGATTGTTGGCAGGAGACAACCGGAAAAAGGAGTTTTATAGACAGAACAAACTAGCTATAATACTTTAGTTTAAAGGAAGCAATATACTTTAAAAGGAAAACAACAAACTCAATTCTCATTAAAAGGCAAGGAACTTCATTAAAAGTCGACTTATGTTTGGGTATGTTTGTTCAAAGAAAACACTTGTTTGCAACAAAACAGAAATTCCTTTTAACATCTGAACGTGTTTCTTTTTTATATAAAATACGATTTTGTGTTAAAATTCTTTGTTGGATTAGATAAATTCAAATCAAATATTAAGAAGTATGATTCATAGATTATATTGACTTTGAGTAACACGGTGGTGTCTACAATTTACAACATGATGATTTTAGAATGAAAACAATTACCAATCATACGCTAATGTTTTCACGGGATATTTTGAATTCCAAAACCAACTGCCATTACACATAACTATCCATTCATTCAACCTTTTCATTTCTATCATCAGTCAGTAGTCAAATGTGTTACATCACTTTTACAACAATGTGCATTAAACTAACAATACTACCATGATTGCCTTCTTCCATAAAAAGGCTTCTTCAATTTCAGTTGATGATCATCACTGAAAACTTCTTTGAACCTTTAATTACCTTCAATTTAATTTTCAAATATTTGTTATTACTACATAAGCACCCGCGCTTTGATTCTTTTCAGTCTTCTCTCTTTTTTTCATCCTCGTTTTTATTGTTTATTCGTTCGTATGTTTGTATATTTAAAGTATGATTAATGTCCATCAATCTACTGGACTTTAACAATGGCTAAAAGGCATCCATTTACACTTTGGATAGCAATAGTATCATCAAATAAGTTTATGGACAATTAACAATTTGGGGTGGCCAGGTTTATAAGAAATAACTCATACACTCAAAGAATTATGTCGGTACAATTAACTGCATTTGCAGTTAAAAAAGTGTACACTGCAATTCCATTTGAATTAATTACAATTTCAGTTATTTTTAATCGCACTTTTAGTTAAAATAACTGCAATCCCGACTAAAAAAGATGTTATATCACCATATATAAACCCATATATACGCCCATATCTAATAGGATCCGAATATTGGAATATATTATTATATCATTTGATCCGAAAAATGGGTCTATCTAACTGCATCAAATTATATATAAATACTTATAATTTGATGAAGATTTTCAAAGAAAATTTTAGTACATTTTATTGAGATCACTTATTTCATTCGTATTAAATACTAATGCTTAATGTTTAGAAAAATTTTTCATAATAAACTTGGAAATAGCTGACAAAATAAAACATGACAAAAATTTGTCGGAACAACTTTTTCTAGGTTAGAGTTTTGGTCTTTCTTATAAAATGTGTATTTCTTATAAAATAAAAAAATTAACTTCCACAATTAATTTTTTTTTTCACGGAAAAATAAATGAACTTAAACCATATTTATTTCAACATATGTTTGTCTAATTTTTATTTTTAAATTTAAAAGTAAAAATAATTATTTCGACCTTTAATTCCACAATGAAAAAACAAAATTTTTTCTTTTTTTAATTATTTTTATTTTAATAAAGAGTATTTTGCAAACTAATAGAAAAATATATGTTAAATTCAATTATAAACTTAACAATTTCTTTGAGCTTAAGGTTTGTTTTTTAAATATAAAAAGTTTTTTATTTTTGATCTTTCGCTACTCCATTGTGAAGCATCTTCAGGATGATCCAGATCCACAATTTGTGAGTTTTTTTTTTAATTTTTATAGTGCAATTAAACTTTATAAAATTTTGTATAATTAGATATCATGTCAGATATAATCACATATAAAATTAATACAATTTTCTATTAACTTTGTTATATATTTTGATATAAGATTGCCCAGGTAGAAAATTACAAAGAGGCCAGCACTGACAAAGCACCGAAATGGGTGGTATTAGTGCTTGTTAACAGTGATTTCCCAACGCCCAAGTGATAACACCGTCCCACGGTGGTGCCAATGCTTTACAAAGAACTGAGAAAGCACCCAGAAACATAAAAATCAAATGCTTTCCCAACTCCCAAATAAAAAAATTAAAGTGCTTTCCTGGCACCCAAATGATAACACTGATCTATTTAATTCTTTGCAAAGTACTGAGATGGCACCAAGAAAGTGTTTTCTCTGCCACCAAATTATGAGCCCTCATCACTGAAGAATTTCAAATTACTCTAAAAACAGATGATTCTTGGAGTTATTGTATTGTGGAGTCAAAAATTATTTAAATATTCACTCGCTTCTTTTTCATGATTATATACAATGTCATACCAGACATATACACTCTAATTAAATTCTGTTGAAATTTACCCAACTTATAGTAGGAAACTGAACTCCTACTATAAATTGGGTAAATTTACTCTATGTGCGTAATTGAAAAAAATACGCACATTGTGTTTAAGTTGGTGCACAAATAATTTGTAATTTTACATTGAAAGTGCGTAAAAATTAAATGAAATTTTGAAATTAGTGTGTTAATTTAATAAATTTGTTAAGCACCATCCCAAATTTTTTTTTAAATAAAATAACAAATTAATTTTTAGTACGTATTTTATTAATAATAATATCCAAGTCATTCTCTCATAATCGTTTATGTCCAAATTAATCGTTATGGGATCTTAAGGCATTTGTATAAAATTCAAATAAAAATTTGTTATAACTATTGAATGGGTGCAATGACTCCTGCTAAACAAAATGCCTTCTTTGAAAGGGAGGCAGTAACCGTCAACAATAACGGGAGAAAACGCAGAGATATGGCCTACGCAGGAACAACTGAGTGCAATGACTCCTGATCAACAAAATGCTTTCTTTGCAAGTTAGACAGTACTCAATGAATACTGACTTTGTTGAGCAGGAGTCATTGCACCGAGTTGTTTTGCCTAGGCCGTATCTCTCTTACGGCGTATTCTCCCGTTATTGTTGACGGTTGTTGGTTGACTGCCTCCCTTGCAAAGAAGGCATTTTGTTGAGCAGGAGTCATTGCACCCAGTTGTTCCTGCGTAGGCCGTATCTCTCTTACGGCGTCTTCAATTTTGAAATGAGGTTTACTCGTAGACTACCACCAAAAACAATTTCATGCTTATGTTGCTATTTCCAGACTCTAATGTGTTTGTGGAAATGTTGTAATTCACAAAAAATAATCCGTTTTCGCTTTTTCTTTTTATAATTTATAATTTTTTTTTAATTTTTTTCAATTTGAAATGTCAGAGTATTTATTACTATTATAGGATACCAACTTTGTGCGTAAAAATTTTATTTAACAAAACACTAGTAATTTTAGGCACAATGTGTTTATTTATAAACACATAATGTCTAAAAATACTTTGTGTGTGTATTATTGTGTATGGAAGTGTGTAAGAAAAAAGTTTACGCATTTTTTGTTTATATTTACCGAATTTTCGTAAAATTAAACAAAATTTATCCATTTTATAGTAGTAAATTTACAAACATTTATTAGAGTGTATATAAAAGCAAAGTGTTAATATAAATGTATATGGCATTGCCGGACTTAGGCCGGTCTGGGGTGGGATAAGCCCACCCTAGAATGATTTTTGCCCACCCCAGAATTTTAAAAAAATCTACCTACAATTCTTTTATCTATAATTTTGATGGCAAAAAGTATCACAACCCGGGTAAAAATCTTAATATGGTGTCATATATAATTAAATCTTATTTGATAAGTCCCCATATACAACCACATACAGCTTGATCCGAAAAATGGGTTTGATCCGAGATTTGTCCATATCCAGGACATCATATTATATCTAATTCGATATAAAAATATCTGATTTTATATAATTTTTCTGATAATAGGTATACTTTATATGCATACCAGCTATTAAATTGACATTGAAATTTGTATAGTTTGAACATTTTTTAAGGCCCAAATTTTATAACATAAAATAAAAATTTATTTGAATGCTTTTGTCATGATTTTACATGCAAAAAAATCACGTGAAAATTATTTGGCTATGGAGTAATTAGCTCTTAGTTTGCAGACTACTAAATTTGATGTTGAACTATATATTAATTTATACGGGATTATATAGAAAGTAATATAAAATTACAAGAATCTATTTTTAGTACGACGACACATACAGTGTTATATAACTTAGTATCGAACCATATATAATCATATCGGTCACCACATATATTTTGATTAGTTTTATATGGCTTATATAGTTACATATGGAGTCAGATTTGGGGATATGTAATAACATCATTTACAATAGAAAAAATTCGTTGAAAAAATAATATCAGATGTAGTTGTATATAATGATATGTGTCTTAATGTGACTACATTCATTGTCAGATATAACCCAATCACATTATATATGACAATATATAACTATTTTTACTCGGGAATATAACTTTTTTTTATATCAACTAATCCTGTGTTTTTGGTTTGGGAAAATCTCTATTAGATTCCTAGGCAGCTAAGTTGTTGCAATCTAAGGGTCAGTTCTATAGTCAGAACTAAGATCGATTTTTGTTTTAAATATTTCTTAAATAAGAAAATTGTTTGAAAAATTCTTACCTAAAAAATATTTAAGAAACTAATCGATCTTAGTTCTGATTATAAAATTGACCATAAGAGTTTTTCTTTAAGAAAAATTATTAGAATCACAAAGTTGTTCAATAATAGAAATATAATGCATAATCTTTTTTGGTGAGTTAAATATCTTAGATTTCATAGTTTTCTAAATGAATAATTAGTTAATATCTAACTAGGAAGTTTCTTCAAACTAAACATTACTATGTTATTTTAATGAAATTTCAATATTTTGTAGAAAAAAAATTGTAATATGAACATCCCGAGTAAAAAAGTTTTGATATAATCATATATTATTTTATGTAATTGCATATAGTAACTTGTAGTTACATATGGCCAGATATGCTTTTAAATTCAAGCAGATATACTTTTATATAGTCATATGTTAGATATTTTTTCCTCAAAGGTTTTAATATGGAGACATATGTGATTTTATATTATTACATACAGGCCTACATATAATTGCATGTGCTATATGTAAGTACATAAAGTAACATATTACAGATATAATTACATATACGTTTATATATAATTTAGTGTGACACTATACATAATAATATAAAACTATATGGGGAGCCATATAAGAAATATTTCATAATTTGTGTTAGATATGATTATATATTGACGAATAAGAACCCATATATAACTTAATATGGTTCCATATCTACAATATTTCATGATTTATTTAATATATAACAATATAACGTTCTTTATAAAATCATCTATAATTATATATCAACGGTGGGCAAATGCGGACCATTGGGCCGCATGCGGCCCTTTGCTGATTTTTGTGCGGCCCTTGTTGAACTTTAACTTTAAATTTTTTTTATTTCAAAAATTTTTTTAATATCTTATTTCGCAATGTTTTAAAATTTTTTATTCCAAAAATTTTTAGATAAAAAATTAGGGCCAGTTTTATTGCCAGGGCTATGATCGATTTGAAAATTTCTTACTTAAGAGATATTTAAAGGAATAATTGATATTATTCTTAGGGCCAGTTTAGCTAGAAATTTCTTACTTAAAAATTATTTAAGACAAAAATCGATCTTATGAAACTGGCAATTAATTCTTTACAAAATAAATTCAACATCTTTTACGCTACTGTCGACATTGACAACTACTTTGTCACAAATTTAAAAACATGTAATTTTGTATTTAAAAAAAACTGTCACATTTTGCAAGTTTAAGTTTTGTTTTTCATCACATTTATGAAGCTTTTTATAAATATGATAAAGGTTTTTCATTTAAATTTTCAGTAGCTATTTCAGACTTTTGTTGGACGAGTTTTATAGTCAGCACAAAGCACGATTTTAAACTCATATTTTATTTGTTTGAAAATTTCTTACCAAAGTGTTATTAAAATTCGTACTTTGTGCTGACTATTGGTCTTAAATTTAGAACTGTGTGAAAAAGTTGGCGTTTTAATTCATCAAAAAGTACTCAAGTTACTGACTAAATCTTTAAGTTTGTAATCGTCGTTTAAATTAACCCTTTTGTGCATAGTGTTACTTTAAAGGGAAGAGTTTTTTTGTTGTGCGCAACGAAATTATTAAATTAAAACCCGAATCAAGGATATAATTCTGTATACATGTTTTTGTTGTCGGAATAATATTCAGTCTTGTATAACTCGTTGAGTTTTAAATTTTCGTTTGCCGATTCCGCGACACCGCAGTTTAATGCAAAAACTATAAAAAAAAAAATGTTTTATTCTACTTATGTAATTAAAAAATATCAAAACAGAATTTGAAAAAAGTTGAGTTTGCAATGAGTTCTTGTGGAACCAGTTTTGATTTGAGAACAGATTTTTTTTTTACATGAAAAATAAAATAAAACATTAGTTCCGTCCGCTTTCATTTAAGGTAAAGATTTGTAGTTTTACTTTTTTTAATTTATGGTGCGGCCCTTTATAATTTATGAAAAACCACAATATGGCCCTCGGTGAAAAATCCGTGCCCACCCTTGTTATATATCATCCCACATAAGCAATTATTTCAAAGTGATTTTATATAAAACGAGTAAAAAGGTTAAAGTCGGGCATGCCGACTATACAATACTCTACACCAGTCTGGGTAAAAGCCAACTAATGTTTGGATCCGAAATTCGAATGGGTTAAAATGGGGCTTGTGTCAAAATTTTCTGTAATGTGAGTCAGCGCACCAAATTTCATTAAAATATCTTAATATTTGCGACCTGCAGTTTGTAACCTAGCCAATTTTGGTAGGACCCTTATATGGGCACTAGGTCTAAGCATGGACCGATGTTCACCAAAATTAATAGGCTTCGTCCTTGGGCCAACAGAGGTCTGTGTACCAAATTTCATCAAAATATCTTAATATTTGCGACCTGTAGAGTGCGGACAAGAATGCATGGACAGACAGACAGACGGACGGACGGACGGACAGGCGGACATCGTTAATCTAAATAAAAAAAAAATTCTAAGCCGATCGGTATACTAGGATACTAGGGTCTAGGACCAATATTTTTTGGTGTTACAAACATCAGCACAAACTTATAATACCCTGACCACGTAGTGGTGTAGGGTATAAATATATAAGGTCCATATAAAACCGTATTATATTACTCAAGTGATTCGTGTGTGAGTTTATTTTTTGCATCATATATTTTTAGTAATTTTTACTATTTTGTAATACTTTACTATTTTTTTTACTATTTTTCTTATATCTTGGTTGTATAACATGATCCTATTAACTTTAAAATTTCAGTCTTGTTAACTTTATTTTAAAATTACTAAAAATAAAGAAAATTTTGTTCATGTTTAATGCACTGTCATGGTAAATCTGGGTAAAAGTAATGGAAGATTTATCGAAATTATAGGATTTCCAGCAGACCTTTGGGTTAATCATTATATTTGGAAATTAATTACACATGCAATTACACAATTACATGTAATTGTAATTGAAAAAAAAATCAATTACAATTATATATTATTTGTAATTGTAATTAAAAAAAAACAATTACAAGTAATTTGTAATTGAAAATTTGCAATTATACATTACATATAATTGTAATTGAAAAAATTTCGATTACAATTACATTTTTTCGGAAAAGAAATAATGACAAAAAGCACAAGTGAGGGGTCAGCCCAACATGACGTATTCTTTTTATACTTATCCACGCCTATCCAACCTATCCCAGTCAGTTTTTTCTACAAAATTTTAACAAAAAACACTTTAATTCTAAATGTAATTGAAATTTGTAATTGAAATCACTTTCAATTACAATTACTTGTAATTGAAAATTTTCAATTACAGTCACATGAAATGTAATTGTGTTTTTTTTTAATTTCAATTACATTTATTTGCAATTGTAATTGAAATCCCCCAGGTCTGATCTCCAGATATTGCATATCTTTTTTATTTAAAAAAATAATTTTTGTATATTGTTAGATGTGGTCTTATATAATATGATCAAAAGTATAAGGTCAATATTTAGATATAATTGTATCAAACTATGTCCACTTTTATAACATTTTATATAATTTTATACAAAAAGATATAATTTGATGTAATTGGATGAGGACAAAATTCGGATACAATTGTATCGAATTGCATAAAATTGTATCAAATTGTCCCAAATTGTATACAATTGTATACAATTCGATACAATAAGATGTTCTCATTTTTCGGATATAATTATATCTAATTACATAAAAGATTATATATAATTAAACATAACTTCATATGGCTCCATATCATTTTTTTTACTTGGGATCTCACTGTTTTTGACCACCTCGGTAATTTAAGTGATCAGAATATGGGGTTAGAAAGGATTCATCCGAGGTAGACGAATTAGACAGGTTGATCTTAGATTTCTTTTCTCTATCATAATAATCTGAAAATATAGCTTGGAACACATTCATTGTACGAGCTTTTGTTCAGAAAAATAGATGCACTTTTCAGAGTTTTGTATAAAAATATGGCGATTTTGATAGGAAAATGTATGAACATTTTATTAGAAGGCAAGGAATTAGTTTTAAGTTTTTTTGTGTGAAAAAATTTTAAGCATAATGCCGAAAGTGTCTGTTGGGATTAAGAGTGTGAGAATGGGCAAATAAACAGCAGAAAATTAATGGGTCGCTTGCCCACCCCAGAAAAATGGTCTAGGTACGCCAATGGTATATGGTTATATAAAGCCACGCATATAAACATTTATTATTATATCAAATCATATAAGATTATATGAAAACTTTTTTAGTCGGGATATCAGTTAATTCTAAATGCATTTGCAGTGTACAATTTCAATTAATTTTACCTACACAATTTTCTTAGTGGGTAATGGTAGGATTGAATGGAAATGATTTTATTTTCTCAAATGAGGTTTTAACAGAGTTGTCTGGTAAGGGGATTTGGGCCCAAATTATGAACTTTGACTTTGGTTTGGGGTCAGATGAAAAATTTAAAATTTTAAACGATTTAGTTTTAGGCCGTAAATCAGAAGGATTTTCGATTAAATTATATGTGTATTATTTTAAATTAAAGTCGATCAAATTAAGTCTGTTAAAGTATTTAAAAATTTCTACAAAATATTTCAATTATTGAAGAAATGTTCTCTGAATAAGTATTTATAAATCTTGAAATAACGAAAAGCAATCAAGCTCTATAATTAAGTATTAGGGGTTTTTACTTAATCTCGTATGTGCCTTCTGAATCGTGTAAACTAGACAGACAGACTAGTTTACAAGCCCTTGAATTTTCAACTTAACCAAAAATTTTAGTTTTTGAAAACTACTCGTACTTACTTGTCAAATTTCATACAAATTTTTGAAAAAAAAAATATTTTTCACGATAATGAGTTTCGTGTGAAAATTGTGAAGAATTTGTTCTCTCGGAAATTTAATGTACAAGACTCTTATTTTGAAAAAGTAATATTACAGCTTTATTGTGATTGTGTCTTTCTTAAAATAAGAAATTGTTTACTTTCACAATTTAAACAAAGTCTTGAGGCCTTTCAAGTTCGACTGAAAAAGTAAGTATTCTTTGCAAAATATGCAATTTTATTTACTTTGCTGAGTCATTTGTTAATAATTTTCTGGACTTAAGAGCGTTTTTGTTTAAATTAAAACGCATTGGGTATAAAATTTGTGATTTAAATTTTCGAAATGGGAATGATCTAAAACTTTTCGCCCAACACTGCTCTCCACTAAACAGAGAAGTGTTGCCAGAAAAAACAAAACATCAGTCAGCGCCATCTGTTGCATTAAAAACCGGTATTGCTGTAAATCGGGAACATGTGAGACCCCGTCCGACTACCATTTGTTTCGATCGATGCAGGGTATCCGAAATTGGCTTGATTCGTTCTTGGCCTCAAAAGACGAGCAATTATTTTGGAACGGAATCCATATGTTGTAAAAGCGATGGGAAAAGGTCATAGCTAGCGACGACCAATACTTTGAATAAATTTATAATGTGCCAATGTTTCACGATAAACGCCCACAATTTCCCAAAAATCCCTCATTATACCCTACACCACTATGTGGTCAGGGTATTATAAGTTTGTGCTGATGTTTGTAACACCAAAAAATATTGGTCGTAGACCCACCTTATAGTATACGGATCGGTTCAGAATTTTTTTTTATTTCGATTTAACGATGTCCGTCCGTCCGTCTGTCTGTCTGTCTGTCCATGCAATCTTGTGCGCACTCTACAGGTCGCAAATATTAAGATATTTTGATGAAATTTGGTACGCAGACCTATGTTGGCCCAAGGACGAACAAGTTTGATTTTAGTGAACATCGGTCCATGTTTAGACCTAGTGCCCATATAAGGGTCCTACCAAAATTATACTGTTTATACGCTGCAGGTCGCAAATATTAAGATATTTTGATGAAATTTGGTACATAGACCTATGTTGGCCCAAGGACGAAGCCTATTGATTTTGGTGAACATCGGTCCATGTTTAGAACTAGTGCCCATATAAGGGTCCCCCCAAAATTGGCTTGGTTACAAACTGCAGGTCGCAAATATTAAGATATTTTAATGAAATTTGGTGCGCTGACTCACATTATAGAAAATTTTGACACAAGCCCCATTTTAACCCATTCGAATTTCGGATCCAAACAATACACCAGACTGGTGTAGGGTATTGTATAGTCGGCATGCCCGACTTTAACCTTTTTACTCGTTTTTAAGTTATATCCCAAGGGTTTGTCACCGAGGGCCATATTGTGGTTTTTCATAAATTTTTCAGGGCCGCACCATACAATAAAGCTATAAATAAATAATAAAGAAACTAATGCTACTTTCCTTTTTTGTTTTTGTAAAGCAAAAACGGTTTACAAATCCATCTATTCCAAAACTGCTTCCACAAGAACTTATTGCAAACTCAACTTTTTTCAAATTCTGTTTTGTTATTGGAACACTTTTCTTTATAGTTTTTGCATTAATCCGTGGCGTCGCAGAATCAGCCAATGAAAATTTAAAAACTTAACGAGTTAAAAGATACTGAATATTTTTCCGACAACAAAAACATATATAAAATTCATAGCTTCCTGGATTCGAATTTTTATCGTTGCACACAGCAAAACAAAAAAAAAAAAAAACGGACCTTTTAAGGGGACATATGCACTACGGTGTTAATTGAAACGATGATTAAAAACTTAAAGATTTAGTCCGTAATTTGAGTGCTTTTGATTAATTAAAAAGCCGACTTTTTTCACACAAACCAATGCGGTGCAGTATTGTTATAGTCAACACTAAGTACGAATTTTATTAAATTCTTACGTAAGTAAAAAATTTTCAAACAAAATTCCTCACTAAAGTAAAAGTTTAAACTCCTGCTTTGTGCTGACTATAACTCATACATATATATTTTGTTAATTTTAGCTAATTAAGCCTACTGATTTGTAGTGTAATGAAATTAGTATAAAAAATTAGTAACCGCTACAAAATTTTAATAAAACTGTTGTAAACTGAAACTTGAAAATTATTTGCTAAAATTAGCAACAAATTTTACAGAATATTAGTTAATATCACTCGAAGAAAAACCTCCGTCATATTTATAAAAAGCTTCATAAATGTGACGAAAAACAATAACAAATTTCTAAATAAAATGGCCCTAAGGGTAAGATTGATTGTTCTTTTAAATATCTTTTAGGTAAGTAATTTTCAAATCGATCTTAATTCCGACTATAAAATTGGCCCTAAATTTTTCCCTCAAAATTTTAGAAATAATAAACTTGTGAAATAATATATTAAAAAAGAATGTTTGTAAATAAAAAAAAAATCGAAATTTGAATTTTAACAAGGGCCGCACAAAAATCAGCAAGGGGCCGCATTTGCCCACCGTTGGTTTATACCAACATAACGATAAAATTTCCTGGTTTGAGCATAGAAAAGATAAAAGCGAGAATTTTTGGTGGCCCACAAATAAGTACATTAATAAAAGATAATGATTTTTTATGTTCAATGAACTAAAATCTTTCTCGGAAATCACAACTCAAGTAACTACCCAGGAAAATTTTCTGTTCCAAAGAATCGGTTGCACAATAGCTGCTTTTCCTCTACAACCCCTTCTACTGACAATTCTAACACCGATTATATTTGTTTGAAATTGTCCCAAAAGCAAAGTCCGGTTGCCCTAGAATCAGTTCTGGAACTAGTTCTAGAATTCATTCTACGACCATCATACCTTCCATATGAGATCCCTGGAACTGGTTCCGGAACCAGTTCCATGGAATCGGTTGCATTGGAACCAGTTGCAGAATTGGTCTGATTGGCAACCGATTGTAAAAAATTTTCCTGGGTACCCAGGAAAATGAATCACTGTTAGGTGCGGTTTACATGCCGGAGCCATCATTGGCCCATTTGTCTTTAAATCCGAAACCGGTGCCAACATTACAGTGAATGGCGAAAACTACAGGCATATGATTCGTAATTTTTTTATTCCTCCTGTCATTGCAAATCATTTGGAGGAGAAATAGTTCCAACAAGACGGCGCAATATGCCATACAGCGCGTCAAACCATCACTTTATTGAGCCAAAGGTTTGGTGACCGCATTATCTCAGGAAATGGACCTGTGAATTGGGCACTTCGTTCGTGTGATTTGACACCTTTGGACTACTTTTTGTGGGAATATGGGGATTGACCATTTAGAAGCCAACATTCGAAGCACTATTGACGAAATAAGACCGGTTATGCTCGGAAAACGTGGTGCAAAATTGGATCGACAAAATGGAGTTCATAAGGTGCAGTCGCGGAGGCCATATGCCATAAATTATTTTTAAATATTAAATGCCAACAAATTCAATGGGCATTCTATTGAATTTGTTTTTTTTTTATTTTAAAAAAGTTATATGCCTCTAAAAAAAACACCCAACACCTTGAAATTGTAAACGACATGCTAAAGAACTTTAAAAACTTAGGATTTAATATGTCCATCAAAATACAGGACCTAAAAACTATCGAAGAGAGGTACCAAGGCCAATGGAATCGGTATACGATGGCTGACTGTTGGGGGATGCAAAGCGATTGTCCCATTACACCTCATTCATAAAAGTCGCGGAAAAAGAAGCTTTTATGTACATACATTAGGGTGTCCCTTATAAAGTGTTTGGTCGATTTTCGACACGCATACCCCCCAATTTTTTTACAAATGGTCCCAAATTAACTAAATCGATTTTTTTTTTGGAAAACGTTAACCCGTGCCAAGCTGCGGCCGAAAATGGCCCATTTTGGAAAAAAGTGTATTACACTCATAGAAATAAATTTGTAAAAATAGCAGAAAAATATACTAAAAATTAGTTAAAAACAAGGTTGGTTACCGTTATCGTTATAATACCGTTATCGCTAAAATACCGTTTCAAATTGAATACCGTTACCGTTATCGATACCTCTAAAAAAATTTATAAATACCGTTATCGGTACCGATACCGTTATTTTTATTGGTAGTTACCGGTATTTTACCGGTATTTATTATTTTATATAAAAATTACAATTTTTTTATTTTTTATTTTATAATCTTGAGTGTTTTTTACAAAAAATTTATAGATAATAATTTTACTTATTAAAACTACCAGTATTGAATTTATAGCTTAAAATCTGTATTTTCAGTACTTAAAATTAAAAATATGCCATGTTTTTACTTGTTTATATATGTTTTTAACATAATTTGTAATTCTGGTACGTACCGTTACCTTTACCGTTACCTACACAAACGAAATCTGATACCGTTACCGTTACCCTTACCGTTATTCGTTTCGGTAACCAACCTTGATTAAAAATGATGCTGCAGAAAAAACTTTTAAAATTAGCAGATTTTTTTACTAAATACTAGTAAAATGAGAGCAGCAAAATTAAAACTGTTAAATTTACAGAATTTTAGTTATATTTAGGCTTACTTTTAGTTAATTGAAAATAGAAAATTGTACTGTAAAATCTGCAGAAAATTTTGCTAAATATTTGTAGACTAAAAATAGCAAAAATAAACTGGTAAATCTTCAAAATTTTGGCTATTTTTAAGCTAAATTTAGTTGAATGCAAATAGCAGTTTATTCTGCTGAAATCAGCCGAAATATTTGCTAAAAAAATTGTAAACTACTGTTTTCAAAAGGCTCGATTTTTATTTGCATTTAAAAAGAAAATCGAAAAAAAAACTTTGAAAATTAAAATTTTTTTTGGTGATTTTTTAGGCTACCAGAGTAAAAATAGTTATATATTGTCATATATAATGTGATTGGGTCATATCTGACAATGAATGGAGTCACATTAAGACACATATCATTATATACAACTACATCTGATATTATTTTTTCAACGAATTTTTTAGTATGATAAATGATGTTATTACATATCCCCAAATCTGACTCCATATATAACTACATAAGCCATATAAAACTAATCAAAATATATGTAGTGACCGATATGATTATATATGGTTCGATACTAAGTTATATAACACTGTATGTGTCGTCATACTAAAAATATATTCTTGTAATTTTATATAACTTTCTATATAATCCCGTAGAAATTAATATATAGTTCAACATCAAATTTAGTAGTCTGAAAATTAAAGAGTTAATTACTCCATAGCCAAATAATTTTGACGTGATTTTTTTGCATGTAAAATCATGTTAAAAAATGATGCGTACGATTTAGAAGACAAAAGCATTCAACTGAATTTTTATTTTATGTTATAAAATTTGGGTCTTTGAAATTGTTCAAACTATACAAATTTCTATGTCAATTTAATAGCTGGTATGCATAAAAAGTATACCTACTATTAGACAAAATTATATAAAATCAGATATTTTTATATCGAATTAGATATAATATGATGTCCTGGATATGGACAAATCTCGGATCAAACTGTATCAAATTATATCTAAATTTATATAATTAGACACATGTAGATGACCCATTTTTCGGATCAAGCTGTATGTGGTTGTATATGGGGACCTATCAAATAAGCTGTAATTTTATATGACACCATATTAAGATTTTTACCCGGGTACTAATTATTTAGCAAAGTTTTTTGCTGATTTTAGAAGGTTTATTTGCTATTCTCCATTTTTTTTTTTTTTTTTTTAAGAGAAGCAACACTCAGGAAATTCTTCCTATTAATTAACGTGTTGCTTCCTTTGCAAAGGGGATAGAGAAGAAGTGAAAGGTGGTGAAAGATGAAGGGCTTCAAATATGGCAACACTGCAATTGCGCGAGATGTTGAATTTTTAGAATAGTTGTTGCGCGCCATCTGATGGTGAGTTGGCAAACTTTGTTAAAGCTTTTTAGTTCATAGCCCTGTTATATTATTTAACTTCGGTGGGGTTAAGTGCTATGGGAACACCGAAGGAGGACGCTGCGATATGTATGAGGGATAGAAAAAACTCATACATATTACAATTTTTCATAAATTGATGTTGCCTTGGTTGGGGCTCGAACCCGCAACCTCACGTGTAACAGTCCAACGCGCTAACCATTACACCACAGCGCCCACAAAAATTTAGCTCAAATATAACTAAAATTCTGTATATCTAACAGTTTTATTTTTGCTGTTCCTATCTTACTAATATATAGCAAAAAGAATCTGCTAATGTAGCAGTTTTTTTCTGCAGCATCATTTTTAACTAATTTTTAGTAGTTTTAACAAAATTTTTTACGGACTTTTTTCTATTAGGGTATTAATAAAAATTCCCAAAATTCGAAATTTTGAAAAATTTAGTATTTTGTTTCATTTATTCATTTAATATAGTCAAAAAGACTTCAGCGGATACATTAACCCACTTTAGCCTGGAATCCAAAATGACCCAAGTATTTTATAAAAATCCAAACACATGTTTTTTTTTTAAATTAATTTTAAATATTTTTTAAAATGCCTAATTAGGAGATGTCGTTTGCTAATTGTACCACATAATAGTTGATATTAAAGAAAAAAAAAAAAATTGGAAAAACGAGAATTCGAGTTTGTGTTTGGAGCGACTGCTTTCCAGGACATTTCACAAAAATTGCTTGTTTTGTCAAAAATTTAACAAAATTTTAATGTTTTCATCAAATTTTACATAGTTTTCGGAAAAATATTACTTAAATTTGGTTAGATTATAATTATCTTTACATTTGTTTAAAAAAATCTTTAACCCTTAGTAGCCTGGGGTCAGAAAAGCCAATGAAACTTAATATTAATTATGACAACGAGATTGTAAAGACATTAAATTGATAAGAAAAAATCTCAACTGGATAAAAATAATTATTTTATGTAACATGATCCAGGCGGGGTTAACTTTTATACTTTTGGCCAAAAACGCCCCCACTAGGAAATTTACAGAATAACACCTTTAAAATAATTTTCGGAAAAATATCACTTTAAATGAATAACAAAAAAATTTTTTTCACTTCATAAAAATTATTATTTTGAGTAACTTGATCCATATAGGGTTAATGTTCTCACTTTTCACAAAAAAAGACCCACTAGGAAATTTACAGAATAACATTTATCAGATTTTTATTAAATTGGGATATGCGATAAAAAATTTCACTTCCCAGGTGAAAATGTTCATATATGGTCATATATGGCAACAATATGAGTTCATATATGGGTTCGGATCCGAAATTTGAGGGTATATGGCCATATATGGAGATATATGAATGTTCATATAAATTTTTTTTTTTATTTTTTAATAAAAATATTGCTTTTTTTATTCAAATTAAATGTAAATATTATAATTCTATTCATACGTTACTGATGAATTTATACATTTGAATGAAATTGAGAAATTATGAAATTTTTAATGGACATAAACATTTTACTTCAAGTTTAGAAATTATTTTATGACTGTTTTTTGATTATTTAATGATTGTTTATACACTAATAGAAAAAAGTGTGTAAAAATTTTAGTTTAAGCTACTAAAAATTAGTTCAAAATGAAAAACTGCTGAATTAGCAGAGTATTTTTGCTATATATAAAATAAAACTGTTTAATATACATATTTACAAAATTTGAGTTATAATTGAGCTAAATTTCAGTGATTAGAAAATAATATTAAATTGTAGTAGTAGACAAAAAAACATCACATAAAATTTAAAATTTTCAAAGTTCCTTTTTCGTTTTTTGTTTTTAACGGAAATACAAATCTAGCCTTCTGAAATCAACAGTTTAATATTTTTGGCAAATATTTCTGTTGGTTTTATAAACTGCTATTTGCATTGAACAAAATTTAAAAAACATTTTTTTTTTTAGATACAATAGTTTGTTTTAGCCATTTTTAGTTTACTAATATTTTGCAAAATTTTCTGCAGATTTTCTAAATTTAGCAGTTTTATTTTTGCTGTTTTTATCTTACTGCAACATTTTCAATTGTATTTCAAGATTTATCATTTTATTTCACAAGTTATCAATTGTTTTTCAGATTTGTCAAACTGAAAATTGTATTTCAGAAATTTATTAATTGTATTTCAGAAATTCGCAATTGCATTTCAGAAATTATCAAATGTATTTTACAAATAATCAATTGTATTTCAGAAACTGGCAATTGTATTTTAGAAATTGCCAATTGTATTTAAGAAATTATCAAATGTATTGTATTTCAATATTTTTTGAATCCGCTCACGTAATTACCCCCATGAAAACTTAAAACATTACCCATATATGAATTCATATATGAAGATATATGGAATACATGAACCAATATATGGACCAATAAATGCAGTATATTATCATATATGGATTCATACATTTGAATGTATTTACCCATATATGCTTCCATACATAACATATATGTTCATATATGATCATACATTAAACCATATATGCTCATACATGAAACCATATATGACAATATATGAACATATATGAACATTTTCACCTGGGTTGGGAAAAATAATTGTTTTATGCAACTTGTTCCATATAGGGTTAATTTTTAAACTTTTGCCAAAACCGACCCACTAGCAAATTTGCAGAATAACACCTTTCATAATTTTCGGGAAAATATCCCTTCAAATGGATCAAAAAGTCATTTTCCACTTGATAAAAATTATTATTTTGTGTAACTTGATCCATATAGGGTTAATGTTTTTACTCTTCGACAAAAAAAACGCACTTGGGAATTTTCAGAATAACGTCTTTCCAAATAGAAAGCAATAAATTCATGAATATCCCAATTTAATAAAAAACTGATCAATGTTATTCTGTAAATTTCCTAGTGGGTCTTTTTTTTTGTGAAAAGTGAGCATATTAACCCCATATGGATCAATTACACAAAATAATAATTTGTATCAAGTGAAAACATTTTTTGGTTATTCATTTAAAATGATATTTTCCGAAAATTATTAAAGATGGTATTCTGTAAATTTCCCAGTGGGGCGTTTGTTGCCAAAGGTATAAAAGGTAACCCCATATGGATCATGTTACATAAAATAATTATTTTTATCCAGTTGGGATATTTGTTTTTATCAATTTAATGGCTTTACAATCTCGTAGTCATAATTAACATTAAGTTTCATGGGCCTTTTCTGACCCCAGGCCACTAAGGGTTAAACAGTTTTTGCGGTCGAAAATGGCCCAATTTGGAAAAATTGTGTATTCCCAGTGTAGAAAATCATTACCAGATATGTGGTTATGTAACTACATACTTGGTAATGGTAACTAGTTACTTTTGTTATTACATTTCTTATTACCTTTATATGGCGATGTCGCGAAAAATAATGAGTTATGGTTACACACCAGCAAACGAAAAACAAAAAATATATCGTTGTGCTTACCAGTATTGACAAAAAAAATGACCCGTGTAAAAAAGTTTAGATCTGACTAGATCTTTTTGGTTCTCAATAGATATGATTCAATCTAATTAGATCCTGTACCAGATCACATCAAATATGATCAGATATGGCATATGTGATAATACCTTATGGCAAGATCTGATAAGATCTAGTGCCAAATTTGTTCAAATCTAAAGTGATCTGGACAAATGCGCAAGATATGCCTAGATCTGATCAGATCTAATTAGATCTCAAATTTGTCCCCAATTTTGAGATCTGATTAGATCTGGTGAGATCTACGAAGATCTGGCCAGATATGCATAGATCTGATCAGATCTAATTAGATCTCAAATTTGTCCCCAATTTTGAGATCTAATTAAATCTGGTAAGATGTGCTGAGATCTGGCCAGATCTGATCTTTTTTACACGGGGAGTCTAAAAATAGATTTTCAAAAAAATAAATTATATAAAAAAAAATATTTTTTATTGTATTTTTTTTAAATAAAATTTGCTGGTGCGCGAATCGAACCTGGGTCTACAGATTGCCATTCAATAGCTCTACCATCTGAGCTATATCGACATGTAATATTTAATAGATAAAAATATAATTGAACTGCTGCACACAAGTAAGCTTACTCGGCCACTTACAAAAAATCAAAAAATATGTAGTTACATATATCCTTACCAGTGTATAAAAAATATTGAAACTAAAAATAGATTTCAAAAAATTTTAAAAAAAATCTAGAAAATTATTTTCTATTTGAAATAATAATAAAAATAAATCATTATCTGTTACTCATTATTATATGTTTTAAAATAATACAGAAGGTTAGTTGGTGTCATTACTTGTAGTCCCAAAAATAATTATATGTCATTACCGTTTCTACACTGGGATGGTAATGACAGGTCATTACCATACGGATTACCTAGTACTAATAGGTCATTAGCTTTAGCATTACTTTAAAATAGAAAATAATGACTGACTGATAATAACTTATATATTCTTGCAAAGTAATCACTTACTGGTAATTGATTAAATAAGTACCGATTTAGTCTTTTTTATATTAATATTTTATTTATTAATTCGTTTTGAACTAAATAGGAAATTTTCCAAGGCAAAAAGTTATTTTGCCAATATGACCAACTATTTCACTATGGGTAACCACGATGGTAACTTATTATTCTCACTTTTTTGTAAGCGAGACGGTATGATCACCCATGAATTTTTCGACATCGCGAACAAAAGTAATGCTGCGAGTAAATAGCCTGGTTACCAGTGAAACTCTTTGCGTGCTACTTACTCGCTTAATTACCTGGTAATGTCTGTTTTTGCTGGGTAGATCTGACTATAAAACTGGCCCTTAGACTTTTAGATTTATAGAAGTTTAAATTTTTCGAATGAAAGTCGGGGAAAGAAAAACAAATGCTAGCAAATTGGACAACATTAGAAAACAATCTATAATAAATTTGAATCCAAAAAACAGATTCATGCTTAGAACTTAATTTATTGCCAACCGAATTTTATGCTGTTGCTACTACCGAAATTTTGTTGTCACATTCAAATTACTCTTGTTGTAATTTTCGATTATCTACAAATTCGGTTGTCAGCACGAATCAATTTTCTGTGAAGGTTTTTTAAGAAGAAAAATCTGCAAATCTATAGAACATTTTTAGAAGGACATTTTTATAAGTTTTCAATTAAAAAGGACTTTGAAAGGAAAACTTAACTAAAGGTGGCACGCGAACTACTTTTTAAAACAATTTGGCTGTTCTTGGCACGCAAAGAAAAAAGTCTTGCCACCCGTGTGCTAAATGTACTAAAAAGTTCAGAACGAAGTTAAAGCCAGGTAATCTTTATATATAAATTTGGTTGTACTTTTCGTTTGAGCTTTTTAAGATAAAAATGGTCTGCCTATTATTAACTTTGAATCGTTAACATTAAAAAAAATTGAATCTTAGTATAAATTTATTAATGTAGAAATTAATATAGAAAAAATCACCTTTTTATACTCATCCATTTCTTTCATTGTGATTTTTCTTAGATTTTTTTGATTGACACTTCGTCAATCATTTTCATTCATTTATAGTTTCCATTTCAATTCATTTCACTTGTTGTTTGTTAACTTGTTCTTGACATCAATGAATTTTCTATTGCTATTTTTCTTTACTTTTCATTATTTTCTTCTATGTGTGTCTGGTGTTACTTTGTGTGTGATTTTTAATCCTTATGACTTTTCAATCATAATCCGACTTCCGGTTTTAACAGGCATAAAACCATTTTTAGGGTTCATATTATTATTGTTATGTTTGATTAATTCAATTTTATGGTATGGTAAAAAGTAGTATTTGTTAACAAATTATTTTAAAAACGAGTGACATGTGTTAAGAAAAGTATGAAATCTCTATTTAGACCAGTTTACGTTTACTCTGTCAAAAGAAAAACTTGTGATCTTGTTTAAATTGTTTTGATAATAGATTTTTACGAATAAATTTGAAAACATAGGCAGTATGTTTCTTAATCTATGGCAACTGCCAAAGTATTCGTTCCAGGATCTGTCGTTTATTTAAATTTGCTATTGAAAATCGTATCAAATTTAACACTACGGTCCATAACCTTTAATTAAGTATCCTAAATTCCTGCGTTAGTTTATAAAATTTTATCGAAAAATTACACTAATTCCTTGTTAAAAATACAACCAGACCAAAAGCATTCAACACAATATTATGTCTCATATAAATACCACTGACTACTACTACTGCAAACCTTATATATTAGGATTAGATACAATTGAGCAACAAATTCGTAACAAATGAGCACTAAAGACTAACTAGAAAATATATAGAACATCGTGCTTACAATTCACTACACAATATGTAGTATGAAATGAAAATCCACCAAATGTAACAGAAAGATAGACAGACTATCATGGAGTACTATATAAAATGTACCATGAACATACAAATACTGGAACAAAATATACAAAGAGGTAACCATATATTTTGTATACCACTCCTCGCAGAGTCACCCTATGGCTGGGTGAATAAATTAAAAGCATCATTGAAATTTGAAAAGCAATAGAACCTCATCAATATGAGCAACAAAATAGGAAAAAATAAGAGCTTTGCCATATAGACAGTATTATGTACAATATTCAAATATTTAACAATTGTCATTTAAAATTCGTTGGATTTTTTCCATGGTTAAGATATGATAAAATGTACATTAGGGTTATGACTTTTTTGATTTTTTTTGCAAATATCAAATTTTATATGCCCTAGCCAAAAAGTCCATAAAATATTAAGAAACGCAATCTTACTTTTTCGCTGCTGTCAATAAAGTTCCCGCTCCAAAAGGGTGGAAATTTGGTCTATACTTTTTTAGTTTAATTAAAATATTTCTCCAAAGTTTTATACAAATGAGACTTATACGGTGCATATTAAAAGATATTTACGGTAAAAATTACGAAACCATTTTGGAGGGGCTTTTGGATACATTTTTTGTCGTTCACAATGATTCTTGTAATAATTCGTTATGTAAATTAAGAAAATCCCAGATCAAAAAATAGTTTTTTTTTTGCCAAAATGACCCGCAAACATGATTTTTATTATTAATTTAGTATTGCCTATCACGTTAAAAATTAGTCATAACCCTAATGTACATATAGATATTTATAAAACACAGATGAGTGGATAAATATACACATTTGCATAGCGTTTTGCAAAATATTTAAAAGTACTCTACGGGAAATTAGGGATCAATTGCCCTCAAAGAACCTATCATGTGACATGTTAAAGCGGGACTTGTTACAGGACTGGTATAATTTACAATTTCTGGGAAATGTGGGAACAAAATTGGTTAATAGCACACTGCAACACATAAAATGCCAACTCCTTCTAGTAAGCGGTTTTTCGAAGTACTTATCGAAACTAACTAAACTCCATTTGGGTTATACTAATTTAGATACTGTTCGGATTTTATGGCCTCATGTATATTTTGCCTAAAACTTAATTTTTCCGAAGAACATGCAATTTTTCTCAAGGCTATATCTCGGAAACGAATTGGAATTTTGTTTTCCTGTCTTCAGCATAATTGTAGCTATAGACTAGGAGACAAAAGTGTAAAATAAACTAATCTAAAAAAAAAACAAAAAATTTTCATTTTTTCTATCTTTTTTCATTATTTTTGGCCCATAGCTGCCAAACTGTGGGAAATTCAATAAAGTAGTCTTCAGAAAAAATATATAGTTCATAATTCTTTAAAACATTATAATACTGGAAAATGCTTTTTTCTTATTTTCCGGCTTAATTTTTAATCGATTTGCACTCCAACAATTTCCAGTTAACAAATTGATAGTTTTGCTGCAAAATTTTGATTGAGAATAAATCGATTTAAACTCACTCAAGATTTTTTTCTGTATCAAAACCATACCACATTGTTAGCATAGTTAAAGAAGAATATTTCTATGAAAAGTTATTGGATGAAGAAGAAGTCCTAGTGACTTTAAATAATTTCAACGGACGTGTAGTTTTTAAGGCTACCCAGGATAATTTTTCACAATCGGTAGCCAACCACACCTATTCTACAACTGGTTCCACTGCAACCGATTCCATGGAACTGGTTCCGGAACCAGTTCCTGGGATCCTATATGAAAGGTGTGACTGACGTAGAATGAGTTCTATAACTAATTCCAGAACTGATTCTAGGGCAACCGGTTCTACTTTGGAGCTATAGAAGTGATTGCTTTTGGGACAATTTCAAACAAAAATAATCAGTGTTAGAATCGTCAGTAGAAGGGGTTGTGAATGAAAACCCAGGAAAATTTTCTGTTCCAAAGAATCGGTTGTAGAATAGCTACTTTTCATTCACAACCCCTTCTACTGTCGATTCTAACACCGATTCTTTTTGTTTGAAATTGTCCCAAAAGCAACCCCTTCTATAGCTCCAAAGTGGAACCGGTTGCTCTAGAATCAGTTCTGGAACTAGTTCTGGAATTGATTCTACGTCACCCACACCTTCCATATAGGATCCCAGGAACTAGTTCCGGAACCAGTTCCATGGAATCGGTCGCAGGGGAACCAGTTGTAAAATGGGTGTGGTTGGCTACCAATTTAAAAAATTTTCATGGGATCTCCTCATCGACTTTTGAAGGTAGTGCCCGAAGATGCCACATTTAATGGTCCCCAGCAGTGTAGCCAATGGTATCGCTGTGCAGACTTGCCCTTACCCACTCATCTGCCCGCTCATTACCATAAAAGTCTCTATGACCAGGAACCCATACCAACATATTCCGGGACTGATGACTTAGCATAAACAGTTCTTCCCTACACTACCTGACGAGGATAGAAGATGTAATGCAGGAGCGTGAAGACACAAGCGCCGCCTGGCTATCAACGAATATACCCACGGATCTCCGATCCCCGACCATACACAAGAGCCCACAAGCTTCCCTGATAGTCAGAATCCCTGCCTGATAGACACCAACATGATCAGGTAGCCTAAAGGAGCTCCGTATGTCGCACTCACCACAGAAGACACCAGAGCCCACCCCACAGCTCATCTTTGAGCCGTCGGTGTACACTCTGATGTCGAATCCCTCCATTGCATCCCTCCTGTCCCATTCCTTTCTAGAAGGTAAATTGACCCGAAAGTGCCTACAGAAGTTGATCCTAGAAGTAGAGTAATCCGACTCTTGTCTAAGCTGTGGAGGCAGCTGATCAGGAAGTCTAGCATGTCCGAAAGTTATTCCCTTTTAAGAACCCGTAGCGGCAATACTAGTAGCAGCTGCCATCATATAAAAATATATAGGAATGACATGAAGCATCGCAATGAGAGCATCAAAGCGGCAAGTACTTATCGCCCCGTAACCCCAAGGCAAGCCAAACGCTGCTGTACAGTTGGTCAGCACCTACCCTCTTGGTAGTCGCATTCCACCACACAATAGAGCCATAAATAAGTATTGGGCGTACGATGGACGTGTACATCCACAACACCATTTTCGGAATCAAACCCCATGTCGAACCAAACATCCTCCTACAGGAGTAGAAAGCAACCGTTGCATTCCTAACCATGTGCGCGATATTGAGTTTAAAAGAGAGTTTCGAGTCAAGTGTGATGCCTTGGTACTTAGCATGTTCATAGAGGGTGAGTTCGCAACCCTGAAGACGCGGCAGTCTGAAGTTCCGTTTGGAATTTATGGTGAAAAGCGCCAGTTCCGTTTTGCGCGGATTCAATCCCAGGCCTCAGCTTGTAGCCCCGTTACTGGGAGTCTCCAGAGCGCTGGCCATGATATTATTTATCACATCCAGAAAAATGCCTGAAACTAATATCACCACATCGTCCGCATAAGCAACGACCTTAACATTATCCAACTTAATAAGAACTGAGTTAGAAGCCATAATAGGGGTAAGATCACCTCACCTTGGGGAGTTCCTCTCCTGACTTGCTTTGACTTCTCGCTATTGTCCAGATGAGCGTTGAAAAATCGGGAGTCTAACATGGTTACCAACCAGTCGCTGACCTAAGTCTCCACGCCCAGATCTAAAAGGAGGATCTATATCCCATCAGCTCTGACATTGTTGAAAACACCTTCTATGTCCAAGAAAGCAGCCAAGGTATATTGTCCGAATTCTAGAGATCTCTACACTGCGCTCACAACCTCATGAAGCTCAGTTTCCGTTGAGCGGCCCTTGAGATATGCATGTTGACTACCAGACAGTTGTGGCGATCTCTCTAGTTGTAGTCTAGTATGCACATCGATGAGTCTTTCTAGTGTTTTAAGCAGGAAAGATAAGAGACTGATCGGCCTGAAGTCCTTTGCAGCTTCACGGCCCCTCTTGCCAATCTTAGGTATAAATAGTACCCTAACATGTACGTAGTTGAGAGACAAACATTGTATATCTCGAGCAGACAGGGAGAGATCGCCTTTTGAGCACTCTGTAGTATTATCGAAATAATGTCATCCAGACTCGGCGATTTTTCAGGAGACAAACTTCCAATTTCCCAGGCCCGAAGAATATCAAATTATGGTCCGAGAAGGATCTCTTATCGGACACTCCCCACTTTTTAACCAGTACAGAAGCGTTACTTGAAATCAGTGTAACATCCAGAACCTCCTCCCAAAGTCTAAAATTTTCAGAACCCGGAAAAATAAAAGTAGGGTTAGTACCAGGGGGAGTATGGGAATGTGTAAGGCAAACTGGTTAAAGCGTTCCTTAGTAAGACTTGTCATCCTTAAAATTGACAAGTATAAGGTAAAGTGTTCCCACTATCCTTAGTAAGTCACTCCAAGTCGACTCATAGGTCAGCGTGCTGATCCCATTGCTACGGCAGTGGCCTCCTCGTGGTACTCCCTGGGGACCACCTCTGTTGAGATGGAAGCGAATTCGAGCGACGGTCTGTACCATGTCCGAATGGTCAATTAGGGAAAATAAAGTGACGTCTCGGGAAGTAGGCATTTTTGCTAAGTTTGCTACTGACTTTCACCAAGCCAGGCTGGTGGGTTAGCTGGCAGCCCCAGCACCAGCCTAGGAGAGCTATAGGCCAATCACTTATTCTCCCCGAAATTGAAATGATTACTGAAACCTATGCGGCCCTATGTTCCACTGGGAATTAAAGGATTAAATATTATATATATATAGTACCAGAATTACATATAGTAAGGTTATTAGTATTAATGAAATCAAGAAAGGCTCACCTCTCTCATTTATTTCCGTGCAGCCCCAAATGGTGTGCCTAGCATTGGCATCACAGCCCAGAATCAAAACGTCATTTGCACCTATGGAAGACAACAGTAGTCTCGCTTCCTCTGGTGGGCCTTTCCTGTTCTGTGCCACATAGCGGGAGGCAATTATTATGGTGCGGCCACCTGTGAGTTGACTACATAGAAAAATCTTTATAGTCGTTTTAGCTATTAAACAGGTTCTAGGCTTACCGTTGTCTCCAATATAAAGTATGTTTTGCGGGGCGCCCTGAAATCCTTTCACCAGCGAGTCATAGCTAGTAGGACCCGCAGGTTGTCTGTAGAATAACAGAAATGCTGCAGAATAATATGCACGACCTTTAGCATCCCCATCTTTGTCCGCTATATTGGGGGGTTCCTCGAGCTGCATCTTATGTAGCAGCTAGTTGGCGTCATTTCTGTGGGAGTTTATTTTAAAATTGAGCATTATTTCATAATGAAATAAGTCCCCAATTTTGGTGATTTATTCCATTTTCGTTTTGGGTAGTTATTTCATGGAGCCCAAAATTTCATTAAAATCCCAGAAAATCCATTGGGAAACCTTAATTGTTATTGCAGCTAAATCCTTAGGGTAATATTATCATTTCTGTTATATTACGAGAACTTATTTTCTTTCTATTTTTTAGCCACTTCTGTATATTACTACATAATAGAAACGGATCAAAATCAATAAATGATAAAAATCACACTTAAATAGCTTTAAAAATACATTCTTAACCACAACCATGGTTCACTGTATAAGTAGCAAATGGCCCAATTGGATAAAAAGCTTTCTCTTCATGACAAATACTCCATCCAAACAAATCCTTCTATAGCTGACATAAATTTTAACGTTACACCAAAATGAAGTTCATATAGTAGACTTGTGTGCCATAGATGGAGTTGGAGCCACACACATTAATTCACATGGAAAATTATGCAGTTTTGATTCCATTTGTATGGCTTCATTGTTTTCGTTTTTGTTTCAGCACAATCTCTCCACTATATACTCTAGTGTTTAGTTGGTAGGATTTTGACGCCATTTTTGAAAATATTTTTTTTTTTTTTTGTTATTTGGTAATTTATACATTTAAACTTGTAGTAACATTGAACGTTGTATTAGTACGTTTATATGTATTTGTACCATTTATCGTTACGATATGTCAGTCTATGATTATTATTGCTGTTTTTGTTGCTGTTGCTGCTACTGATGTTGTCTATGTTTTGCCATTAAATTCATAGAATACATAAACTTTTTAGAATATAGACACAATATCCATACATCCATTCAATCTATCTATTCATTGAAGTTTTTTGTTTTTTAATACAAGTACTGCCTAAAAATTGTGGGTTTGGGTGGGTGAACAGTAACCCAGCAAAACCTGAGGCTTTGCGTATTAAAATCAAGTGTACGCTAGTTACCATTTAGTTACGGAACTATTTATTTTAACATGGTGAAGTCATTGGAGAAAAGTCATTAAACTAATGTTACTATGTAAGTAGTTTAGTAACAGTGGGAGCTGATACGTTAACACTCTAATCACTAGGGTACGCCGCAATTATGGTTTTAATGTTATATGTCCCATGTTTACATTTTGCTACTTTAGAAAATCTTGTAGGACAATATATTTTAAAAGTAATAGGTAAAGTTTGTTTTCAATTGAAGAATCAATTAAAATACATTGAAACATATTGTTTAACTTTTTTTTATCAATCAATAAAAAACAAACTATAAAAAAATATGTATCGTCTGTAGGAGTTGTTATTTTCAGTCAAATATACTATTTTTAGATTTCTATTTTTAGATTTCTATTTTTAGAAAAAATAATTTAAATAATTTCGTTGTTTTCTGTTTTAAAACAAAAAATTCAAATATATTCGGTTTTCTTTTTTGTTCAAATAGTTTGTTTATATACAAAATTATTTCAATTCAAATTACAAGAAATTCTGTACCCATACACACAAACATAGCCAATAAAAATATGAACGTGTGTGTTGTGTATGGTGTAGTGTTTTGAAAATCCAGAGAAAAAAAAATTCAAATATGAAAAAACAAACCACAAAATCGTTTTTTTAAGTTTTGTCAGTTAAAAATTGATGATTGTTTTAATAGACTTTTCAATTATTTTTATTTGTTTTATGGGTTGTTTAAACAATGTTTGAAAAGAAATAGGAAAATGGTTTGAATATAATGAATCAGTAGTCGTTTTTTTAATTGTGTTTTCAATTAATGTAATATGTAAGGCAAGGAATTCCATGCAAATGCATGTTTTTTGTCGATAGTCCTAAACTAATATGGACTAAATATTTATCCGAATCATCAAATTTAGGACAAAATGGCATCGATAAGTAGTTGCATATTTTTGCATATTTTGTCATAAATGCATGTTTTTGCATATTTTGACTTTAAATGCATATTTGGTGCCTTTTTAATGCATATTTTGTGCTTTCTATTGCATATTTGTGCATATTTTTAATTTTTAGGAGCATTTTTTATTTTGTAAAAAAATATAAAAAATTCAAATTTTTATATTTTGATTCAATCAAAATAAACATTCTTAAAAACCTTATTGAACTATGGAAAATCTTCAAATTCTGTGTCTGTTTGCAAAATAACTAACTTAAATATATCTTTAAATTTTAAATTGCATTATTTTTGCAAAAATAATAGTTTTTAGTGCATATTTCTTAGGTTTTTAATGCATATTTTTCTTTTTTAGAAGCATATTTTAGGCGCATATTTTCAATTTTTAAGTGCATGAAATTCCTTGCCCTAGTAATATGTATTTTAGGTTGTTTTTAAGGATAAAATATTGTAAGTGTATTGTAATCGAAACGAGGGAGATATAGCTTTTTAAGTATAGCTAAAACTTGTTGCCTGATAGTCTCAGAGCATTGCAAGGTCAGCTTGAAATCGAAAATTAAAATTTTTGTTTTATTAAGATTATTTGTTATACCCTACACCACTATGTAGTCATTATACCCTACACCACTATGTGGTCAGGGTATTATAAGTTTGTGCTAATGTTTGTAACACCAAAAAATATTGGTCCTAGACCCACCTTATAGTATACCGATCGGCTCAGAATTTTTTTATTTCGATTTAACGATGTCCGTCTGTCCGTCCGTCCGTCCGTCTGTCTGTCTGTCTGTCCATGCATTCTTGTGCGCACTCTACAGATCGCAAATATTAAGATATTTTGATGAAACTTGCTACACCGACTTATGTCGGCCCAAGGACGATTTTTGTTAAAATCGGTCCATGTTTAGACCTAGTGCCCATATAATGGTCCTCCCAAAATTATATTGTTTATACGCTGCAGATCGCAAATATTAAGATATTTTGATGAAATTTGGTACACCGATCTATGTCAGCCCAAGGACGAAGCCTATTGATTTTGGTTAACACCGGTCCATGTTTAGACCTAGTGCCCATTTAAGGGTCCCCCCAAAATTATATTGTTTATACGCTGCTGGTCGCAAATATTAAGATATTTTGATGAAATTTGGTACACCGACCAATATCAGCGCAAGGACGAAGCCTATTGATTTTGATTAACAGCGGTCCATGTTTAGACCTAGTGCCCATATAAGTGTCCCCCCAAAATTATATTTTTTATACGCTGCAGGTCGCAAATATTAAGATATTTTGATGAAATTTGGTACACAGACCTATTTTGGCCCAAGGACGAAGCCTATTGATTTTGGTGAACATCGGTCCATGTTTAGACCTAGTGCCCATATAAGGTTCCCCCCAAAATTGGCTTGGTTACAAACTGAAGATCGCAAATATTAAGATATTTTAATGAAATTTGGTGCGCTGACTCACATTATAGAAAATTTTGACACAAGCCCCATTTTAACCCATTCGAATTTCGGATCCAAACATTAGTTGGCTTTTACCCAGACTGGTGTAGGGTATTGTATAGTCGGCATGCCCGACTTTAACCTTTTTACTCGTTTGATTTTAGTTTTGTTTAACAACACCAAAAAATATTGGACCTAGACCAACTCTTTAGTATACCGATCGACTCAGAATTACTTTTTGTTTCGATTTAACAATGTGTGTCTGTACGTCCGTCCCTCCGTCCGTCCGTCCATGTATTCTTATGTGCACGCTAAAGATCGTAAATATTAAGATATTTGCTATTAGATAGTGCCCATACAAAGGTCCCCCATAAATTAGCTTTTTCGCACGTTACAGATCGCAAATACGAAGATTTTTTAATGGAATTTGGTACGCCGACTCACATGGACTAAAAACCGATGCTTATTGATTCTAAATCCAATCGCCCAAATGGATTATATATCCGATTTTCTCTTAACCCTCTAATGCTCTTTCTTCTGATTGCGATAATATTGAAACTATGCATTTGGCACTAAAAATCTACTATGGAACAAATATTAGGATTTTAATTTATTGCTTTATTTAGGCGATATAGCACAATAAAATTTGAAACGAATCAAGAAATCCAATAGTCAAAAAATTTCGGGTTTAGCTATAAACAACAATATCAGTAAAATAAAATCACATACCGGAAGTTGTTGAAATAGCAACATTTCAGAAGTTATGGCGATTTTCACTTTTTTTAAAATTGCGAAATTTGGCGAATTTGGCACTAAACATCAATAAGTTTTGACGAAATTAGTTTTGCTTACTACTACTTCTGAGTATATAGTCTGTGTTCAATTTAAAAAATATTTGTCACCAGGTTTTTGAGTTAGAGAGATATCCGTAAGACGTATCCTAATAACTGTGAGTTCTAGAGCAAAAATTGTAACTAATATTACAAGTAGAGACTCTAAACTAGCTTTGGTATTATCGATAATGTATGCCGGATCGTAAATGTATTTTTGACGATTTTTCAAATATTTTTTTCTGTTTTAAAAAGTTAATTTTTTCAAATTTACGAAATTTTCACTTTAAATCCTTCTCGCTTAAAAATCGTTCCTCAATTGAAATACATAAAGAATTATTTATTATTTTTGGATTGGGCATAGTTTAGAGAAAAATAGAAAATTAAAATATTTTAAAAATATTAACAAAATATTCCTGCAAAAAGTGTTATGTGTTAAGTTATATATAATAATTTTTTTTTTATTTAATAAGAAGTTGTTAATAGAAGTTTTCACGACCGCTTTGTTCACTTAAAATCTGTTACCATGCCTTCATTTGCGCAATCATCGCAAAAACATAACAGTTCTAAGTTTTAAGCAAACAAAAAAATCATTTATACTTACAATTAATTTTTTATTTTTTTTGGTTATAAAAAAAATGGTGGCCATCGACGACCACCCACAAAATATTAAAAAAAAAAGTAATATCGCTATGAATGCTATTTTCCAGCTGCTAGTGGTGAAAAATTACGCGTTTTTAAACAATTTTTGTTTATGATGCCATATGCCTTAGACCGTGAAGTTTTTCAAAGATGCATAAATCCTAAAAAACGGCAAATCGGCCCTTCTAAGAAATCTGTTAACGTGATGAAATCTTATTCGGTACACGTATGGCTAAAATATTTGGCGTATAAATAAACTTAGTGCGAATAAATGACAGATGTTTACAATCCAAAATGCCGTATAAGTTATTAAATACACAAAGCACGTGTAAAACATGCGCTATCTGTTGTGAATCCCGAATTTTGAAGTGGGACAATCTTTGCCACTAAAAATGTATTTGTTTGATTTTTGTTTGTTAAATTTTCTTATTGATTTTATATTTTAAATAAAATGTTAATCAGTTTCAGTTTACATATTGTACCATTAATGTTAAGTGGGTTTACCGTATTGTGGTGCATAACGGCACATGGTTTGTGTCTTTAATAACTTATATAGCATTTTGGAGAGCACACATCTGTCATTTATTCTCACTTAGTCATTGAACGAAATGGTGTAAACAACATAGAAGACACTCAAGCAGCAATTTCAAAATGTTTGCGAACAGCAGGATTCATCCAAAAGCAAGGAAATTGGATTGGAAATTGGACGATTTTGCATGTCCAAAATGCTGCTTAAACGCCATAAAAAGAAGCCATTGTCGCACCGAATCATTTCTGGCGATGAAAAATGGAAACATGAAGCCATAATATTCCATGATGACAACGATGATGTTGCAAGGCCGGTTAAATACTCTTTAGAAAATAGTGGTTGGAAGTTTCGCATCACCCGTCTTATAGTCCAGACCTTGCCCCGTCGAACTACCATTTGTTTCGATCGATACAGAACTCTCTCACTGGAATATGCTTCACTTCAGAACAGGGTATCCAAATTTCGCTTGATTCGTTCTTGGCCTCAACAAATTATCAGTTCCTTTGGCGCGGAATCCATATGTTGTAAAAGAAGAGGTTATAGCAATGTTTCATAATAAATGCCCAAAATTCCGCATTTTTAAGTTATTAAATCTGTTTTCTATGAACAAAAGGTCCCAGTGAACATTCGGAGTCCGAAAAGACTCATAAAAGGGTCTTGAGACCTTCAGAATCCATAACAAAATGAGGGTGTTTTTCTTTACAGTTGAAGCCTCTTTCTGAGCATTCTTTTATGACTCATAAAAGGCTCCAAATTATGAGCCTTGAAAGGGGAAATTTCCCTCTTTTTTCGGATTGTTTTTAGAATGATTTCAGACACAATTTTTAGAGTCATTTTTGAGTCTTATATGATCCTTTTTTGAACAATTTTAGACACATTTATGAGCCTTATTCGATAAATAGTTTATAGCTCCAATTCTATGAGATCGAAAATAATTTTAAACTGCAGCACATGCCATTTTTTGCACAACCATTTATTTAATAGATATAATATATATACATGAATTCATTTAATTATATAACAATAAAATGCACTCTTTTTTCCTTTTTTCATTAATTCTTCACTTGTTCTTCCCAGCAAACAAAGATGATCATTAATGACTCAGAAATGAGCTCCAAAAACATAAACATTTTTCAATTTTTTCCAAAAGAGCCCCCCGTGTACTCAGAAATTACTCAGAAAAAAGAACATATAAAATCGAAATTTTCCTCATAAATTTAAATAATTTTGGAATCTTCTTTGAGTCCGGAAAATGAACCCTCATTTTGAGACAGCTTTTTAGATTGTAAAGACAACTTTTTGGATTGTTTTCTGAGGGTTCATATTTTCTACCAAAAAAAGAGTGTTTTCAAAAAAACAATAATCATTTCTATGAGCCATTTAAAAATCTTATTTATGAGCGCTCCGAAATTGCTGACTGGGTAATGAAAAACAAACATAAATAAAATAACAAAAGGCTCAAAAATCTACTAAAATCGTTCATAAAAATAAAAATTTTTGATTATTTTCTGACTCATATTTCAGAATCTTCATAAAACACTCTAAAAAAAGTACAATTAATGAGGGTGACATTTGAAATTCCTCTTTACAAAAAATTCCTTTCTTATTGCGGATTCATTTTCGAATTTTTTACGAGTGCTCAAAAATAGGCCAGAAATAAGTGTATTTTCAGAGCATCATTTTTGAAAGGCTCATAAAAAGAAACACAAAAGAATAATTTATGACTCCAAATTATGAATGTTCAGAAATGGCTCATATTTTGGAGTCTTTTAAGACTCATAATTTATGAGCGCTCAGAAACATGTTGGCTGGGGTGTTATGTGTACAAACTGGTATGAACATATTTTGAAAAATGTCTCTTTCAAGAGGTGTTATGTGTAGTTTTTCTTAAAAACTAAGTTATAAAAATCACCAAAATTGTAATTTTTTAGATTTTTTATTGTGGAAATATTTAATCTTCTGAATCTAGCCTTCTGAAATAAGCAATTTAGGTACTATTTTTTAGCAAATTTTTCTGTTGATTTTAGCAGGATAGACTGCCATCTGCATTCAACTAAAACTAAACTTAAAATAAGAAAAATTTTGTAGATATAACAATTTTACATTATTTATTTTTAAATAATTGCATAAAAATTTTTTTTTTCCTATTTTT
The DNA here is from genome assembly GCA_949987735.1 of Leucophora obtusa. Classification (NCBI taxonomy): domain Eukaryota; kingdom Metazoa; phylum Arthropoda; class Insecta; order Diptera; family Anthomyiidae; genus Leucophora; species Leucophora obtusa. The sequence goes on from OX465296.1 coordinate 45,187,756, forward strand.
GGTCCACTACTATTTGGCAAAATTTTCTGCAGATTTTACAGTATAATTTGTAATTTTCAATTATTTTCAATTTTAACTCAAATATAACTAAAATTCTGTAAAATTAACAGTTCTATTTGTGCTCTTCTTATTTTACTAGTATTTAGCAAAAAAAAACTGCTAATTTCAGCAGTTTTTCCTTTTTAGTAGATTTTTCTGCTATTCCTACAGAATTATTTCTATTAGTATACTATAATGGTAATATGTTTGTTTAACTCCTGTCCAAAATGGGTATAAAATAAGAGGGGCTAAGCTCCACAGTTCAAAATAATTTTTTTGACATTTTTATACCCTACACCACTATGTGGTCAGGGTATTATAAGTTTGTGCTGATGTTTGTAACACCAAAAAATATTGGTCGTAGACCCACCTTATAGTATACCGATCGGTTCAGAATTTTTTTTTATTTCGATTTAACGATGTCCGTCTGTCCGTCCGTCCGTCTGTCTGTCTGTCCATGCAATCTTGTGCGCACTCTACAGGTCGCAAATATTAAGATATTTTGATGAAATTTGGTACGCAGACCTACGTTGGCCCAAGGACGAACAAGTTTGATTTTGGTGAACATCGGTCCATGTTTAGACCTAGTGCCCCTATAAGGGTCCTACCAAAATTATACTATTTATACGCTGCAGGTCGCAAATATTAAGATATTTTGATGAAATTTGGTACATAGACCTATGTTGGCCCAAGGACTAAGCCTATTGATTTTGGTGAACATCGGTCCATGTTTAGAACTAGTGCCCATATAAGGGTCCCCCCAAAATTGGCTTGGTTACAAACTGCAGGTCGCAAATATTAAGATATTTTAATGAAATTTGGTGCGCTGACTCACATTATAGAAAATTTTGACACAAGCCCCATTTTAACCCATTCGAATTTCGGATCCAAACAATACACCAGACTGGTGTAGGGTATTGTATAGTCGGCATGCCCGACTTTAACCTTTTTACTCGTTCAATAGCTTCGAAGTGATACAATTATTATTATCATTTTTTTTTTTCAAAACACATAAATTTAATGGACCTTTTCGACAAAATTTTGTCTTGGTTGAAAAAAAGAAAAGCTTTTATTGAAATTTACAGATTATTCTCTTTCATTTTGATACACATATCAGCATCATAAAATGTGTAGAATTACTTTAAAAACAGGGTTGCCAAATGCGATCCTTTGAAAATTTAAGGACCTTTTAAAAGGACTTCTGACGTGATCATGAAAAACTGAGTACGCAGTTTTAATAAACATGGACTCTTCTTTCGCGTGTATATCGATGTATGTATGGGTAAAATGACCGCTGCACGGTGTTACTTTGTAGACGTAATTCAAAGACTAAGAAATATCAGAACTATGTAACGCATGTGGTAACGACCGGTCATTACCAAGATTTTGCTGGGTTAGTATAGTTCTATATACTCGTATCTGTGTATGTATTTTATGATGACTATGAAAATCCTATAATTTTCAAAATAAGTGTCTACTGTTGTAAAGAAAATCCTATTAAACAAAAACAATAATAAGAGCAACATCAAATTTACGTGCTAACAAATCAATTTCGATTGGTATTTAATGAGTATGAATTTGTTTAATATTAAGTTATATCGCAGTGTTGTATTTATATTTATATATTTATACACATAAATAGAAAAATTATTGATTATTTCCCATAGAAATGTACATATTAGTATATGAATATCGAATAAATGTTGTTGATAAATATCAATTGAATGAAGATTATTAAGACAGAAAGAAATTATATAGAACTAAAGGAAAATTTGTTATCTTTAATATTACTGAAGCAAACTTATATTGCAAAAGTATGTTTTTTTATTTTTAACAATTTGTTTTGCAATCGCCAAAAATAAAATTTAAAGACGAGAAATGTACCTACGACAAATTTTTAAATATGTAAAATTCAGTTTTATATGACAGAAATCTGTAAATGATATAAATATTACATTTCATAGACTTATATACACACGCGGAGAAGAGATATAGTTGTAATATGATCACGGCAACAAAACTACACAGAAAAAACATTAGGCACCAACAATAGAATTTTTAAAAGCAATCACATTTTCTTTTAAACTGAAATTTTATGCTCATCAATTTTTTTGTTTGAAATATTTGTATTTCTTTTGTAAATTGTTATCTTTTATATAAAAATTGTTTAAGAATAAAAATTCAAAGTTACAAAAAAAAACAGAACAAATTTTTTGGATTTACAAATTTCTTTGTTGGTGCCTTTTAAAAATGTTTTCTTTTTTGTATTTACAAACTTGGTATGAGAAAGGTGTTTAAAAATTTGATTAGAATTTTGTAATTTTTTTCTGTGTATGTTCTCTACTGCCATATTTGATTGTTGAAATCAAATTATGAAAGAATCATGCTTTACAAATCATATGGTCGCCTATAATAATTTTATAGATAAAATCTCTTTCCTTTTTTTTAGTTAACATATTATTCTCTCGTCTACAATCCAATATTATCTGGACAATCATATTTCTCTCTTCGAATTACAATCATATTATTATTTAAATTGAGAGAGATGATGTTCACAATCATGGGTATAGTTTCGATAACTACACAAAAAATTATCTTCCTAAATTATGTAATTACTACATGACCGTTGTTTGTATAGTTATCAGTAGTTGTTGTTTTTAACCATAATTACAATGGCTTTTTTTATGGAAAATACAAAACAATTATTATGACAGTTATTTAAGAAAACAACTATCGAAAAGTAGTGCAATTTCGTAACAGGTGTTTAAAACCATTATTTTTAATAACATAATAAATAACTACCAAAACAGTATTTTTACAGTAAATAGTTATTTTGGTTAATTATTTAAAAAATTACGTTGAGTTTTAAAATATATTTGTTTAGTTTATATTTGTTAGTGTTAATATATTCCTAGTTTGCAAATATTAATCAGAAATTTTAATTGTATCTCCAATGCATAAAAGCATAACAGCTGGATAAATCTTTGCAATTTTTACTTCAAATTTTAAATGGTCTTAAGTAATTACACGTATTTTTGTAATAGAAAGAAAATTCTTTTTTTTATTAAAATATATTTCGTTAATTCCACAAGAATTAACTGTAAAAAAGAGTATTTTGTACCCATTTTGTCAGTTGTTTTAAAATTTTTGTTGTAAAAATTTGTCAGTAAAATTTACGACATTGTTAGTTATTTTTAACGCTTTCTTTAGTAATTTTTCAACAGTTAAAAATAAGAACCTTTTTAGTTATTTTAAATGTAAATAACTTTGTGGCCTTTTTAACTGCATATACCTTTGTTTTAACTGTTATTTTCCGTAGATTCTACATACAAACTTTCTCAAGTACACAGAAAGAATTTAGAAAATTCTAATTAAATTTTAAAACGCTTTTCTCACAACAAATTTGTAAATACAAAAAAAAACTTTTTAAAAAGGCACCAACAAAGAAATTTGTAAATCGAAAAAAAAAATTATTTTTTTTTTGTAACTTTGAATTTTTATTTTTAAACAATTTTTATATGAAAGATAACAATTTACAAACGAGTTAAAAATATTTCAAACAAAAAAATTGTTGGGAATAAAATTTCAATTTGAAAGAAAATGTGCTTGCTTTTACAAATTACATTGTTGGTGCCTACAGTTTTTTCTGTGCATATGTGTTAATTTAAGCTCGCTGGGGAATTGATCTTTAGGCTTCGGAAATTTCAAAAAAAAAGTTTATAACTTAGGAGATATTTAAGACAGAAAACGTTAATAGTTCTGAATGTGAAACTGGCCCTTACCGTCTTTAACGCTGGGAGTGTATGCAAAACTTAAACAACTTCAAAATACAGAAACGTCTTAAAGTTTTAGATTTGTGTGAACATATGACCAGTTTTATAGTCAGAACTGATTTTTTTAAAAATTGTTTTTAAGTAAGAAATTTTCAAACAAAGATTAAGATTTATAAATTTTAAGATTTGAACAAAAATTTTAAAAATAAAATATATAACAATCTTCCTATCCGCTTGTTTTTTCAGCAATTTCTTTTAATTGATAATTTTGTTATAATGGTCAATGTTTCGTTTAAAAATTCGTAATAAAATAAATAAATTCCTAATAGAACCAAAAAGGACTGGTTAAAATGTAACTAGTTAGTGAACTAAATCAACTATATTGGTCAATTCTGTTATAAAGGTTGTAAGTACTACACAAAAAAATAATTAGCCTAATACTGAATTTAGACTGAGCAAAAACCAGGTGGTTTTTGTACAAAACTAAATCACAAAAGCCAATTCATTTACACTGAATTTTTAGTTTTTCTTAGTCATATCACTTTTTTATTAAACACTTTTCTTTATGTTTTTATGGTTAAATTAATTAAGAAAAATTATTAACACATTTAAAAATGTATAACAACACACAATTTTAAACTAAAACTGAAATATTTAAAAAAAATTAAAAAATATATTTTTGACACTTGCTTTAATTCTATATTCGTTGTAACAGGGTGTATCGAAAATTAGTTATAAAAGAAATCGGGTGTATCAAAAATACAAATTTCAGATATTTTTACTTGGTTTTTGGCAAAAAACCAGGTAGAATCTGGTTTTGAGTTTGTATGAAAATTGTATGGAAAAACTAAATTAATTTTATAGTTTTCGGCTCAAAACCTAAAAATGACCAAAAACTACTAGTTTTTGCCCAGTCTAAATATACTATAAAATATGCAATTAAACATATGATAAAACTAGAATCTGTTTTTAATCAAATATTTAATTGAATCAATTAATATTTTAATTGTTTCAATTAATCGTATACAAGTTTTAGTAATTAATAGTATCATTTGAGTGATAGGTGCAAAATCAATTAAAATTTTAATTATTATATTAATTACTATATCAATTTCGTAAATAAAACTTGTTTTTAGTTTTTTCTGTGATACACAGGCATTCGGTTTAAACAACAAACTCCTATTTTTGCAATTGTAATTTAGAAAACATCAATTGAAATTCAGACAATATCAATTGAAATTCAAAATTTCCATTTAAGGTTCAGAAAGGTTAAGTTTTTTAACTTTTATATTTTTGATGCAAAAAAAGTTATTTTTTCTCTTTTATTTTTTCGAGCAAAAATAAAAGGTATTATCAGACTTTTATTTTTTAGAGCAAAAATAAAAGATTTTTTTTATAAAAACATATTAAAATGTTAAAAATATTAAAAATTCTACAAACTTATTTCAGACACATAAAAATATGAGAAATCCCCATAAAACAAAGCTCCATGGAAATTTTTAATTGTCGATGATTTCAAAAATTAAATTTTATGTGTGCTCATGGAAATAAAAGTCAGAAAATAATTTATTTTTGCTCGAAAAATAAAAGTTAGGAAAACAAGAAAAAACTTTTACTTTTGCTCAAAAAAAAAATTAAAGTAAAAAAACTTTTATTTTTGCTCGAAGAAATAAAAGTGAAAAAAATAACTTTTATATTTGCGAGAAAAATAAAAGTCAAAAATTAAAAAATTTAAAAAGCAACGCATGTTTTGGAAGACTAGTCCACAAGGATTAATACGATGTACTTGAATCAGTTCTCCGACATTTGCTTCTATATGTTTTTTTTGTTTAAAAATAACTGGTCTTTTCGGTGCCCGACTGAAAGTTTTGAAATTTTATAAAAAATTATCTTAATGTTACATGCTAAGATAAAGATATAACTTAAATTCATATGATTTTTTTTTTACCTAGTGTCTTCAAATGCAATGAAATGTGCAAAGAAATTTGAAAATAACACACAAAGCAACAACAAAATTATTTTCGTTGTTGTTGTTTTGTGTGTTATTTTCAAATTTCTTTGCACATTTCATTGCATTTGAAGACACTAGGTTAAATAAAATGTTTTATGATTGGAATTTTTAAAAACATGTATTTTTTATTCAAGGGGTGTTTCTTGATTAAAAAAATAAATAAAAACCAACAAATTCGATTGTTAAATTTTGCTTTGAATTTAAGCAAACTCGTTTGTTGGATGTTTAAGTAAAATAAATTCAACAATCAAGTAACAAACATGTTGTTTGTATTTACAAAATCGATTGTACACTCTAATTATTTTTTGTTTAAATTTACCCAACTTATAGTAGGAAACTGAACTTCTACTATAAATATGATAAATTTACTATCAGTGCGTAAATGGAAAAAATTACACACATAATACGTAAGTTAATTACACACAAATATGTAAATTTACATTGAAAATCCGTAAAAAAAATTCAGAAATTATGTGTAATTTTAACATTATTGTGTGTAAGTTTACCCAATAAAATACGTTATACCGCCCAAAAATAAAAGAACAAATTCATTTTTGAAATATTTTATTAATGTTACAATTATATTTACGCCTAATACAGTCCTCAGATTCTGAGGAAATTTCTTTATAGAAAAACCTTAGATTCCGAGCATTTTTTCCTATAGAAATATTCTCAGTTCTTTTTTCTATAGGAAATACCTTATATTCCATCTTAGGAATCTAGGTAGTTTCAATTGCAAATACTCCTTAGAAATGGTTGCTTTTTATTGGAAAAAGTTATCTCTGCGACAAAATTTCTCAGAATCTATCAGATTCCTCTAGGAATGTGTTCAGAATTTGAGGGGTTATCTTCAAGAAAAAGTACTTATTACCTAAGAATTTTTTTATAGAAAGAAGTCTTCACCATGTCAGGGTTTTGACGAGAAGGAGTCATCACAATCTTAGGCTTTTTCTTTATGAAAGGTTCTTAGAGTCCAATAGTTTCCACAGGAAAAACTTTTCAAAATTCACAAGATTTCATTATATTTCTTTCTAAAGTAAGACTTCTCCAATTCAAAAAGCGCTAGATTTTGGACTCCCCTTGCTACAGTAAAAGTCTCAGATTCTGAGCAAGTGTTCCGTTAGGCAAAGTTTTAGATTTTATACCTTTTCACAGAAGAAAGTTTTCAGAACCTTTTTCAATAGGCAAACTGCAATAGAAAAAGCGAAATGTTACTGAAAATCTTTAGATTCTGAGCATATAAAAAACATTAGATTATGGACACATTTTCTTCTTCTTTCTTTAGAAACATCCTCAGAAAGAAGAGTTTTTCTAACAGAAAAAGGGTTTTTGTATCATAAAATATCAATACATCTCTTCCATTTATATCAAATTCTTTCGAAACTGATCACATCAATAAATAGGTTTCAATTTGGCACCAATGCATTTATGTTGGGTTCACCGAACTTAAATTCCACAAGCCTAGAAATAATAATATGAAACGAAATCTTTGAAAGACTAACAAAATTTATCATTACTTCTCAAGGCACCAACCAAAGATACCGCAGATAACATTATCACACATTTTAATAAAGGGTTCTTCAATAAGAGCGCTACAAAAGTTTTTTTAAATAAAACAAAAACGGTTTTGGATATCAATGTAATTCTTTATTCCTGTGAAAGTACGTTCGATGCCATTATATATGGAAATCGATCTCTTTTGCATGGCCACCACGGGCACGCTTGCAAAAGTCCAGACGCTGAACCCAATTTTCGACGGTTTTCTAGCCGATATTCGTACGAAGTTCATCAATCGTCGCTGGCTTGTTAGCATAGACCATAGATTTGACGTAGCCCCACAGGAAATAGCCCAACGGCGTCAAATCGCACGACCGAGGCGGCCAATCGACTGGACCATTTCGTGAGATAACACGTTCTCCAAACTTGGTTTGCAATAAATTGATTGTGACATCCGCTGTGTGGCTTGTGGCGCCGTCCTGTTGGAACCACATGTCCTCCAAGTCCATATCATCCAATTGGGGCCAAAAATATTCGATTATCATTGAACGGTAGCGATTCCCATTCACAGTAACGTGCCAGTCTTGATCATCACGGAAGTAGTACGGCCCAATGACGCCGCCGGCCCATAAACCGCACCAAACCGTAGTTTTTCGGGATGCCATGATGACTCATGGAGTACGTGTGGATTGCTGTCTGGCCAATAACGAATATTTTGTTTATTGACGAAGCCATTCATTATGACGACCATAAATTGGACGTAGCGCTCTTAACGTTGAGGCCACTGACTCCGAATGTCGGTAGTAAATTTTAATAATTTCGACTCGTTGTTGGCTCGTATATCTTTCCATCATGAAATGGCAAACCTTACTGAAGATAAATGTCAAAAGAGCGGCAAGAAATATAGCATCGTTTGCTGTCCCTGTCTTTCTACTTTTGTAGCGTCCCTGTTGAAGAACCCGGTTATTTAGAACCTTTTATTTTATATTTTAAAATTTCTCGAATTTTTTTCAAATGTCAGTCTGTATTTATTTTGATTACTATTACAAGTTAGTAAATTTACAAAATTTATGCGTAAAACATAAATTTATCAACAAAATAAAAAAATTGTACGCACAACACGATTAATTATAAACAAATAATGCGTATAATTACAATATATATGTACTATTGTATATGAAAGTGCGTACAAAATAATTTTACGCATTTTGTGTTTATAACACTATGCGACAGTCAAAATCGGGATGGGATGAAACCAACGGGAAATGTTATATCGGTCAAAAACAAGTTATACGTGTCCCCGCGTTTCGCTGGGTCACCCCTAGGAATCGAGATATATCTTTTTTTTGACATAAATCGAGAACCACTAGTCCGATTTTGCTCAAACAATTTTAAAAAAATTAAAAATTACAATTCCTTTAATCTTTTCATATAACGATTTTCTATATACTCAACAGTTTTGCCGGTAAAATTTTTTTTTAATTGTTTGAGCAAAATCGGACTAGTGGTTCTCGAGTTATGTCAAAAAAAAGACCACCAAAGGTCAAATCGATATATCTCGATTCCTAGGGTTGACCCAGCGAAACGCCGGGACACGTATAACTTGTTTTTTACAGATATAACTTTCCCCGGTAGTTTGAACCCTTCCCGATCACTGACCCCTACCATTTGCCTCACAGTGTAATTAGTCACTGTGCGTTACATTAAACAAAAATTTACTCATTTTATAGTAATGAATTTACAAGCATTTTTTAGAGTGTAGGCTCAATTTCAATTAAAAGTTTAATTGTATTTACAATAAAGTATAATTGTGTTTACAAATTATTTGTATCTTTGTATATTTGCGACCTGTAGGGTGCACATTAGGGTGACCGCAAAAAATCGATGTCGGAATTTTGTTCCTCTGGACCCAAAAAACGATTCCCCTTTCCAGACATTGAGATAGCCGAAATTTGAGCTCGATTGGAGTATTTTAACCCGTGCCGCTGAGGGCTCAAAGTTTGAAATACGATTTACAAGGCGATCAAATCACTTTTTTGGCTTTTTTTGAAAATACAGGCTCTTAAATAACTGTATTTTTGCAAAATGAAAATAGAATCATAATCGAAACTGAATTCCCTTTCTGGTAATGTATAAAAATCGAAAATCGGTTGGAAAATATTTCGGTAATTGCAATTTCCTCAGACCATTGTAGGGTTAAAATGAGATAAATTATGAAAATCGAAAAAAATAAAATATTTCTTTCAAAAATTTACAAGCGTATACTCTAGTTTCATTTTTAAGATCCACAAATATTCAGATAAAATTTTTTGTCTCTCTTGGGTTATGATAACCTAGTCCAAGGTATGGCCATAGATGGGATTTGTTTTTTTATAAATTTGCAAAACTCTATTTTTGAGTTTTTTAAAATTTTGTTCAACAAAATATAAAAAAAAGTGGTCAACGTATATGGGTTTATTAAATACACCTTGGAGAATAATTCTGCTGAAAATTACACAAATCCCTCTTTGAACTTAACTGTGACGGAATTAAATTTGAAAATTTTTGAGAAAAGTGTGATTTTGGCCAATAATTAAGATGATAGTATTAATTTTTGTATTTTTAGCTAGCTGGAACAAAATCACTTCCGATTTCATTTAATCCTGATACAGAAAATTGTTCACCGAAAATTCTGTAAAACTCCGACAACGTTAACCCTTTCTTTACCAAGGTCAAAAGTGAAATTTTTCAAATTTTTCGATTTTTCTTGGAAGTATACCAAAAAAATGTGTTGTTTCTTGCGGAATTTGGTGAAAGTTGTCCAAATAACTCCGTTAACACCAAATTTTATACATAATAATAAAAAATTAGAAATTAACCCTTATTGGCACATGGGCTCAAAATGACCCCAAATTTTTTAAATGTAATTTCATTTGACATGAAAATCCATATAAAAACCTCTAATTAAGCATTTTCTAGAAAAAAAAAAGAATCAAAATTAACCTGTTTGAGAGCATGGTGTCAAAATGACGCATTTTTTATGGTAAATAACGCTGGTTTGCTTAAAAATGTATTTAGACGAAGAAGATTCCCTCTCTATGAGATCCGGTCACCCTAGTGCACATAAGCATAAGAGACAATTTTTGGGTAGACCTTTATATGGGCACTATGTCTAACCACGGACATTGCATGGACATGGACATTACATGGACTTGGGATTCTGAGCCGATCGGTATATTAAATATTTCAAGAGCTCCTTTGTAGGTGAAAAATGTCATATAGTGCATACGTACCTGTACTTTAGAGCGTACCACCTTAAAGGAAAAAAAAAAAAAAAGTGCGCCGTACACCCTCCAATATGGAGTATTTTTGCAAGGTGGTTTCAAAAAAAAAAATTTTGTTTTTTTTTGCCGAACGTAGGGGTCGCCATTTGACATTTTTCGTTATATCTTTGGCATTTACAGTCGGATCTTGAAGTATGATACATCGATGTTTTCTCTCGAGGAGACAAGTGTTTTGCTTAAGTATCCCGTTCTAGTAGTTACCCACCAGATTTCAGTTGCTCCCACCCTAATGTGCCACCCTAATGTCAGAAAATTAAACCTCGCAAGAAATCATTAAACTTTTGCTAAGGAAGTTTTTCGATAAACCCAGTAAAAATTTTTTTATATATTGGTTGCCGAACGTAGGGATCGCCTTTTTAATTTTTTTTTTCATTGGCTGTTTCCTTTATAGCAACACACTGGTCTCCTCGAGGCAAAAAATCGATATATCACACTTTAAAATCCGACTTTAAATGCCGAAGCTATAACGAAAAATCGAAAAAGGTTCATTCACTTTAAAAGGTAACCAAAAACTTTGACGTTTGTTATTTATGAAATAATAACAGCAATTTCATAATAAAATTCCACTTAAAAACCAATTTTATTAAAATATAATTTTGCACAAAAGTACTAATCGGAAAAAGTGTCTAAAAAAATAACAACATTGTTAGATGACGTGTTAAAGATTATTTTTAATTAAAAAGTAAGTTTTTTTTCTTTTTTTTTTTACTTTGTAGTTGTAGAAGTAATTCCCTTCTTGGAAACAAATATCATAAATTAATGAAATTTACCACATTTTTGTGGCCAGGGGGCAGAAAGCACTTCATTATGAAACATTTAATAAAGTTAAAAACAATAATTGTTTTTCAACCCACAAAAAAGTAAAAAAAAAAAAACAATTTATGTACGTATAGAAATGGAAATTTCTTTATTCTCTCTATAAACTACTAACTTAAATCCACTCAAAAACAGGATGCCATATTGAGTAAAAAATGTAGAGAAATTATTTTTTTTAAACTCCGCCTTTTATAATGAAAGAGTGCGTTAAATTTATTAACATTTTGAGTGTAAAAATTTCAATTCCATTGTGTTTTCTAGAGTTGATAATGCGCATTAGAACGAATAAAATAGAATGTGTTTGATGTTTTTTTATATTTATTTAATCATTTATAGAAAACTTTGTTTTTTTTTTTGTTCTGCCATTGATGATGTTAAAATGTATCAAACTAAAAAAAGGGGTTTCAAAAGGTCTTGTATGAAAATGAGCATGAATACGGCGACAACAAGCTTGCTAGAGTCCATTTTGAGTTTATTGTTTGATGATTTGAACATTTTTATTATATGAGTACAACAAAAACAATATAAACATCGTCATCATATGGAATAAGACACAGCATGCAGCTTCGAAGTTGTTGCCAGATGAAAGGGATTTGTTTCCCCCCAAAATGGGGATGGTATACATATTTGTAGGAAGACTTGTTCTGCCATTGATGATGTTAAAAAGTATCAAAGTAAAATAAATGGGCTTCGAAAGGTCTTTTCTATTACTAAAAGGAAATTACAAATGAAATCGTATTCTCATAAAGCTGTAAATTTGATATGTGTCTTCAATCAGGCGCATCCCAAGATACAATAGTACTGAAAATTTTGCTTTTATTACAGTATATTTAACTGTTTTGTCTACTGATTTATAGTAAAAATAGTAACGCTACTAAATTTTAGTAAAATTGTTGAAAATTACAAATTTTACTAATTCTTAGTAGAACTCGAAGAAAAACCTCCATCATATTTATAAAACGCTTCATAAACGTGATAAAACAGAAATAAAAAGACAAATGTATTAAGTTTTTTTTAAATGATATGTTTCTTTATATTTATGAAATGACAGTCTCGTCTTCGATTGTTTTATAAAAGATAAGCATTTGTTTAATTGTAAATACGAAGTTTCAAATATTATAAAAAAAACAAGAATCCTTTGGCATCCCTTTTTTAAATTAGTAGAATATTTAGCTAATTTTACCAACACGGTTTTCAAAAATTTGTAAAATATTTTTAAAATCTGAAACGAAAATCAGTAATTTGCAAAATGAAAATAGTAAAAAGCATATATTTTTATTAACAATTAGAATGAAAATAGTGAAATTGAATACAGTTTACAAATTTCTCTACATTTTTGTTAGTGTAGATGTAAAAAACTTTCACCAATATTTCAATTATGTGGAAACGACACAAGCAATATGAGTATATGGGTATTTTCTCCAGTAGTTTAAGGATAAGAACAAATAAATGTAAATTTCGTAAATTTCAGATATGTTTTCATATAGAAATAAG